>VXBX01003097.1:290603-470411 GCA_013400415.1 Scytalopus superciliaris | reverse complement strand
AAAGAGAGAGAGAGAAAAAAAAATACTAAAATATTTCTTTATGAGGGACAAACTCTGTTTGGACACTGCTTTGGTCCCCTTCAAGCCATAAGGGGAAGATACGTACAGTCATTTCAACACCAGCTCAGTCACACTCCCTCCAGCTCCAGTTCTAAAGTGAAAACAAATCCTGTGGGTCTATTTTGAAGAGGTTTTTCCCCAGAGCTACTGTACAGCTAAATACACCAGGGACTCGGAAACCCTCAGATAAAATGATAACATGCACCATATACTCAATGTGAAGAGCACAGGAGCAAATAACTTTGGTTGAACCAAAGATATCAGGAGTTACCAAGGTAGGTTCCCAGGCACTATAATGGAGCAAATCAGTCTCATTTGAATAATCCTACTGTTGGGTCATTGCTTTTTCCAGGAAGAGAGGAGGCTATTCCCATCCTAGTGGTGTAACAGGTTCCCAGTGTGATGGAGTGCATTGGACTAGGAGAGGCCCTGGAGTCAGTCACTCCCATCATGGCTATTAGACCTGCTGCAGCATAATCAAACAGCATCTCCTCAGCTCAAACCCCTCTGTAAGCAGGGAGCACAAATATTTCTGCATACTGCCTTCTGTATTATGTAGAATGGAATCTATTTGAGATTTACAGGACTGTGAAATATATACAACCACAGTAATTTTAAGAAACTAAATTCAAGACTAATAAAGAAAATACAACATTCTTCTTCCAAGAAGAATAAAAAACCCCTGTGAGAGACACACACAATTTTCCTGCACACATACTTCATGTTAAGTAGTAAGATAATGCCTGGACAACTTCCAACAGCATCTAAATATGTAAGGAAAGCCTAAGGAAAACAGTCCTTCATTTGAACCAGCTGGGGAGGAGGGAAAAAGAGAAAAAAAAGAAAATAAACTACCCTCTCCCCACCAAAATAAAAAAACCAATATTAAGTGACCAACTGAAACCATACCACTATGTTTAAAGTTTAGATACACAAACTTAAAAACTTGACTGCTCTGCCCACTTAATAAAGCATCCCTTCCCTCCCAGGAGTCACCAAACAGCCCTATGGACTCCTTGGTGGACAACACACTACATACACTAAAGAGGAGAGATCAGAGCACATCAGTAACCTGCAAACACATATCATCACAGTTGAAAAACAATATTACTTTTATACTGGGGGGAGGAGGAAAAGTCTGTGTTTTTCAGTGGGATGAACTACCCCAATGCACATGTCATGCTGTATCTACACTCTTCAGGTTTGCAAAAGCAGCACAGTTTTAAGAGCCATGCCCAGTAAGGCTACACACCACGTGTTTCACTGAGACACAGTTCTGTTGAACTTAGCAAAACTTCACGTTCAAGTTGAAGTCCACATACGCAGGTATTCGTAGCCTTAGAGATGAGAAAAATTTATGAAAAGCAATATGAGGGCAAGTTTCTGTCCACTCATAAGGGCTGTAAGCTTTGGAGTCATCTTGTCCCCCCCGGTGGTAATTGTTTTGCTTTTTAGCTAAACTTTGAGTTTTGCCCCTTGGTTAATTCATTTAACTCAGCAAGAAGTGTTTTTCAGCCAGAAGCAGGGTGCCTTTTAAAACAAGCACAGCCCAAAGCAGGAATGCCTGTAATTCCTGACTCCTACCACCTGCCACAGGTTCATGTAAAAGACCTTGTCTAATTCAAGGATTATCAGAATGACAGTGCATCCCACTTCACACAAATACTAAAGCTGAACATCCTACATTGTGTACATACTTCTCAATGATTTCCAACATATATGAAAATAATACCACTGACTTCCTAGAGCAGCATTTTAAGCTCAAAAAAAAGAAAAAAAAAGATTCTGAGTTAGGCTCTTGAAAAAAGTTTTATTTGTATAGAAAACAACTTGGTTTCTGAAAGTGAGATCATTCTATGGTATACAGACCATAAGGTCTTCATAAAACATAAAAAACCCCTTCCGTGAACATAAACCCATTTTCATTATAATAACTACGCTATGCTTAGTTATTTTGAAAATTCAGACAGTTTAGAACAAGAAAAGTCCAAGATCCCACCCCCCGTGCACAGTCATTTCTTGACCCCGAGCTTGTGCTCAGCAATTTAATTTGGACACATATAAACAAAACAGAGAGGAAAGAAAAACAAGGAAATCATACTATATCATCTCTATGAAATGCATGAAATCATGAGACATTAGAACTCCACGGTCTTAAAGAAAATTCATTAATAACCCAAACACTCAGCTTCCTAAAACTGAAAGAGAGGCCAAGAGTTTCCTACGCTCTCCTATTACCAGCTGGACAACACAATGTCAACAGAGATCTGAAGAGCCATAAACTACAGACAAATTGGAAAAGTACCCCCTCACACTCCCGAGAGATGTAAACGTAACTGAAGACAAAGACCTGCATCAGAAAAAAAAAACGAAAAAGACTGAAAGATCTCAGCAAGGCTTTTTTTGCCTGATTTCCATGGCTGAGAACAACTGTAGAACACAGCTTAGCCAGGTGTTCAGAAATCCTGTGTGAGTTTGTATAAATGTTGAAAAGTTGGAAAAAATAAAACTAAAACTTTAAACATAGGAGAAACCAATTAAAAATACAAATGGGGAAGTGGGGAGGAGAAGCAGGGGCTCCAGAGGCAAACTCAAGTAGTTGATTAAAGCTGCCTTGTTTCTTGAACTCCTTACTGGATGGTAACCATTGATGTTATCAGTCATTTCAGACAAGCAACATTTTATTGCGTTGAGAGGGCAGCATTAGGCTGGACAGGATATCTGTGTGTCATCCACAGTGAAAGGCTGCAGACACGGTAACCACCAAAGTATGGCCAAAGGGCATGAGGACAATGAATAATCAGGGTCAGAATAGCATCAGGAGCTAAAGTCTGCTCCCAAATTCATCACTGCGCTCAATAAAATCATCTTTCAGACACCAAGGTAAAATACTCCAGCTCAGCTAAGTAGCATTTTAATCAGAACAAGAAATTCAGATCATCTGCAAGTTAAATAAGTCAAGCAGTTAAAATACACACCAAAAAGAAAAGAAAAAAAAAAGGAAAAAAAAAAAAGCCACACACATAAACCCCCCACGCCCACTCTTTGAAGCATGGTGCAACTATGGAATATAAGAATTCATAAGAAGTTATAGGAGGGCAAAGGGCAAATTAAAACAAGTTAGAGCAGGCAAAGGAAAAGGGTTACACAGGAGCATCAGAGTCCTTACAGATTAAAAGGAAAATCTACTGGATTTTCTATTGTATTTGGCCATTTCATCTGTCTGAATCAGGCAAGAAAACGCCTGGATGATGTTCCTAAAAGCCTGGGACACGAAACAGAAGACTGAAAAGCTTTCAAGATTGAGTGGGGGAGTCAAGAGGACGGGATGCCAAATTCTGATTATACCCCAGTTGCAGAGAACAAAAGGAGGAAAAGCTTCACCTTCCACCACTACTTTTTATATTGAAGCAGCTCCTGGCCTGCACCAAACTGGCACTGCCTGCACCCAAGAGGTCTGCTGGGGTTCAGTACAGCAGCACACACACAAGGAGGAGACTCCCCCCAACCACCCTACCTCTGGTACACATCAGAAACAGCTGCACATCACTACTGCAGCCTATGCAGAGGTGAGCAGGAGTTTCACACAGTTTTTGCCTAAGATGCCAGGCTATGCATACAACAGACCAAAAAGTTAGCCTTTGAGAGAAGGGTGTGTGAGTGTATACAGACACAACATGCATGCAAAGGCAGTGCTTCTTCCACAGCAACTTTACTCCATCAGCTTCACAAACATCAAGAATGTTTTCCCCAATTTAAATATTGAGAAATATTTAATTTTTATTTAAATTAACATTTTTAATTTTAATATATAACACTGAATATTTCCCCCACTTAAATCACCTGCCACATATTCTGCACACACAGGAATTCCAATAGACTCGCTGGTGTAGGACCTCCAATGTCTAACAGCACAACTAAACCGTCCAATACTACCAACTTCAGTAAACACCAGGACACATGGTGCCATGGTCATTTCTACAAGGCACAGCTTCAGAGATTTACACTGAGGTACTCAGCTGGACAGACCTTTCCCTATGCAAAGGGAGAAGCTGACAGGTTCATTGTTCAATATGGAATCACTCACACTAACAGAAAGACAGGAACGTATTCTGCTAAAACAGACTTTCCGTAAATTTACTGGTTGCTTCTTGCAATAAGCAAGTTATCAAAGCTAACTGCAAGGAATTTCTCATCCTGTTCCCCCACAATTACCCTGACTCATGTGATTTCAATAGCCAAAAGACAGAAAGGGCTTCTTCCAGATTTCTTGAGTAACAACACACCTACTAATTTCCATCCAATAAAACTCCCTATCCCTCTAACTTGAACATTCACAGTTCCTTTCAGACACACAACACAGTGGACTGACCAAGGCTCATCTCAACAGCTTTCCCACCTTTCTAATCAAGCAGTGTCTTCCTATTTGCAAAGTATTAGGCAGCGTATGTTCTAGTTTCTTTTTCAAGAACTTCTTGCACCCTTTTTTGCTGCCAAAAGAAGGTGGAGGGAAACTTACTCATCTATTTAGTTCTAGACAGTCATCACCAGCACTCCTGATAGGACCAATTCTTAGAATATGGATGAAATACAGAGTAAAACTGCAGCAGAGAAATCACAGTAGAAGCTTGCAGAGGCTACTGAGAGTCTCAGAGACAAATGCGCAGAATCCAAGTTTTACAGAGCAGTTCAGTCAGAATTTTATTATTTTCTTCAAGCAATCACACCCCATAACATACTTTCGTGATGCCCAAAGACATCATGATACTACCTAAAAAAACCCCAAAACAACTACGCAAAATGATTAAACATTTTAAGTCATTTCCCACACAGCAGAGATCCACTTGCTGACTCAACACCTTTTTTTGGCATCCACCTATTCCTATTGTTCTGTTCACCTCCGCTCCCGAGGTGTCGCGTACCGGCCCTGTGCATCATCCCCTTACGCAGCTGGATCGCAGCTCTGCAGCACCACATTTCTGCCTCAGCAGCACAGCTGAAAAGCCCAGCACCTCCTCCCTCTCCCCATTCCCAGAAGTCGGCAAGATTCTTTGTATTTACTTCCTAGATGTGAATTAAAACTGAAAGATTCATATCTGCTGAGACACAATCCGTCCCTTTCATTCCCAGACACTACCCCACCATAAAATATTTCCCCTTCCCTCCCTAAACTGGGTGTTTCCACCCACTCTCTTGCCCTTGGTGAAAACATTCATCTTCTTGCCATCTTGAGGAAGTTGGAGTCATCTCAAATTTCACTAGGTCCCCTTATATACCACTTCCCAAAGTCCTTGGGGGGAAGTTTAATCCGGATCCAAACTCTGGAATCAATCCCAAGAGGCTGCTCGGCTCCCATCAATGCATTAATTTTCAGACATGCTCAGCCTTGCCACTTGGGTCCACTTCCAAACAGAATGGACAACTGAGCACAAGCCCAGAAATATATCACACCTTGAGCCATCTATTCTAGATACTAACACGCACAGCCTGGTTAAAACACTTCTCCTTTAGTTGTACCATTACTCCAGGTGAAGCAGCAGTGACAGGGGATTTGCAAAAATACAAGGTACCACTGAGTGTTCTCGGATCAACTCCCCAGTCACTCAAACCTATAACAAATGAAAAAACAAAACCCAACAGGAGCAACAAAAGAAAAGCAACCACCAAAAAAAAAAACCCCACATCTCCCATATTTTGTTGTTTGCTTTGCATGGAGCTCGTAATAACGGTCAGTAACGTCAAATACAATCATCAAATTTAGATTCAAGTTCCCAAAGAGGATACAAATTTACTTTGCCAATGCCAAGGAACTAAAGTTTTCATGCATCTATCTACAACTTCCTGAGTCGTAACTTTTTATCGGGTTTGCTCCTTGTATTAGAAGCATTACAGAAGTAAAACCCCAATTACCTTGAATGTCATCCTGCTCTATTTGCTCCTTGCTCAGGGTAACTGTAAGCAGTCAAGCTAACCCTGAAAAACTTGACAGGCCCTTCTTTAGAGGAGACTTGGGATTCTCCACCAGGAGCCAGTGTGCTTATAAGAAAAAGCACAGAGAAACACAAGGGGGAAACCTTCTTCTCAGTAGCTCATAGCTGAATCACTTGCAAAGTCTTTTATGTTCTGGGCTGCTCCACTGAGGCTTTACACCATGGTCTGCTTCTACTGGGAAGCAGCTCTTTAATCCATCTGATAGTTACTCGTTCTTCTCCCAGCACAGCTCTGGTGGGAAGCTCTGCAATAGCAAAGACTGGAAGATTTTCCTCAAAAACAATTTACTACTATAACTGAAGAAACCAAAACAAAACAGGAAGTTTTTGAAGAACAGCAAGTTTATTCACTTGGAGAGACCCACCCACATGCCTAACCATGGCTGGGCTCACGTAACACTCTGAAGATCATGGCCTTGGATAGTTGACAAGGGACTGCAAGGCAATCATGGCACTGAGACAGCAGAGAGTCTAGAAAATGCATCCAAGGGGAAAAAAAGTTGAACCTTAACACCCTTGGAGAGAAATTATTTTTCTCTTAATTCCACTTGATACCAAAAGTGACTTAACACTAATCCAGGCCAAGTGGCACAAAGAGCTTGAGCTCACTTCCCTGCTGGAGAGGATGGGGAGTCAGTGTTGCTATTACTGCACAAGAACCTCCTCTCCTTTCTGATGATTTATGCAACCTTGCTTTAAAAGAGTTGCATTCATTTTATTGCCTACTCTGCACATTCTCAAGAGGCGTTGGAGGCAGTGCCAAAAAAATAACAGGGTTTAACAATGTCTAGCACAAATCCATCGGTGCAAGAGCTCCTTTCTGAAGCGTTTCCAGATTTTTTTTTTTTTTCCAGTGGGAACATTTTGTAAATAGAATTTAAAATTTGCCTTGAGCCAGGTAACACCCACTTTTATTCAGCCCTTCACGATAATGAAGTAAGTAGTTTCTCCACTAGTTATAACCAACATCTTCCAGAGGAAAGGCAGTGCAAAGCAAATGGTTTACACCCTCTCACATCCCACATCCACAGCTTTCCTGTGGACCAGTGAAGCTTCTGTCTCATGGTAAACAGAGCCACAACTGGAAACAAACTCTTCCAGTAGGTGTAACTGGACAAATGCAAAACAAAAGGTTGCTACCAGATGGGCTGAAACACACAAGAAAGAAAAAGTTTCTTTCTGTTGTTTCTCTATGCCCAGGGAGAGGAAGGAGAGGGGAGGGGAGTGGGAAATAAAAGCAATTTAACTCAGAGCCATTAGTTCATTATTAAAAAAGACAAGGAAAAAGAAAAGAAAACTAGCTCCTGAGGAGCTAGGGAATAATATAATTGGGCTCATGTCGGAAGAAATCAGGTGTTGGCAACATTGTCAAAGATTCAAACCATCAGACCCATAAAAATAATCAGTCAAAACAACAGTTCTATTCCCCAAGGAAAAATCATGAACAGAATTTGGATATATATGGATAGTTTCATACTGTCTCAACCAAGGCCAACTTACAGTAAACAAAATGGATCATCAGTTGCAACCAGTTCAAGATGGAAAACATCCTGATCGCACTACAATGGCAGCTCTTTTTCATCTCTCGCACTGAAAAATTTTTCATTCTAGAAAATATCTAGTATTAGTTTCTAGCCAAATGAAGCAAGAAACTGAGAACATCTGTCACTAATTTCATATTGCTTATTAACTCTTCTTTTAAGCACAGAAAATTGTAAAATGGAGATTGATGTCTAGCGTAATTGCATTACTGTGCAAACCCCAAAGTGTGGGTGTTAGTGAGTGGTACCAACACACAGCCAAACTATCCTGACTTCTGTACCAGTGCTGCATGCCTCGCACAGCTAAAGCTGTGCAGATGGTCAAATGTCATCACGTTTCATTTTTGTGTAATAAAGCACACATTTCACTCTTTCCACCCACATGCAGGTTACAATCACTTATTTCTGGGCTACACCCACAGCCTTAGACTGCTGAGGTCCTATCCCTCCACCTCAAGCAAGGAGAGGATTTCTGAAGGTAAAATCCCCAATTCACTGCTCAATACAGTGGCCACATTACTATTACAAAAAATCTTCTGGTACCCTATGACAGAACAAAAGGCCATCTATGGCATGACAAACATGATCCAGTGACAAGTGGGACCTCTACTGGAAACATACTTGACTCTTACCCTTCCCTGTGCTTGTACCCCAGCATGATCTCCTTGTTTCAGTTAGAATGCAGATGGGAGCACATGGCAGGAGGTGGGTCTCAGCTTCCTACTACCCATCTCTCTAGTCTACTTCACCCTCTTCACTGGCAAACCCAAACAGGGCAGTAGCATCCACACAGTCTCTCCAAACAAAAGATACAGTCATATCTGACCTCAGGCTTTTCTACCTCAGGTGAAACCTTTGCAACTGAAATGGCGTTTTAAAACCTCTCAAAGGAAAAGCAACCTGGTTATACAGGGCCTCTACATCCTTGTAGAGGACCTTTGCTTCACAAGCCTGCACAGATGTAATCAAATGACAAAAACTTCAATCCCATAGGTGCAATCACAGCAAAACCAATAGGATGAACACACAAGAAGCATAGCTGGAATTGCAGCTGGACACCATCAAGGAACACAACCCCCAATACATCTCCCTATTTCTTGCCCCTAATGAGAGACTGTGCCCAAACACATGGGATGGCAATAGCATTTAAGTAAAGAGGGGCCATGAGAAGGCATGGCATTTGGACCTGAACCCTGCAGTGCTCAGGAAGAGGTTTCCTCCAGTGGGGATCGGGAGTTGTTTGCCTGCTCAGAGCCAGCAGAACCCTGAGACATCATCACAAATAGAAGGAGGAAGAACAAGGAGAGAAGGTCAGGTTTAGCCAAAACCTTCCTTGAAAAACACATTAGCCTTTATGTAGCATCTATCCAAGTGCTTCCATCTTTGGGTAGAACAACATGTGGGGTACAGAGGGTCCTGCACATGTAAGCTTTTCTTTCTGGTACTTCCAGACTGGAGGAAGGGAGCAGGTGGACTGTTCTCCTGGGCAGTGACCAGGCAGCATCCCTCTGAGACTGCTTCCTTTACCCCAGGTTTGGCCAAGTGCCACAGAGAAGGGGCAGCAGGAAGGGAAGAGCCTTTGCCAAATGCAGTTGGGGCGACTACTGCCATGTGGCAAAAACAGTCAAGGAAAGCCATGGCTTTGTCCTCTGGTGGTTCTCAGCCAGATCCAGGCTGACAGCAAGGATGATAAACCCCACTCATAGTTTTATTGTGCACCAATGAAGTTGATGCCCAAAAAATCAGCTACATCTCAATCCCCAGATTCCTTAACCTTAAACTAATGTTTGCTGAACCAATATCCCTGATAGGTGCAAGAAATGTTTTTCTCACTGAGGAGGTCCAGCTCCCTCAGGACATTCTTTCAGGCCACCCCAGAGCCCCACACTCCTGCTCCTGCAAAGAGGACGGACTCACGTCCAGGGTACTACAGCCCAAACACATGCATCTGAATTCTTTTAAAAGCTAAGATGGAAAAGAAGAACAAAACCAAAAATTCACCCTTCTGACCAGGCCATCCTAACCCTCAAAGATACTTGCAGCAATCTGTATACAGCTTTTCTTAATTTCTGGTGTGAAGGAATGCTGCCAAAAAGCCATAAAACAGTGCACAAGTTCTTTTAGTATAAAACTAGTTTCCCTACACTCCCCCCACCCCAACAAACCTACGATAAAAATCTTAACAGAAGAAGATTCTTTAATTTGTCTCCCACAAAGAGCGGGAAGATCTTTGGGAACGATGACGGATATAATCAAAAGTCAGGGCATATATTTCTTATCAGTGTTTGAACAAGATGTGTTTATTCTTTTGGCAATGATTTGATTTTAGCAAACACTCCAGACTCTGTGTTATCATCTCAGTCAAACTGCAGAAGAATCCCGAGTTCCTAAAGGGAATCCCTGTTGTTCTCATCCTCCCCTCCCAGCACCCAGGAAACCTGGACAAGACTGGACAAACTTGCAGATACTCTCCTTCACACCCAATTTTGTGAATGCTTCGCCACAAATGTTTGTATACAACATAAAATTCCAGATGTGTAGACGAGGCAGGAAGACATACTGAGATTCAAAGGGTTCCTGTTCATCAACACCTCATCACCATATCATAACCACCCCAGTGTCTCTCTCCTTTTCACATCTACTCATAAACACACTATAAGAGATCTCCAGGGTCATCAAGTCCAGTGCTCTGCCAACAAAGAGCTTAATTGTTCTTATAGCTGACCCAGATCAAATGCTATGTTAGATTAAGCTGGAAAAGTGGTTGAGGCAGGTTCCACCTCCAGCCTCTCAGGGCTGTGATTCACTTCACCACCCTTGTTCCCTCTCAGCTTTTCTCAAGCTGATTTTCCCCGTTTGGGAGGAACACCTCTTGTAACCGTGGCATTCGGCACCACGCTTGCGGGCACAGGTGCTGCTGTGAGCTCACCACCCTGACCACGCAGCCTGAACAGGGGCTTGTGCAAGGGCCAGTTCCCAGGCTGCAGGGCAGAATGCACCACACACCCCGCGGGCCAGGAGGGCAGGGCTCAGCATCTGCAGGCAGGCAGTGAGCATCCTGGGGCAGCTGGGCAAAGCACCCCAAAAAACAGGCTTTGGATGAGAGTGTACTTCCTGCTCTCCATTTTTAAAACTTGGTTTTAATAGGAGGAAAAAGAAAAAAATTACTTCCCACCCTTAAATAAGTTTTTGTCCATTTTTAAACCCAAGATATAGTCATTACTTAGTTTTTCATGAGTTGGCATGGCTTCCTTGTGACCAGCCTAGCAACAGCTCTAAAATCTGACCTGCAGCAAGCACCAGTGATAACAGAGTGCTGGTTCTGTTTGCGTACTGAGAGCTTTTTATTTTCACTTCTTTTTTAAGGAAACCATGCCAAAGCCTACTTCTTGTTTGCAAACTTAGGATGGGCGAGGTTCATCATCACCAATATATTTTAATTGAGCATTAACAAGTCTCCCTCTCTTTTGAGACAAGTCATTAGCAAGGCTGTTCTTCCTCAGAAACAAAGCCAAGTCAATGCTAATCAGGTTTTCCTTCTCCAGTGTACAACACTTCACTGGATGAACAAAGCCAGTGCACCCTGCTCAAATCCAGNAAAAAATCGGAGCTAAAGCCTTTTAAAAACTTCTCCTGACAGCAACAGTGACGAGCGGCATTTAAGCGGAGCGAGAACGCTCCTGAGCTCATCTGACAGATGAGCCCAGCAAGTCAACCATAGGGACTCCACAGCCCCACTGCTGCTATTCAGCGAAAGCTGATCAGATAGCAGCAGACAAATAACACCAAGCAAACACTCCAAGAAGTGCTCTCTCCACATTTAAGAGTTTATAATTAACCTAGGAAAAGAAAAAAAGAAAGCGTCACCCGTTTGGGTTTCCTGCACGGTGGCGGCAGCGAGGAACCACACGCACACACACGAGTGTTTCCACTCCCTGTGGAGGGGGACAGGGAGCACACACTGGTTTCAGTTTACCCCTCACTCTCCCCGAGTCACAAACCTGCCACCCCAGGCGTGCAAGGCCCAGATGTGCACTTCTAACATGCCTTTCCTCACTAACTATCACATCTCCTATCTATGCTCTCAGCCTTTCAATTTCTACTCTGTTTTCTCTTCCAAGTGCCTGAGCTTCTCTCTGCTTCGGGGTTGTACCCCGTGCCCTCCACTTGAAGCCTTTTTACCAGGAATACACCCGCGCACACTCGCACACACACAGAGGAACTCTGGCTGCTTTGCCATTCTGGCAAGTGTCAACACAGCTGCTGTCTCCGCTGGAATGTAAACCAATATTGTCGTTAGATCTCCCTCAACCCCTGGTAACTTCCTGAAAGATTTGCACAGCGTGTGGCAACTCTCCCCACTGACACCTTACAAAGCATTGATGCAGCTGGTTAAAAGCAATGAAATAAATAATTTAAGAAAATTAAATCAAAGCTGCATCTGAAGTTTGTGTTCCACTCACACCCATGAGGTGCAAAGGGCTGCAGAAAGCAAAATGCCTCCATTGTACGCACACTCATCCTCGTATAATATGCTTTTACAAACAGCCTGTAGAAAATACCTTGCTCCTGCTGCAAGTTAAAAGGCAAGGTATTAATAGCACTGAGTAAAAGAGTTACTGGTGTGGACGCTAATGCGGCATTTGCAGGAGAGAACCTTTGTTTGCATATTATTTTACTTAAAAAGTAACCTAAGAAGGGATTTAGAACACATTTTTGTCTATTTCCTAGATACTATCCACTTTTAACCACAAGCAGCAATTTTGGCAATAAAAGACTTGTAAGAGAGTTATAGTGCAGTCAACACAGTGTTCAGACTGCTACAGGAACACAATCTCTGTGTGTTGCCCACCATAAACAAGTGCCTTGCCTTGCTTCTTCAATGAAAGAAAGTTATGTTTGACTGATCAAGGTTTCCCAAAACAAATTTGCTGTCCCAAATGTAAAGACTTGAAGTTCACTCTCAATCGATATTTAGCCCAAACTCTTTCCATCGTAAAATGCAAAGTTTCAAAAAACAAGTGTGTATTCCACATCTAACTTCAAAGGTGAAGAAATAGCACATATTCACTAAAAATAAAAACGCATTAGCAATATGATAGCTCAAACCTAGAATCCTTACCTCGCTATACTGGGACTGAGCATTGTTTTCCAGGTACAACATGTTAGCAGTCAAATTGATCAATGCTGCTGTTCTTTCTTCTGGCTCCAGGATTTTGACAAACACCTCCCACCCCCTAGAAGACCCTAAAAATATGTGATGCTACTTGGAAGATAACAGGACTCGAAGTGTGCCTCTCTGCATAATTGAAGTTTCCCTTATATACTTAACCATAGGCAAGGAGGAGGAGGTGGGGCTCTCCTGCCTTACCTGTCCAATCTGTCAAAGTGCCACCTGGAGTCCTCCACTCCAATGGAGAGAGGCCTCTCCCAGCTCATTAAGTAGTTAGAATTCCTTATCACCAATCTCTAAAAAGCAAAGGGAAGGGAAGGGGGNAAAAAAAGAAAAGAAAGAAAGAAAAAGAGACAGACAAGGAAAAGAAAGGAAACAATAACTTTCCCCTGTCACTTTTCTACAAGTTTGGGAACTCAAAAGATAGCCATGAAGTTGCTCCAAAGGAGCCCCTCTGAGAAACTTCTGTTTATTTATTTTCTGAGAAGACTCTGGGGTGGGGTTTTTTTCAGGCACAGACTTTGCTGCTACCAAAGCCCAAAACATTTGGGAAGGGATCGAGACTGCTCAACACCGGCGGTGCAGTAACACAGCCTGCTGCTGTGTGCAGGTTTGGGATAATAACCCCAAGGAGCTGAGAATCAACCATTGGTTTTGTGCACACATTCTCCATCATCTGTGTGCTCTCATCCACACACACAGCCAACAGGTCCTGTGTTCACAAGGCATCGCGCCAGCTACAATTTTTTCCCTCCTCTGCAGTTGCTTCTAACTTGCACCGTGGTAATAAGCCTTAAAATAATTTCACTTTTAACAGAAAATGCCAAAAGAAAGTAAAAATAGCGATTCGTCCAAAGGGACTCACGATTTTGAATTAATATATGGGAGAAGTTTTTAGGTACCACTCAGTAAAAAAACACCTGGACACCGTGCCCAGAGCAAACTTTCCAAGAGCACTTAGCCGAGACTAGGTCTGTGCGAGAGCAGAGGGCACAGACAGGCAGATCGCACCGGCCCCACTGTGACTCTGAACAAGCAGACAAAATCCCCCGTGCTATCCGAGTGTCCCGAATGGAGACACCGGAGCGTGCCGGGGGAGCGGGGCTGGATCACCCCGAGCCTCTCCCGATCCCAGCGCTGCGAGCGCTCGCCGCCCTCCGCGCAGAGCGGGATGCACGGCGAGAACAAAAGGCAGCGGCTCCCGCAGAGCAGGGCAAGCGCCACCGACCAAGGAGAAACAAAACACCTTTCTAAAGGGGTGGGGGGAAGAGAGGAAACCAAACATCCCGATCAGAGCGCGGCCGCCCGCACGCCCAGCCTAATGACAGCGCTCCCGAGATCTGTTTGAGGAGCTGTCGCCGAGCAGACCCGTGCGGGACTGAGAGCGCTCGCACGGAACGCCGAGCCGCCCGCTGCGGGTAGTGAGCGACCGACCCACGGGTGCTTGGCAGGGAGGAAGAGGGTCCCTGGCAGAGCTGAAACCCACACATGGCCTCAACACCTCCCCGAAGCTTCGCTTCTGCCCAGGAGCGGCTGCTGCTCCCTGCCACGCCTCGCCTCTGGGCATCATTTAACCCCAGCTTCTCTGGGCACGCAGGGAGGGGACTCTGGCTCACGGGGAGATGGAACAGGCAGGCTGTGCTGCTCAGGGGGTGACAGCTCTCTGGGCTGCCTTCTTTGGCACACGGCAGCCCCTGTGAATTAAAGGACACTGCAAGATGACACAAACCTCTCTCCAGGCTAGAGACAGGCACTACACTGCCACTAATAAAACGGGGCAAAACCATATACAAGCAGGAAGCAAAACAAGAACAAACACAGAGCAGAGGATCGCAGTACCCTCCTTCCCCTGCAGCAGCTTCTTGCCACAAGAAGCAAGATAGGGGTCTGATTTTGTTCTCACCCTGTGAGCACAGTTCAACAGAGGGCTGCTGGGTGCAAGAGCAAAAGGCTGCAAACATTTCCAGTACATCTTCCCAGTTCCTTCTCACCAGGCACAATGCAAGGAGGCACTTTCATGAACAGGCTGCAGAGAGGAGCACAGAGCCCTACCTATCACCACCAGCGATATCGCAGCTCAGGCTGGGGCCATACACACTTTCTGTGCTCCTCAGCTACCAGCAAGAACCTGCTGAGCACACAGCAGCGTTTCCTACATCACAAGAACAACTCAACAGAACCCTGCCACAGCCCCTTCCCCCTCCCCTCCATCTTCCTCAGCACCACTTAACACCAGGGGCTATGCCTGATGTACTTGCCTGATCTCACCCGAGATGGGCACAAGCCAAAAAGCCACACAAGTGCTAATCTGGAGATAAAGGCAAGGTCTGCAGGGAGCAACCACAGGGCCAAATGGGTCACTTTGCAGCACTACTGCAAGGCTTGTACAGAGCTGGACATCAAGCTAGGCGTCACTTGTGGATTTTCAGTTGTCTACTAGTGAGGAAAAGTTACGCTGTGTTCAGAGAACTATTTTGATCCTTAAATACTGTCAAATTTTTGATACTGACCCATGAGTTCAAAAGCTATGGAGGCAAAGGAGAGAGGAGGAGAAGATACATGCATAAATCTCCCAACCTCAGCAAGTAATTACAAAAACCTCTTTCATAGCTATGCTATGAAACTCAGAAGATCCTCCTTTTCCAGGTCATTAATGCAGCATTGTTGTGTTAGGTATCTGCCATCTTCTGTCCCACAGGTGGCTGGAGGTGGCTGTGGGTGAAGCAACACCCAGATACAGAGAGATATGTGGAAGTTTATCCAAAGAGATCTGCATGTCAAACACGAGGAGAAATGTATATAGCATGAATAAATTGACATGTCAGCACAAATCCCTTCCCTCTGTACACACTGCCCCGACCTGGTTCAGTATTTCAGAGGCATTAGCCTGCATGGTCACCTTGAAGTGGATGCTGGACAAGTGGTTTTTTGCAAATCAGTCATCCACACGGGACACAAAGGCCACCACCACTCCAACAGGGGTGGCAAGAGGTAAGAGAGCATGCACCAGACACTGTAGCCACCAGCACTGCTGCAGCCCAGGCACAAGCATACATCTCTCATCACCCCAGGGATCCAAACTTTGTTTCACTGGCTTCAGACCTAAATGCATCCTCCTCATAAGATGTTTCCCCCATCCCATAGGCTGGTGTCATGCCTTGAGTATTTGTACTGGCACTGATGGCACAAAGCAAAAGTAAAGGCTTAAATCCGTCTACCTTATCACAAGAAAGAAAAGCTCCTGGACTCGCATTTGATTGTCTCCTTTTGCAGAAACAAAAAAATTCACGTAGATGAGCATCCAACAACCTAATAGCAGCCAGCCAGCATATCTTAGAGGTTCTCAAAGGAAAACTTGACTCCCTGAAATACTGTATGCTTAAAGGCTGAGTCATAAAAGTAGAATGATGCCCCCCACTTCTCAGACTGTACACTCACTTTTCAGACATGGGACAGTGATACTTATAATTTGTCTGAGCCTTCTGGACAGGTCTCCAAGGGAAACACCAGTCATAATGGTCTAAAGTCATGGCAAGACAATATTTGTAAATAGAGACTATTCCTTATCATACCAATCAGAAAAAGCAAAGAGATTCAGGCAAAGGCCTTCCTTTCACAGGTTAAAAAGAATTACTTCATACTGAGGCCACATGAACAAGGTTTAACTCTATTCTTCTAGTCCAATAAGCTCTCTCCCACCCTGAAAAGAAAAAGAACAAAGTAGAAAACAAAGAAATCAAGCCAAAACAGTGGAAAAAAAGCCTGGCACTTCATGCTTTGGATGCTTATTTGGAGTGAATGTAAAAAAAAAAGGTAGCTCAGCCTCAGGAAAGGAAGCCTCCTTAAAGCAATTTACCTCCAATACTGTAGGAAACTAAAAATAATAATTGCTAGTTAGATTTGAAAATTTCAGCTGCAACCCTCCCAGGTCTGACTCAGATATTCTAGAAAGCTTCTGGCAATGCTTTGTGGCTCCTGCTGGTATGCTGAAGAACAAAATAATACGCAAACAAGACCCCAAAGTTTCCAAAATGAGCTGTCGGCCAAGTCAAACTGCTGATTCAGGTTCTTTGTTTGAATGCTCTGTCTCTGTGCTGTTATAGGGTTCATCCCAGACTCTCTCACCAGTGCCACGTGCAAGTTCTCAATCTTCCTGGTCGCAAGGTAAGTGCGCAAAATCACGACGATTAAAAATGTCATTACCCCAATTGCAATGTTAATTGGAGATTGTGTAATTTCTTGTAGAGGGTGTGTGTGTGCATGCTTACCTGCCTCAGTGTTAGGCAGCTCATGCAGAATTTTCTGCAGATCAAAGGAAAAAAAAAAAAATCTGCTCAGACCTCTCCACTCTTACAAAAATAGCAGCTGGATCGACCGCGTCACCACAGACTGCGACATTCACTTAACTCAGAAATGTTTACAAATTAGGACTGAGATAACAGGAGGGGGGAAAAAAATAGAATAGTTTTTTGGTGCCTTTTTTTTTTTTTTTGTTACATCTGAATAACTGCTGAATGCTCAGAAAACAAACCTCTGCCAATCAGCTTTGAGTGTCTTTCCAGTGAAGACTTTACAGGGAAGGACAGCCAGGGTAAAGAGCAAAAAGAAAATACTTTCAAAAAAACGCAAAAGCCAACTTGCCATCTTGACAAAGCAACCTAGTCCCTGAAACAGGGGCTTTCCTTTCCTTTTTTTTTTTTTTTTAAATCCAACCATCTATGGCAAGACAGAACAAATAAAAAAAAGATGATGCATAAAAGGCAGCATCCTGCCTGCTGCTGACTGGCTACAGCCCTGTGTGCATCCCAGGCAGGCTGCTTGGGAGCACCATACGGAGCTGCAACTCATCTGTGTGCAGGAGGGAGACCAGGCTGCCCCAGCTCTCAGAACTAACCTCTCTGCTGCATCCGGGAGCGCAAATTCGATCCCCTTCTGGCTTCCTCACCACTGACACGGGCAGGTCGGAAGCCCAGAAATTCCTTTGGAAAGAACCCAAATGTATGAACTGTGAAGCTACAACCGTGCTCTGTCTGCAAGTTCTTAGTACTGAGGATCAATCCCACCTTCCAAGGACTCCAAATTGCATTTTTTTGCCCCCCATTCTGAAAGTGCAGGGTAAATAGGTGGATTTGCCAAAGACAGGAGTAGAGCCCAGCTCCTAGCTCTGCCCATGGTGCAGGTCAGTTTCCCCTTCCCCAAGGAACATGCTCCCCCAACGGCAATAGCCTGTCACAACAGCCCTGCCCTCCGACCCTGGGTAAACATCTGCACACGCTGCTTATTTGAGCTCCTACAGTCTCGTTATCTCCCCCAGAACACCCCTAGGGCTAATTAGAGAGTTAATGGCATCATGTCAGGAGACAGCACTACATGGGGGGGGGAGCAAGGAGAGGGAAGGTGGAAAGGAGTTGTGAAACAAAACCAGTTCCCTTCACAACCACTGCAATATTGGTTTAGGAAGGGTGCACGCAGCCCGCGGGGACTCTGCCCTCCGGCTGCTGAGCTCCATTTAATGAGAGAGCAAAACCCTCCTCCGGAGAGATTCAGCTCTCCAGCCAAGGTGATGCAAGGTCCCCACACCTGCCCTATGGCTGCACAGCCAAGAACCCTCCAAATCCCATCAAGGGTCATTCCCACCAAAGTGCCAGTGGGGACTCACTCACCACAGCTGGTTTATGACACAGGATGGTCACCCAGCACACAGATTATATATTAAGAAGTGTTTCCATTTATTCCTGATGCTCCTTTTATCTAATTTTCTCACTTCTTCTGTACCTTAGTGGTTCTTTTTTAAAGAACAGTTGCTTTCACTAAAACAGCAGAGAGGTAACACTGTCTGGACACAGAGCTCTTGCCAAGGCAGCACGTAAGCCCACAAAACCACTGGCCAGCAGACACTTGAGCAGACACTTTTGCACTGATGAATGCAAAACCACAGGTCAGCAGACACCCATACATGGAAATGTGATCAGAGAACTTCAGGGGTTCAAGTCTCTGCAGCTCTTTTCTTGGAGTAACAACCCTCAACATTCAAACTGCATTTTTGCCTCATGAGGATCTTTGGACACTCAGCATGGCATGGCTGATCCTCTCCCCCCTGCCTCCACACCATATTTATGAAATATTTTTCAAAAGTTAATAGAGAATTACACAAGAAAATTCATGAAAACTGCTCCTGATTGGTATAAACAGTCCCATCCCTCCAGCTGGAGATGGGACAGGGCCATGGCACAAACCTGCACCCAGAGACCAAGCACTCCGGCCAGGGAAAGGGAAAAGGAGATAGTGACAGATTACAGTCTTTGTTTTCAATGAGAAATAAGAGCAACTGTTGACAGACCAGAGCTGCTCTTGCACAAGCAGCTGAGGAGAAAGTGTTGTTCTTCCCTTATCTTGTATAAACTACAGATTGCTCTCATGAAATGCACAACTGTTTATAAATGCACAATCACAGCAGCTCTTTTCAACCAGCCTCTGCTATGCTGCCAACTCCCTCCCACCCAAGCCCTTTTACAATAATCCACTATTTAAAAGAAAGCTACCAGCTTGCAATAATTTGAGAACAGTCTTTCAAAGCTCTGGTTAAATCCTGACACTCCAACCGATGGCCATTCACATTTCTCATCTTAATACACTGCTGTTACCCTGCATTGCGCTGGAGTGTTGGGGCACAACCCACCTCCTGAGGCAGACAGGAAGTCAGGTTGTGCCTTGTTTCCCATGCAGAAATGTTGTACTTTCCAGTGCTGGCCTTTGGGTGACCTTTCCCTGTCCTCATGTGCCACATCCACCACCAGTATGGCGACAGCCATGGGGTTCAGTTACTTGGCCAGAGATCTTTCCCAGAAAACTGATCACTTTTGTTTCAGATTTGCTTAATTTTAATCCAGTCTGGACATCAACATGAGGTCCACCATACCCTTCCACGCTCTCAAAGAGAAATAAGGGTGCTTCAGGGTACCTTTTCCTTTTGTTTAAGCAGGCTGGAGATAAAAATCCATACTTTTAGAGTGACAGTTACATTCGTTACTGAGAACTCCTTTGATCTTTCATTAATCTCTGCAAATTCAGATGCTGATTAGCAAAGAGTTCAGTCAACAGTGAGCAAATTAACACAGGCCACAAACCACTCCTTAATCTACACCTCACAGAGACTGATTTAATTTTTGACTGCCTGACAATTCACTCCCTTATTAATTTCAATGCTATCAAATCAGTGACAATGAGGTGGAAAGCAGATGGTAGAGACATTCGGAAGAAAATATTACCCAGCCCAAAAGTATCCTCGTGAAATATTGGAGGAAAAAATAATAGTCATTAACAGGACTGTGAGCAGAATCTCCAGAACCACAAAGCAACATATATAGTGAGACTTTGGATGCATAAGACTCTCCTCAAAGCAAGAATCCCAATTAATGGAAGAAATTACTTGTAAAGCAAAAGCTACATCCCACAGCTCGCTGCAGCACAGACACTTTGGCTGTGTTGGACAAGGAAGGGGACACTCCCAGGGCTGTGCTCCAGGTTTGTCTTAGCCTCAAAGAAGGAACACTTCCCTGGCATGGCCAGCTCTGCTGCTTGCAGTACTACAGTGAGGTGCTCCCCATCCTCCATCCATCTCAGCCCACAAAGAGGGATACCACAAAGCTCCCACAAGTTTTCATTTGGCTGGATATCAACAGCTCAATTCATCACCCTACTTCCAGCTAACAAGAGAGAAGGACCTTATATTCCTTTTCCCAGCAATTTAGTTTAAAAACAACCAAAGATAACACAAACACGGCCCAGAGGAAGGTAAACTTCAGGGATGGCCACTCCACTTCTGTTGGTGTTCATGCTGCACTGCATCACAGCCACCTAAGAGGTTTACCACTTATGGGCTCTAACCCAATCAAAGTGTTTCCAACAAATACGGAAATTATGTCTATAGTTTAAGGGGGGGGGCGGGGGGGGGGAAGCAAAGAGGATCCTGTCAACTAAACAGAAACAGACTGAAGCTCCCATCAAGACAGCATAAACCTGAAACTTGCTCCAGAGGCAAAAGTTCCCACTATCTATTGCTTCAAGATCAAACTGCCTTTTAATTAAGTGTTTGTGCAGACCTTTTAAAGATGTAAAATAAGCACTAATGCATTATTGCTCCATACTTGCTCAAGGAGCACGTGCAGTACCATGGAAATCTTTGGAGGCAGACCTAGCTGCTTGGGAAGATGTTTTCTGAAGCAACTGCTTCTTTTGTTCAGAGGTATTTGCATGTTGGCAGATGACAGGACTCCAATTGCTACACTCTTCCACTTCAGGTGTTTGTAGCAATATGAACTGTGGAGTTAAAGCCACCCCTCCAGATGAGAAAAAACACAAAACACCTCATCTCACATGTGACTCTACTCCAGTAGGTTTATGTTCTTCAGCTTAAAAGTAGTTTTTTCCTTTCCAAGATGAATGCAGAGCAAGATGCTCAAAGGGAAGAAATATTTAAAGGAATATTAAATATGTTTCCAAAACAATCTATAGCACAGCAGACATGTCACCCATTAGTTTTCCTCAACACCATCGAGAATCCTGGGAACTGACATAAAAAATAAAACATTTGGTGTAAGGATACTCATCAACTGCATTCCTACAAGAAGAAATGCAGCCAGCCCTGGTCTGTAGCCAGAACCAGTGACCAAGTAGCACAGGAAAGAGAGCTAGGGAAAAATTATTTTAAATAAGTCTTTACAGCTCTGCTACACACACGATGAGTCGTCAGGCTTTGGACAAATGAATGTACAAAAACATTCTTTACATTCATTCTTACCTGAAAGAATTGACCATTTCTAGATTTGGATCTGAGCCCTAAATGTGATGATTAGATCATTTGGAGGGACCTACACTGCAGATTAAACATTGAGCAGGATTAAAAAGCCAAGCCTAAATTAGGAGAGCTGAGTTTAACTGCAAACAAGAGAGGTGCTGGAGGGGAGTTTCCAACAGAATAATGCATTTGTTCATTATGAAAATGCCTTTGCATAATCTCAGCTTTCTTTGCACAGCTCCAGAACGAATAAATACCCACAAAGAAGAGAAACTTGGCAAGCCTCAAACTCTCTCGAGCACAAACCAGACAGTAGTAAAAGCTTTGATCACATCCCTGTGCTGTACAAAGTCTTTCCTTCCTTTCTAAGGTCAATCCAGGAGTACTTAGGCATGGAAACAGATGGCCACACAACCCACTTCGCTCCTTCTATTTATCAAATCAGCCTTATGCTCCAGGTGCAAAACCATTTCCCAGCAAAATGCAGGGCTGCAGCACCTGCCAGAGCCCACGGAAGCACATACCATGTGTTAGTCAGTCCCTGCACTGAGGCACTCTCCCTGTCCTGCTGTGGGTACACAGCAATGTCCAGCCTGTCCCACAGTCTCACTGCCCCTTAACCAGCTTTCATCTACTTCTTCAGCCATTACCTTGCAGCAAGTAGAGTCCTCTTCTCCTGAACCAGAAAAACACTTTAAAGGAAGCAATTAAAAGTTAACAGAGCTTAGAGCCTGGGTTGTAATATTAAAGCATTGGATAGGATGCCACAGACATCCTTCTGGACAGTAGGTTGAATCTTTTTGTGCCTGTATTTTTGCACATCTGACCCTGACCACAGCTCCCAGGTGATGAGAACCCAGGAATTCAGTGCATGGCTGCCAAATATGAATTACTGAAGTGATTTACATTGTACTAAGGCTGAAATCATGCAGAAGAGAGCCAGCAGCCATCTTGGTCCAGCATAGCTCCTCTACAGCTCTCTAGGCTGCAGCACAGCAGGGTGTTCTGTACAAGGTGGCTTGGGTGGCTTCTTCATGCACCTGCATCAGGTTAAATATAGGAAAGGCTTCTTGCTTCCACTGGGAATCATCCAACACCTACACTGAGATACATCATTGGTAAGAGGGCTGAGGCTGAGAGCCTCAACACCTCTATGTCCTCCATGGAACACATCCTGTCTATCCTACAGCCTCCTGTTATCTCCACCTCTCTATATAAAAGAGAACAGCAGTGTCACAGAGGTGAAGCTCTCACTTTTAAAACTATGAAACACATGTTGCACCTCTAAAATTTCTGTAGCTACCAGCCTTGGGATATCCATAGTCCATGAAGCTGAGTACCCAAACCCAAAATGACAACAGCCCTGTACCACACCACCATCCCCAGAGCAGAAATCCACCCCATGGGGAGCTCAGTGGTGCCTAATCAAGCCACACACAGACATACAGCAAATCCCTACAATTATTTGCAGAGGCTGAGGAAAAACAAATAACAACACCCCCCCCCAAAAAAAAAAAAAAAAAAAAAACAAAAAAAAAAAAAAAAAAAAAAAGAAAAAAAAAAAAAAAGCAAGGCATTCTCTCTGCCTTTTATGGGGAGGGATGGATGCAGGTTAAGAAAACTCTGACCATGGCGACTGTCTGGGGAAAAGGCATTCCACTGAACTGGTTAGGCAAGGGGCTGTGGGAGGACGGCTCGCTCAGGGGCATGAAAGGAAGGTATGTACAGGGGGAGGGGGATGCTGCTCCATCACTGGGGACAGCACTCTAGCTCCTGCCAGCAAGGTTCCTGGATCCTTGGACATACTGCTGGGATAGCAGTGGCAGAAGACTTGCAGACATTGCAAACCCCTCAAATAACACTTAGCAGGATACAGTTCATTGATGTCCTTAGCCCAAAGCAGCTTTGTTCGGATCCAGACTAGCATCTGTAAGCACTGGTGAACAGTTTACAGGACTTCTCAGGGATGGTGAAGGAAAGCAATTTTGCACCTGGTAGGTCAGGCTGACAGCACTACGAGGGCTCCAGGGCAATGCAGGGTTATTGCACTGCCACATATTCATTCCTAGAGAGGCCTCCAGACCCCTCCTCCCTGTTGCTCCAGGGTATGTAGTCAGTCAGACAAAAATATAAAACTGCTATAACATTACCTAATTTTTAGCACTGCAGGATATAGGTTTTGCAAACAGTCTTCCTCCTGAATGCGGGGAACTAGACACCACCCCACCACAGACCCTATGGTTGCTGGCTACATCCTTGATCAGAGTAGAGGCTGGGGACCCCCCTTCTTTTGTGGGCCCAATGAATGGCAGGAGACCCACAGGGACACACATTCAACTTACCTTCCTGGGCATCTGCAGCTCCTTCCCACACCAGGGCCATGGCAAAAACTAAATCTTCTCCACACCCACAGGGACCACCAGCCTTTCACTCCATTTATGCAAAAAGGCAGACCTTTGCTGGGATTTTCCAGCCTGCCTGTGGTTCACACCAGGGAGAAGGAAGGGGCACAGCCGACAGCCTCACAAAGGGGCCACCCAGGACATTGTGAAAGAGCTGGTCACAAGGCACAGAGCCAGGGAAGGCTGCTGACCATCTGGTGTTACACCAGACCCACAAACCCTCCAGCTCTTTTTATCCCAAGACAGTGCAGATCACCAAATTCTCTTACCCCTTTCTTATATGGGCTCAGGAAGAATATATCTTCCTTAGAAACAAGCATATGAGAACTGCAAGTGCTTGGCTCAGCAAGAGACAGGGCTGTAGTTCAGACAAGAGGAGTTTGTGTGTCACCCAATCGTCTTCTCCAGCTCTCTATCCAAACAGTTGCGTTTTCAAGTCAACCAACACAACTGATGGGTATTCAGCAGGGTAGGACTTACACTCATTTTTCAGCCCACTGGTGGAATAGTTTCTTCAGGCACTGCTCTGAACACTATAGCTCCTTCCTCACTGCCAGCTCAGTTGTGAAGAAGCAACTGTACCCCCAAAAGTTAAATAATAAAAAGCCCCACAGGTAGTACCAACACAACTCTTGGGATCAAGGGCAAGCATCTTTCAAGACTAAAAGTTACATTTTTCAGGTATAAATTGCAAGAAGGTGCAGAGTTTATTTTAAAGGCTTATTGGGATTGCCTTAAAGTCTGCACAAGGACATTTGCTTCAAATAAACCAGTCTTAATTGCTTTACACCCATTTAAATCTCACATGGTGATACATTTCACAGAGAAGCTGGCCTTGCTCTATTCCTAAGACAAATGTAATACTATAAAGCCCTCTGCCTTGATCTCAGTGCTCATCTCCCAGGGCCCCTCTGTTTCTTCTGCATTCCTTTGTGTTTATCTGCCCTCTTCAACCCTTTGCTGCAATCAGCTGCGTGCAGCACCTCGTGTCTAGAAGTGACATGGCTGAGGTTACAGGAGAGACAGGTGCAAGGAAAGCTCATGCCCTGAAGCTATCCAAAGGGAAAGAGAAGCTGGAGGGGAAGAGGGTTGTAAGGTATTTCAGATTAAAGCAAACACCTTGCCCCAGGCTACACATTCTCTGCCAACACAAGCTGCAGCCGCTTAGAGCCCCAGAAACAGCAAAGCAAACACAGACCTCTCTGCAAGGGGAGTTGTCACCTGTCAGGGATGTTTGCAAATTTATAGGGAGGTGGTGGTAAGGGGAGTAAAAAGAGCTTTCCTCATTTTAAAAGACGGGCTGTTTGCACAGGTTTGCGATGCATATTTTGCTTTGTGAAGGCTTTTGTCCAGCATTCAACTGAGCAAAGGTGCTGTCTTCCACTGAAGACAAACTGGAACATTTATTAATGTACATACATTAATGTACTCTGAGTTGCTGCCGTCTTACAGTAAGGGTGAGGATGGGATGGAATTTCCTTACTCCCCCCTCTTCAGTTTGTCACGTCAGTGACTTAAAAAGAAGTCACTGTGCAGCTTGGCCTCTGCAGAAATGCCTCCTGCAAGGCTGGGATCAAATGCATCATAAGCAAGAGGTAATTGCATAGAGAAAGCTGCCTGTCCCCTTCCCTAGCACCAGTGCTCACTTCAGCAGTGCTCAGAGAGGACAGAGGGAAGGGACTTTCCATTCATGTTTCACTGGTCCACAGACGGGAGAGGGAGACTCTAAACAGGCCTTCAGTGAGCCCATCAGTCACCACAGTGCTCTGTAGACAGCTCAGAGGAACTAGACACAGGGAGGCTTTGCTGGTGCTCAATGCCACAAATCCACATTTGAGCATGGAAGGAGCAAAGTTTCTGCTGATGACGTGTTGGGGAATCGGTTTTTAAGAGGACACAGTTCAAACAGACTGTTACTATGCACTTCGAAAATCAGAAGTCCCTGTAAATATGGAAAGTCTTTTGGTCTGTTGAAGAGACACCATTTTACTGGGGCTGTGCTATTGTGGTGGAAAAAGCTGAGATCTGGATGCTNAAAAAAAAAAACCAGAATCAAAAGATAACCAGACGTGATGTCAGTCACCTTTCCTTGTGCACTTGGATTAGTTTCATCACATTAGCTGAGCACATACCCAACCAAAGTCCAAAGCTGGCTTTTAACCCTTTCCAACCTCTGTGGAAAGGGAAGAGCACTGCAGTCTCCCCAGCAGTCCCACCAAAGCAACACTAATGGGTCAAACCCTTTGTCACTGGAGACTGCAACCAGCATGACCCAGGAGCTCCTTCCTTGCATGCACAATCCTCCAGGTTACAAACACTGCTAGGACACAGATTGCCAACACACCATTGTTTGGCACATTAACAATTGTGGTTAATTACCCAGAGAATAAAATGGTGACAGTTTCTCAGGACGGAAACAGTGGAACAAGAAAATTTACAGGCACCAACACAAATTTCAAACTATGTATTCTTTTTACCCCAAAGTATACAAAACCCAGGAAGAACAGAAAGAGGACATGAACAACTCAAACTCCAAAAATACCTCCTGCTCCAGCCTGCAAGAATAGCACCTGGCTTCTTCAGTAGCACTATTGCTAAGAAAGAGCCAGTCTGTTTGTGCCAAAGGCAATGAACCAACAACTACCAGTGCCTCATCTGCATTCCAGTCTTGAACCATACTGATGAGACACCCATGGTCAAAACTCATTACAAACACCCTAGTTTGAAGAAACAGGAGGGGAAAAAACATGGCCTAGAAACACGTTTTCACATATATGACCTTAAAGAGAAGACAAACCAGTGAAGAAGCTCTGGCCTTGGTCAGCAAAAGTGCAACTGTGCCCAGAACCCAAACTATTTTAACCCTGAGGCCACATAAACTGCTCTAAGCAGGGAGAGCACAGGGATGGTTGAGTAGTCTGTGCAAGAGGCTATGCAGCTCTCCTGCCAATTTAGCTGCCTCATCCCTCTCTCCTGCCACTGCTGTGGTAGAAGAGCAGCAGCTCAGGAGTCAGCCAAGGTGGGAAGATCTCCCTGGGGCAATGCAGCTGGAATAGCTACTGCAAAAGCTCCCCACGTGTCCCCAAAGGTTAAGGAAGTTCTCACTACTCACCCACATTGGGTCATTCAGCTCCGTGTCCTGCACTCGCACACAGTCCATGCTGATCTCAATTTTGTTTGTAGAGCCATTTTCAGATGGGCCATCGATGAAGTTTAAATCGATTGGCTGAACTGAGCATATTGGCCTGAAAAGAACACAGTACTAAACTTTAAATTGACCAAATTCTGTTTTCTACCACCCCACCTTCCCCTCCCATCTCTTACGCTAGGGTGTCACCCAGCACTTTGGCATAACCACAAACCAGTCTCATGACAAAGTAAGTAATCACTAATGAACAAATATCTCCTCACTCCCTATATTACAGCAGCCCCTAAACAGGACAGTGCCTGGAGGGACATTTCTCTTGCCTGACCAGAAAGACAAGATAAGAGCACAAGAGTTAAATCACTGAAAGACAGAACTCATGGAGGATTTATAGCAGTAACTGTTTTAGCATCAGTCATGGCAAGTCAGGAATGGGAACAGAGTTTGTTTTATTTCCTTCAATGGACCTGACAGGGTGAACTCTGCACCGTCTTCACCTTCTTTCCCTCCCTGGTATCAGCAAAAGAGGAAAACATGCAGCCTGGACACAGAGTAATGACCCCATTTCCTCAGGGGAAAATGCCAGCCACGTGCCTTCGGTGATCATGTGCTAGAAAGCAGTCAGCTCAGACACCAGAGGTCTTGAAGAGAGTCACCACTTGAAGACAGCCAGTATCACTGCAGCTTCCTGCATTGGCCCTCATAGCCTGGATGTAGAAGCTCTTGAGAGCTCAAGAGCTGTTGGTCACCATAGGCTGACACATCTAATCATCACACCCGTTCCTAATTAACAGGTACATAAGGTTCCAACACCTCCAGCATCAATCCCCTGTGCAGCCCAATTATAGAGGCATCCTGTCCTAAAACACCTTCCACACATTCCACATAAGGGCTACTTACTGTTCCAGGAAGTCCCAGAGATGCTGGATTACCTCTGGGCTGAGGAATTCCCTGGGCTGTGAGCTCTGGGACATGGGTGATCGGTAGTAACTCTCCTTCCAGGAGAAGGGGCTCGGAGTTTCTACAAACCTTAAAAAACAAAAGCAAAGGGGGAAAAAAAAAAAAAGGAAAACACACACACAAAGACATGTTGAATGCATGAGTCCAACTTGATGAAAACCCATAAATAGAAGCTATTGTATGAAAAAGGAGACACACTGAATGCCTGGAACATTCACAGCTGTACAATACACATTCCACACTGCTGCAGATGCTGTATTTAGATGGAGAGAATTTGGCCACCCTTCCCAATAAGTTAAATACCCCTCAGAGTCCACTCGGATGCTGCATCTTAAGAATCCCAGAAGGAAAATAAAAGTACTGACTTTCCATTTTACTCCTAAATGATCAACTTCCCATATAAAGCAGGCAGTCTTTGCAGCAGGTAAAGCAGCCAAGCAGTGTATGATCCACTGTCCCTGTCTGGTTGCCTCTCTAAATGCCATGCCCTTGGATGATTTAGGTGACTTCTACACCCAACCACTGCAGCTGAGCTCTTGAACTACATCTTTTTTTTTAACATTTGAATAATAATAAATAATAATTTTGTCCTATTTTCTATGGAAATAAGTTCTATCACATCAAATTTTTTCTGCTTGTCTACTGTCTTCTCACCTCCAAAAATTTCTGAGCCCAACTGACCATTTCCACCATATCTGCTAATTACCTTGACCATTTTTATCCCCTTAACCTCCCACAAGCCTCACAGAAATAGGTGGACCCAAGAGGAGCAGTGACAGAGCTGGAACACTCATGCCTTCCACAGCTGCACATTCTCATCCCACTGGCCAATTTCTAAATTCAAGCACAGCAGCTTTTACACCCATGTCAAAATACTTGACGGCTGCAGGAATATAAGGAGGGTGGGAGGAATTTCTAGAGTATATTTGCAGTTGACAAAAATGCTCAGTTCAACTCAATTAAGAGTATGAGGCAGGTGACCACC
This sequence comes from Scytalopus superciliaris, assembly GCA_013400415.1. Lineage (NCBI taxonomy): Eukaryota > Metazoa > Chordata > Aves > Passeriformes > Rhinocryptidae > Scytalopus > Scytalopus superciliaris. The sequence goes on along the minus strand of VXBX01003097.1, from coordinate 441,358 downwards.
TTGCCTGCCACAGGGTTGGTTGCAGCCTGCAAAATGTTCATATAAAGGAGTTATTTCAGCACAATGCAAGCAAACGACTGCACTCCCTGACAGGGAACAGCAGTGGCAGAAGCCAAAGTTATAACTGGATTTCAAAGAGAATTGGACTAACATTTGATTTGGCACTTACTGGTCCTGTTTAACACAATGGTCTAAACAAACTCTGTGGAAGATCCTAATTTATTAAGCTAACAAAATTAAGAAAGAGTGTTACAAAGGGAGGATCACACTATGGTTCTTTGCCTGAAGTATCTACTTCTGGCTGCTATCAGAGAGGGATCTAGCTCTCTTTACTGAATTTGTGTGACCTCTTACGTTTTGAGGATGACTTTGGTCTGCAGAAAGTGGGGCATTCCTCATCTCAGCTGTCCACAGAACTGCATGCACTTAGAAAAGAGCAGACCATTGCTCTAAAGTAATGGAAATCCAAGTGGCTTAAGCCCCCAGAGCCAAAGCTGGGCATGCCTCAAAGAAGGTGAAAGTATAACTTCAGTTGCTTATTCTTTTTGTGATTAAGAAAAAAAAAAGCCAATGTCATTTACAAGCTCATGAACAGCCACAGATAAATAAAATGCAATAGTGTCACAGCTAATACCTGTGCCTCACAGATGTGAGCACATAGCCATACTGCACAAATAATCACAAATCCTCTGAGAACAGCAGTTATCCCACAAAGTACCAGAAATTACTCCTTTCAGGCTTTCAGTCTGGTAAGACACTTTCAAGAATGCCATATTGAAACCCAGAAGAACATATCTAGCCTAAAGCCTTCTACATAAGCTGCAAGTCAATGCCACCACAAGCTTTGGAGGAGCACATGCTCTGCAACCTGCTCTGCCACTAAACCCACAGACCCCAGGCATTGCTCAGTACCCTGCACCCAGTCCTGACCTTTGAAAAACAGGCAGAGAAATCCCACAGCGGGTTCTCCCAAGCCCCCAGAGTAGTCACTTTTAACAACTGCTTACCACTTATCACAACTGCTCTTGACTTGTATACTAAAAATCACTTTTCATTACTACATAAACAGGAACTAACTTCAGGGGAAAAAAAAAAAAAAGTTATAACAAAACAGACCTTCCTCAGAGACCTTTCCTTTGAAAGCTTTCATTAAAGAGCTGCTCTCTACTTTACCTGTACTAATATTGTCTTGAGAGTTTTTGTCCTTGATTTTAGGCAACAAGTACAATGAGAGTCCTGCATGCCATTGCATGCACCAGCTTTGGTTCACTGCTGGACAAAGTTCATGGTCTCAAAAAAGGTAAAGCAACCCAGTTCACCCTGCCTGCTCTGGCTCTGGTGGTCAAATTCAACAGCAATACCATAAACCTATCCTAACAAAGCAGTACAGGAGAAATTAGCTGCACAGACTGATAACACCACTTAAGCACACAGCTGGTGCATCCCTCTACTAAAAACAACAAATTTCTCCAGAGAAGGACATTTTCCAGCTGTGTCATCTTTGCCCCTGTACCCAGCCAAGCTCCTAGCTTACTGCTTGCTTCTAAGAAAAGCATTATCACATTTTACCTGATGGCCAAAAAGGCACATTTCCCTATACCAAACACAAGAAGTCTTCTGGTTAATGCTTTCACAGAAGCAAAATTTGAGAGACTCCTTCAGCGTGCTCTGTAACCTTTGCTACCTGTACAGCTCTATTTTCAAAGGAGACAGCAGGATTAGGTGGCCAGCCTTGGCAAGGCAGCTGTGATAATACTATGGGTGTTACACAGGTAGTGAGCACTGCTCTTCACTCAGTTTGCTGCATCCTGCTCTCAGGTGGGAAAGAGCTGTCAGGCTGCAAGAAAACCAACTCAGTTCAGCACAAAGCTGCATGCAAGATAAGCTCTCTCCTTCTCTGTGATCTTAATAAAATCTAAACCTAGTGCTATTTTCCTTAACTAACAGCCTTCAACACAGAGGAGTAGCCTCTGTCTACTAAACATCTAACAGCTAAAGCCTCAGCAAAATCCATGCATAAATTTCACTACTCTACTTAATTGTCTTTTCCCACAGCAGCAAATGCTCTACTTTCAGTAAAATAACCACTGAGTGCCTAAAGTTAATCACAAGATTTCAGGCATTTGCATTGCTCAAATTGGCTTTACCAACCAGCTACCTTTTTTATTAACAAATATTTAAACAACATCCCTTTTAGCCACAACTACTCATCATAAAGGGCATTGTAGGAAATGGCACTACTGAAAACGGCCTCTTAGACCAAACTACTGATTACAACAGAACAAGGCATAGTAGTAAGCCTTGTCTAGTTTGCCTCTGTGAAAGTGTACATGATAAATGCCTGCATCAACTGCTGAAAGAGCAGGCAGGCTGCTTTTCACAAGCAGAGAGCACTAGCTACACCAGACTGGAACTACAGGGGGATTTACAGCCCCCATCAAACTGCAAGCTGAATACGACATTGCATCCACAAGTCCCTCCTTCCAAAACCACCAGGGGATTATTAATATCAAGTTAAATCTCAGAGAAGCAGGATCTCACCAAGAGCACAGTATTTCCTCGTGCAGTGAGACGCTGCTCCTGCACCACTGAATCCCAGGACAAGTTTCAAGCACCAATGCACTCCCACTGAGACCCACCTCGGCTCCCTCCTATTTATTTTGCTGAAGGAAGAGCAGCCCAGACTCCAGGTGAAAGCACTTTTCCAGATTCACTAGGTGGGCTGAAGCCTCAGACACACTGATTGTTCTGCTACCTCCTGCTCACCAGCCCAGAAGAGCCCTGTTACAGCCCTATCAGTGGCAATGCATCCCAGCTGATTCCCTTTGCCATCTCGCTGATGAGCGAGATCTCTGCAAAACACAAGAGCAACATGCCCCTGTAGCATCCACACAGCACTCAATTTCAGAGTCTTCCAGGAGGCTGGGAATGTTAAACTCAATAAAAAAAAAATCCCAAACAAACAAACCAAAAAGCAACCCACCCTTCCAAAAACCAACAACCAAAACAAATAAACCTGGCAAGCACAGCATTTGCCTCTAATAAGCTGTAACCCATCTGCTTTACAATTGCCTTTCCCTGGAACTGAGGGTCCCAACACATGAAGAAAGGGAGCCCTGACTGCTTGGCCCAGCATGATGTGAAGTGGTGGCAAACTAGAGAGAAAACAAGACATTCCTGCTCCCACTTCTCAGTCTAAGCACACGCTTCCACTTTTTACCACATTCCTCCCTTTTCTACCTTCACATCAAAGACATTAAAGATACAGGAACAAAACAAAACAAACACAAAAAAAAAATCCCAAACCACTTTCCACACCAGGAAACAATGACAAAAAACTATTAAACTCAACTATTGCAATACATTAATACTTCTCACCCAAAATGCCACCTTCTACTGCAAACTGTCTTTCTTAGAAAGGACTAAACCCAAAACACCTAGGTTTGACTTACCACTGGGGACAAGGCACGACCTCCTCACCAAAGTAAGATCTAAGTTTGATACTGAGCATGTACAGCCCCTCCTCTGTAGCTTTAACCTTAAAGGCAAATGCCACCTGCTTTCACTAATTGAGGGTCAAATCTGACACAGGGTGCAGCCCAAGCACCACTGGGGCGCATGTGTGAGTCCAGCAACCTCCTTCCAAAAATAAAGACTGTCAGAACCAAGAGATAGCTGGTTTCCTTTGGTTTTTCATCCAAAATGGGCTTGGTGCTTCAACACTCTGAACTACTCCTGGGTTAATAGTACAGTTTATGAAGAAGCCAGAAATTAATGTGGTATCTCAATGAAGCTGCTGTGTTGGGTTTCAGGAGATCCAAGAACTTTCTGTTCTCCTTAGCTTCCCTTGAAAGCTGGAGCTCTGGGGTGGTTAGTGTTTCTCCCACAGTATGCAAATTCTCAGAAACTATCAGTATGGTTTGAAGATGCAGAACTTCATGGCTTGATGTTGGTGTACAGCCACAGTGTAAAATTTTGTGACATGAACTCTTTCAGAGTAGGGACAAGCAAAATAGTTTGTAGATTTATTTTTTTTTCTGGCTTGTTGCCTGCTTTTCCCTGTAAGATGTCTATCAATGGTGTATAATTTTCTATCACTGAGTCTGTAGTTCTCAGTCAGTGGACATGCAGATGAAGCCGGAGAAGTCTTTCTCTGTAAGCTACAGAATTTGCTCCTTTTTCATAAGATACATTCCCCTAAAGGATGTGCTAGTGGAGTACTAAGGAAACCTTGATGCAGAGAGTAAAACATCTGCTCTTACGAAGAAAGCACTTGCACATTATGCAAATGTGCCCAAAGAATAATTAATAATGCCTAAATAATGATATATAATATGGCTCATTTTATTCATAGTTCTCAAAGTGCTCTACAAAGGAAGGCAGTGTAATTACTCCATTTTACCTGTGGGAAAACTAAGACATCAGGAGGTCATAGGATTACTCATTGTTACTCAGCAAGCCAGAAATACAGCCTTGATCACCTGAGTCCCAGTCTGGTGCTTGCTTTAAAAGGATCTAGTGATTTTGGGTGTTTAGATAGAGGAATGCAGAAAGGCCTTCATTTTTTCAGGTAGAGTATGCATTGTACCTCCTACAACAAGAAACTCCCAAACTTTGTTTATCTTCAGACACCAAAATGCTGATGCTCAGGAATGAAAATCAAAGCTGCAGAAATGCTATGACCAGCTTTAAACCACACTCAGAGTTCAGGGTGGAAGCATAATTCCAATCCATATTCCCAGAGTAAAACCTAATCTTTCTTCCTGAATGCTTACAGCAGTTAACCCCTTAAAAACCCTTAGTTCATGCACAGATTAATATATTAGCTCTTAACCATCACAGGGTTTGAGCTGGGTAGGGAATTAAGTCACAGAAAAATCGGCAGCTTCAGTTCCAGCAGTCCCAATCCACATGCTCGTCCCTGTCTTCTCCGGTTACACCTTGAAGTGTATCAAAAGCAATGGTAAACAAACGATTTAAAGTTCATGAGCATTATGCCTAAATGCCTGAATCTTGGTGTCAGTTGTATTTTTAGTTTTTGAGTGGGGAGGGGGCTCCTTTTCAGATCGCACTGTGAAAACTCGAGGAAGTTGGCAGCCTTCATCCTGCTGGAATTCCCCCTGCTCTGCGTTGTAACTCCGCAGTGATTTGTAGCCATCGGTACCTAATGAAGCTCACAGCTGTGCAAGAGGAGAAGGATGCGGGGTCTGGCAGCACGGGACAAGCGTGCGTCTGGCAGGCAGTGTCATCTGGAATTCCCCGAAGTGTGGAGCACTCTCGTCCCCCATGACCGCAGCAGCCACCCTCAACCAGCAGAGCACACCCTGGAAGCACCCCTTAGAGACCTTTGGAAATCAAACAGGCTCATTGCTGCAAACAGGGGTGCCAAAATGAAAGCCAAATGTAAACAGGCAGGCTCTCAACCCCCTCGGGGAAGATTGTGGTTGAATTTCATGGACCTCTATTGCACCTCCTTCTGTGTCTACTTCATCACCAAGCAGCTTCCCTCCCCAGCATGAACTGCACTGTACAATGCCATATGCCAAGGTCTCGGCTCACGTGAGCCCGAAAGAGACTGATTTCCATCCAGGCAGAGGCAGGTCCTGCTGAACTGCGCTCACAAGAATTTATTCTCCTTTCGATTTTGAGCCCAGGGGAAGAGGAGGGGCAGGCACCGATCTCTTCTCTGTGATGACCAGCGATAGAACCCAAGAGAATGGCTTGAAGTTGTGTCAGGGGAGGTCTAGGTTGGATATTAGGAAAAGGTTCTTCACCCAGAGGGTGGTTGGGCACTGGAGCGGGCTCCACAGGGAAGTGGTCACAGCACCAAACATGACAGAGTTCAGGAAGATGATACTCTCAAGCACATGGTGTGACTCCTAGGGATGGTCCTGTGCAGGGCTGAGTTGGATTCGATGATCTTTGTTGCAACACTTTGATTCTGTGACTGTTGGCTTTTACTATTTGCTAGGCAAATGGCACTTCTATTGCACACTCCCCATTTCAACTGTGAGCTATATATTTAGAGGAATGAAAAAATTCTGTCTCAGAGGAATGCTCAGTGTTCTGCTAGGGTCTACTGTAATAGTGCATCCTGATTTCCCAATGACTTAGATCTGTCTTTTGGAAGCATATGTGTGTGAGCTGAATGGAAAGGGATAGGAAAGGGTGGTTCTGCTTCCTAGTTGCTCTTTGCTGAAGTCTTCAGTGCACAGGGAAGACTAACCTATATCAAAGAAAGTGAAACTGGCTGCACAGAGCGATCCTCCTAAATAACTCTGCTGCAAAACACAGGGGGAATTTTTTTCCATTCATCATCTCCTTTCAGTTAGAGTCATCTTGAGGAAGACTCTGCCTGCAGCAAATGCAACATTTGCAGCTTTGTGGCAGCCTCTCAAAGCACATTATAACACTGCAGCCCTGTGCCCCATGCCAGCACCGTGCCCCAGCAGAGACTGCAGAGCTTCTCTGGGAGGAAAATACTCCCTCTGCATTCCCACTGCTCCCATAATGGGGGTTTCCAGCATGAGCACTTCATGGCCTGCTCCCTGCAAACTGCTGGGAATGGCTTCTGGAAACAGAACGATTTCAGACTGCTGTCAGTAACCCCTGCAGTCCAGGAACCCACTGCATCTCCTGTTAATATCTCATCACATCAGCTATCTACATGTCATCATTATCAGCCTGACAACAGCAGCCACTTCCACATAATAGAGGGATTCCTTTGTTCTCAGGGCTTCAGATTGCTCATCACTCTACCAGCATTAGAGCTACTGTCCCCTAATTGTTGGAGCTAGTCACCCTGAATTTTTTTTTTGTTGTTCAAGGTTTCCTTCAGCATCTTGTGAACTTTTCCAGACCTCTCTTATCTCCCACTCAACTTTGGACACCCCCTTCTCACCCATCCTTGGAGACTCAGCCACGGACATCCCCTCCCCTTCTGCTCAGCCCTGACACCCACTCCCTTTCTCAGCAGGGGTGGAGTTCTGGCCAAGGTGAAGCACTGTCACAGCAATTCCACTGCAATTAGTGCTTTCTTGTCTGGCGTACAGAGTCTTCATAACCTCCGGAAGACCACCCAGGAACCTGAGCAACCTGTGTTGAGAAGCCCAGAGTTAGAGTGCAAGCCTGGAGCTCAGGACACCCAGCTCAGACCCCAGCCTGTGGGTGACCTGTCCATCTTTGTCCTTCATTCCTGAGGTATAGCAGTATCCTCAAATTTGTAAAGAGACATAGCGACCTGTTGACAATCAGTACAACTCCAGGAAAACGTGGTCCCAAGACTTCCCAAATTTAAATAATAAAAGAAAATGTAAATAATCCATTTTAAGACAGCATTGAACCTGAAACCAATTAAAAAGCAGTTGCATTATCTTGTAACTCACTTTTTCAGTCAATCCCTTCCCCAAACTGATAGTAGCAGTGGTTAAAAGCAGTGCCCATCTGCAGATAGAAAAGTCAGAGCTGCTGGGCAGAGATTAGAGCTTTTACTGCAGTAAGTGAGAGAGTCTTCTCAAAAGCAGCACAAGCAGAAAATCCAGGTCCAGCCCTCAAAATTCTGAGGTATTTTTGAGCCAAGTCCAAAAATAAGCGTTGCAAGATAAACTTTTCAGGCAAACTGTTCAGAAGCCACAAAACATTTTCAAGTCCATTAAAAAAAAAAAGTCCCTTTGGTCTAAGGAATAGGTATCATTTGCCCAATTTCAGATACCCAGCTGAGAACACCTATTTGGGTCTACCTTTCCAAGTTTACACAAGACTGTTTGCAGCCAGCCAGCCCTGATAGTTTTAGAGGATGAATGGAGTGATGTGTCCTCTCCTTGGCGAAGAAAGAGAACAAGCACAAGGTTTCTGCTGAGAGGTGTCCTGGTGGGTCGGTGCTGCCTCCAGCGCTGCTGTCACAACTAAAGACAACAGAGACCATCTTTTGTCTTTCCAGAGGCAATACATAACCCAAAATCACTCCATGGCCCACTCATACACCACCAGTAGTGGTTTGCAGCAGATGCATGGGGGCACCTAGGAAAGTAGGAGACTTGGACACCTCTGCTATTGCATCCTACTGCACAGTATCGGGGAGACCTCTCATCTTTTCTGGAGGAGGAGTGGGAGAAAGGCAGTTGTTAAATGCCCAAAGCAGCACAAACCACATAATTTCTAGTTACCCAGATCTCCAGAGCATGAGTGAATATTAACAGAAAAGAAAGCAACAGCTCCAGAAATGAAAGTGGGCAAGGTCATTTTCAAGAGATGACAGTCATGAGAAAAATTCAGCTACTGCAAGCCTTCATCACTACTCTTCCGTAGTGATTTTAGGTATTTAATAAGAAAAATTGAAGTTCTGGAGAGGCAATGGCCAGAAATCTGAACTTCCTGAGGTTTGCCCAATCAAATTCCCCTCTTTTGAGATTTGGTTACCAGTATTTTCCTGCTATCACAGTATTTACCCCAAAACACTATCTACCTCAGTTTGTTGCTCTCTTTTTTGCAAGGAGCTTGCTTTCAGCATTTCCCACAGGAAATGTGACTGAACTATTGCCTGCTGAATTTTTGTAGTGCTGAGTGCAAAACAGCATATCTCAAGTTTCACTAGTCTACCTCTATCACACTAATACAGAGACCACAACACAGAATGAAAAATTACTTTATTTATTACAGATGGTAAAATAATTCATTCAAGCACATCAGAGCTTCAAAATGGCAATCAGGGTGTTAGGAGCTGGTTCTCATTAGATGCTACAAGGCTCTGAAGAGGCCAGAGCCAAGGGGAAAAAAAGGACTCAAATCTAACAGAGAAGTTCCATTTGCAGTCAGGGTAGAGCAGCAAGGAAAGGCCTCAGCTAGATCCACACTGCTGGTCTGTCCAGAGTTCAAGGTCTGGTTTGTGTGATGTTTCTTACCTCCATGCTAGCATGTTTTTAAGACATTGCCCTAGCCTGAGCGCTGGGCTATCTGAAGGGGAAATGACCATGAGCACTGTTGAGCCCAACCTCTGATTTTCTATACCATGGACAAGTTAGGCGTGGTCTCAGCTGAACTTCTGTCCACCACTAATCCCTTCCTAAGGACTGTGCACCATCAGAGCGAGTGCCAGCAGCAGGAGTGTATCACCAAGAGAACCTGAGAGGAACCCCCAGATCAAAGGTTCATCATGAGTGTGGCCAGTCCTGCAAACCAGGGACCTGCACTGTGCTGGGTAGCTGCCAGGGAGATCTCTTTGGATTCCTCACTGGTTTGCTTGTTAACACAATAAATGGAAATTATGTGATGCAAAGAGTAACAGCCTATGGAGCTCAGCTAGAGCAGTATTTCTCCTAAAGTGTAGTAGGGTTCAACCAGAAAAAAAAAAAGCAATGCCCCCCCAAAGAAAAAAAAAAAAAACCAACCAAACAAACAAACCTCCCCCCAAACAAACAAACAAAACCCCCCAAAAAACAAAATCACATTAATTTGTGTCTCTTATAAGATACAGTCAGAACCCAATAATATTTCACATGCAATGCTCATGTCTGCAGAGATGAAACCAGGCTCAGTGCTTCTCCCAGGGAGTGCAAGGATGAAACACTGCTGATTTACATGCTCCAGACTGTGGTATAGACGTAGCACCCAGATGACCAGATAATAGATCATTTCAAGCACAGTATGCTCTAGTTAGTGGCAGATAAATGCAGAAGTGTGGTGTATGGGAACTGATGGAGTGACTGCTATTTGATATGGTGCATTTATGCAGGGTCCTTCCAAGGCAACTCCCCAGAAGCCGTGAACGCTCAGTGCGGCATGAAGCTGCTCCTCACATGTGTGCCTCATCCAGCCTGCTGCTGTGAGGATTAGTGGAAAAAGAGATTTCTGAAGCATAACTTGTGACTATGAATTTTGGAAAACCAGGTAAGCCCAGTTCAAACGTTCATGTGGCTGGCTGCCCTCCATGTGCCTGGGATGATGATTCTGGGTGTAGATTTGTGGATGAGGTCCAAGGTGTTAGAGGGCTGTTTTCTGGGATCTGGTCTTGGCAGTGGGCTAAACTCAGCACCTGTCCTCACAATCCTGCGTGGAACACCGTTTCTAGTGTGTTTCCAGCCAGCAGAAGAGGGAGTACAGGGGCTTTTACCTCTCTCCTCCCTGGTAAGGAAGTTTCAGTCCCCTCCAAACCTTTCCTGAATGCTGGTGCCATCTGAACCCTCTAGAGACAAACAAAATGAAAGGTTCAATGTTTGGCTCTATCCTACCTTTGCTACAGCTGCATCCATGGAACTGAATGCACTTTTCTGGACCAAATCCAAGGGGTATTCCATATGAAGACTCCACAGTATGGCAGAGGCGCACACAACATGGGCTTTTCTGGCTGTGCCTGCAGCCCTGATGGCTTATGATGGGATTGTAGCACTGCAATATGCTCTAAGCTCCATTTAAATGTTTCCTGCAAGCAGCCTTTTCCCTGCTTGCATCATACTACTATCAGTAGTATTAAGGGCATATGGTCCCCAGGACAGCAACACACTCTGCCAAGAATGGAGCTTCTTTCAAACTTTCTGAGATTTGAATTTTTTTGATGTGTGAAGGAGTCAGATCCTCTCTCTGCCAGGATTGCCCCAACAGCTTCTGGGATTTGTTTGCCCAAGTGCTACAGCTATAGCCTCAAAAAGGCACTATGCATCCCTGCCTGCTGAGCTGCTCTAGTCCCAGTCTATACAGGACAAACACTCCCCAAATTTGGCCACTGGGAGGAGGTGGCAGGGAAAGGCTGGTGAGAGGATGTCCCACATGGGTCTCAACATGGCCCCCCCACCAGGAGGAAGCAAAGCAAGAGAACTGATTTTCAGTCCTGGAAAACTATGCACAGAAGCTCATTTAGACATATAAATATAGTCAGAGAGGAGGGGGACAGCTTCACCAGACAGGGAAAATGAAATACATGATTCTTTTTTAGCACAGGAAGGTTCTCAGATGGTCTGCTGCAAAAGAGTCATGACATTTTGTGTGAGCCAGGTAAGACATTTGGCTCATTAAAGCACCTACTCTTACAAAAGCTGCTCAGGAGCTTTACAAAGTCCCTCTCTCGAACTTTCTCTCGAAGGCTGAATTCTGCAAAAATATAAAATAAATCATCATGATAACACAGAAAGTCCCCAGGACTCTGTAGAAGCAGGAAACTGTAAACAGCAACATCCTGTGTTTCGGTAAATAATTAAAATGCAAAACAGAAACACCGGCAAAGCAGATAGTAGGTGCAGATTCTTGTAATACGAATTTGGTTGAAACTCTCACTTGTTATCCCCACAGCCAAACTGTGAAATCTGATGTGTTTTGAATCCTAAACAATAACTCCCATTCCTCCCCCCTGCCACCAGTGATACTCCTACAGGAAAAGGAGGTCTTTGCTAAATACCGTGCAGACTGCATTTTTCAGCACATAGCAACTCTGTGGCAGGGCAGCTACTGCTAAGCCCAAGGGCACAGAATCCTCTCAAGAATAAGAACACTTGCAAAAACCTTTCTCTATGTCACAAAATAGCTCCAAGACAGGGCAGATGAAGGACAAAGAATTAAGAACAGATTATAGTCCTGGGAGACAGGAACAAATGAACTGTTTATCAGGAGCACTGCTGGCATGTAAAGGAACGCTACCTGGAGCACTCACAGGATCTTTGCTTTTGTAACTATGCTGGGTGCTAAGAAATTACAGGGTTGGCTCCCTGTAATTTTATTAATACATTGCCACACCTAATGTGATTTACAATTTTTTGCTTGCGATTATCTTAAAGCTATAGCTTGTGGAGTGCTATGAATATACTGAGTCTCTCTTTCTATCTTTCTATCAGAAATGACATTTCCAAGCTGTATATTTTGAGAGGAACTTTCACAAATATGAACAACCAAACTTGGAAGACAGTGCAAAGAAATTTTGTAGTTTAACACTGAGATTTTCAATCCTGTTATATTTGACCATCTAATGCTCATGTTAACTATCAGAGCCAGCTGAACTTCAATTTCACACCTGTCACAACCACCTCACAGACCCCACTGCCAGCAAGCACAGCAATCCCACTGTTATGCCCCACCAGCTCCTGCTCCCAAGCATAGAGGCAGACACTGCTGGCAATACCCAGCTGAGCCACTGCTGTTTGCAGCATTCAGCTCACCAGCACACTTCAAGCTTCTTTCCACACATTTGTTCAGCATACAGTGATTTTGGTGTATATCAACATTACTAAACCAGACAGGCATTGAACCTCCCAGGGCAAGGTTTTGTGAGTAGACTTATTTTTATGTTGCAAAGAACCTACTGAACGCCTGATCACTTACTGCAGGGTTTCCCCCTTCTCGCTCTTGTAGGTGGCTGTTCTCTTTATAGCTCCCTGCACTAACCGAATTCCCCTTGCTTATGTGCATTGGTATTTATCACATCAGGCCACCTGTGGCATTCAAACACCTGACTGGAAATGACTCAGCAACAAAATCCTGTGGGGAGATGATCTGCTACACAGTAGTAAGTGATTATAAACAGGCACCAAAGACTCCCAAGTAAGGCCTAGGAAGATATTTTCATGAATACAGATATTTTCATGAAGCTGTCTAAGCAGATGGTATCTATTATCAGCAGAGCTAGTCAAACAAACCCCAGAAATATATTATAGCAAAGCATTTTCCTTCTGATTATTTCAGTGTTGATCACAGGCTAAAAAATTTTAAAGTACACAGAGGTCAAAATTTGTATGGCATTATAAGCATGGGCTCCCACTGCAATGTCCAGGTTCCTATGAAGGTTTTCATGTAAGTGCAAAATTAGCATAGAGCCAGGCACCAAAGTGAAAGCTAATTTTCCTTGATTTCTTCCTCATCCAAGACCCTCCTTCCTCCCCCATACCTTATGGACCCTATTCACAATTTTTCATAAGGATTCAATACTCCTTTGGACACTCGTTGAACTATCAGAGGGTTTTTATTTTTCCCTAAATCAAAGCTGAGCCCTTTTGCTTTTTATCAGGCCAGAAATCTTTGTGTTTGTTGAGGGCAGCTATTGCAAATTAACTTGTAGCACGAGGTACAGTATAAATCAGCATAGAATTGTAACTCATAACATGTACCATGAACACTCTCAATACCTCTGAACAGATGAACTATTAAGAACTTGCTTCTTTAATTTCTTCAGTATTTTTGGAAGCTGAGCAAGGCACTATGAATTAGGTGTTCTCTCCTTGCAGTGAAAAGGACCACATGAAAGACTTCATATATTCTTACAATCCTTTGAGATCTGAGAAAGCACAGAAAGTGGTTGATTTGGTTCCACTTTAATCCTTTAAGCAGCATTAAAATACCTCCAAGCAGACAAATATTTTTTTGAGAAGCCTATACTGTTTTGAAGAGGAAAAAGTGCTGTCCTTGACACTGACTGTGAAGGGGTTGCGACATCCTCAGCTCAGTGAAGTCTCTGTGACATAGAGCAAAGAGGTCCAGTAGGGATTGAATAGAGTCAGGCAGCAGGGATGAGCACATTGCAGGGGCTCTGCCAGGAAGAAAGAACTGAAGAGAGTTTAATGCGTGGCTGTTGAGCACTGTTTTGCAAGATTCTATCTTCTAGACCCATGTTCCAATGAAACTGAAGTACAAGAACAAGGCAGTGATCAAAGAACAGAAGAGATACCCTCCTCTCCTCACCACCAGCAGCACACATCCCTGGCAAGGTGCTGGAGGCAGCAGAGGCCTCATGTTGGCAGTACCTCTGCAGAGGTGTCTGCAAAGCCCTCCTGCCAAGGAGGCCACCCTGTGACAGTCATTTTGGCATGTGGCATGCTGTCCCCTCATATGCATCTGGCTCCAGCTGGGGTCCTTCCCCCATGGAATTTCTATCAGGGGTGGTAGCATAGCCATGAAGGTGACCACCACCTCACAGGAGAGCTCTCCAAGGTCAATAACAAAACCACCTCCCCAGCTCCCCTCCACCTTTCCTTCCTGCATGGACTCAGCTCTGCTCCTCCAGAAGGTACCAGTTGCTCTGACCACACCACAAGCTGCTCAGAACAATTTCTGGCCCCTCTCTGAGTCTTTGGAAAGTACCTGCTCTATCACTGGCTGTTTCTGCAAATAGATCTATACCAAGTCATGTGTCTTTTCTTACTTAACTTCAAGTCCTTCTGCCAACACAGCAAATTTGGGCTCCCATCTCAAAGGTGAAGGCAGCTGAGATTTGGCCACTGTGTCATAGCAGGAGTTCAGTTATTCCTCAGCAAAGCATAGTATGAGGAAAGAAAAAAAGCATGCAAGTTTGCCAAATGCAAGGATTCTGCAGAGCCTACACGAGGTATGAGATGCTTCTGTAGGATGTGACCCTATGACAACTTAGCAAATCTCTGTCACAATACTAATACCCTCGAGGAAGGAGAGTTGCTTACACCAGCATTGAGTCACAACCATGAAGGGACACAGCACACTGCTGCCTGTAGCCAGGAGGGGTTGCCAGCCCCAAAGGGGAGAAGTCTGCTGTTTCATTAATGCCTATTAGCAAAGATGAGCACTGGGTACAATGAGTTTTCACCTTTGTGCTGCATTGCAAGCACTAACCTCAGAGAGACTCCTATCTGATAAATGGAGTCCATTTACCAGCCCTGTTTGATACGTGTGGGAACCAATGAAGGAAGATGAAGTGACACATGCAATGCTCCTGATGAAAGATCTCTTTGAACCCAGGAGCTCTGGCTGGCTGGAATTAGACCCTGCTCGCCAAAATCCATCCAGATACAGCACCAAATAGATGATGTTTCCATGATCCATACCCTCCCCTCCTTTCCATGCCCCAGCTAATTTCTGACAGTTTCCCTCAGTCTTTTCTAAAAATAGATTTTTTTTTTTCTATGTGCTTGGTTGGGGGGATTTGTTTGGTTTTTGGTTTTGGCAACCCAGCCAAACCCCAGCACCATGTCTGAGAAACCAGGTTTCCTGCACAGATGCTGCAGAGACCAGAGGATTTCAGAGTTGTTCCTCTGTTATTAGTGAGAATTGGGAGGCTGGACCATATCACATTGTGCTGAGAATAAAAAGCCAGAAATGAAAGAAGAAAGAGCTGTTTGTGTGAGAGGTCTTTTATTCAAAAGGGAGGAGTGAGCCACAGTGAACACCTTCAACACACCAAGGATGAGAAATCCTGAGGCCACCAATTAGCCTGGGCATGGGGAGAGGAGGAGGTAGAGCAGGCAGGACCATAGTCCAGTGCACCAGCAGGTGCATTCCCAACAGCCCCAAAAGCAGAGAGCTCCTGGGTAAAACACAGCCTAATGACCACTATTTCCAAGAACACAAGTAACTTATCTGTAAACATCACTCCCCCAACCAGGCATTAACTGGAAAAAAAAAAAAAAGGCGCTTTGGAGAGAGATACTAATTACATAGCTCTCAACAGCTGGACTTTGATCATAATTACAGTGCCTTCTTCATCTTACATTAGTGGCTTTCAGCTGCAGCTAGGTGGGCACTTCTTGGAAGGTGGAAATCCCGCCTGTTTCAGATAGTCAGCTCTTTTTATGACTCAGAGCTGACCTGGGTTTTCTGCAGCACAGGATGAGCTCCCACGGTATCATCCAAACAAGTAGTTCAGGGGGGTCAGTGGCTTAGCACTTCAATGCAGGTGCTTCTTTCATTACAGCAGCACTTTCCAAGTCCTAGGAGCCAGAGCTCTGAATGTGCTATATTCCTGATTTCAAGCATTTCCCTTTATAAGGGAAGCAGACAGAGAAAGATTTTGAGGGCTTTGCTGAATTTTAACATCTCTTAGCCCATTCTGTTTAAGATAAAGAAAGGTGACCACACTCAGGATATAGCTTTCCAACCAACCTCACTTTAACTGGTCACATGCTGCATTTGCATCCTTCACTTCTGCACAAGGTTGTACATCCCCACCAGCACCCAGTGTCCCTCTGCCCCTCTCTCAGCTGGGCTGCAACTCCAGCACTAACCTCCAGCACCCACACCAACGAGTGAAGTTGTGAAGGAGGAGGCTGCTGCCCTGTGCCCCAGCTGAGTTCTCTATGCTTTTTTGTGATGCTTTGCTTTGATACCCACATTTACAAAGAAATTAATAGCCTAAGTGAGGGAGCTGGGCTGTTGAGGCAGAAGCTGGAGTAGCCTTAACAATCACACACAGCACAGAGTCTGGGCACCCATCTATTTTTCCTCATATGTGGCACTGAATTACTGTGTTGTTTGGATATACCATTTCACAGTGGCCTGGGAAATTATAGGCATTAAACATATGAGAGTCATAATGGCACGTTAGCTAATGCTCATCGGTGTGATCTGTGTTCACCTCTTGACAGAGGAAATCTTTTAGCTGGGTCCCACATTGCCTGCCTGCCAGACACCCCCAAACTGAAGGGATTAATAGATAAAGAAACAACAGAGGGTAAATCAAAGCCACAAATCTTTGAGCTAACTGGGATTTATAACTGCTTTCTCCTCTACACTGAACTACAGGGAAATCTGTGTGACACCCTCCCCGCAATATAACGTGGTTTCAAACACTTTTCACTATTAGGGTTTTTTTGCCAGCATGCCTCAGCTCAACGTTATCTGTTTGCTGGCTAGATAATTACTAGATGTAATTTTAAAGTTACAGGGAAGCACACTGGTATTAGCTAAATAAAGTATTTCAACCACATCAAAGCAGAAGTGGTTCAAACTGCGTAAAATAAATGCAATTCTGAAACTATTGAATTTTGTTAAAGCAGTCAGAGAAACGTCACTCAGCATATCATGAATATGCAACCAATGGAGCTTAAAGCTGAAGATCATCTATGTCTGCACACTGAGACAAGTATCTCTGGGACCAGCTTTCAGCTGATTTTGACCTGTGACAGGGCACAGTCACCAATAATTGGACCAATGCCACTCTTGGCTCATGTAAACAGACATGCATAACAGCTGAGACATGTTGTTACTCTAAGCTACATCTTGAATAGATTTTATGACTGAGGGGTGTCACAAACTATCTGTCCTGAGGCTTCCCACACTGCAGCGGTCACTTAAAAACTCATCATGCCGCTAAGGCATGTGGCAAGGAGCAGCATTTCTGCTGAAAGGCCTAACTTGCTAGGCAAGATAGATTTGAAGGGGTGAAAAAACCTTTAAAAAAATTCTACAGAATACAGCCAAGGGATTTTTTTTCTCTTTATTTCCTGCTCCACCCGAACTTCTTTGTCCGAATCACAGCACCAGTTTTCTGAACCTGTTATTTGACATGAGATGGGATGCAACTGGCAGGAAGGGCTGATACTTCCCAGTGCATCTTTATGTTTTCTATTTTAATTTTTCCTCCTTTTTTTTTCTTTTTATTCATTTTCTGGTTTGAAATTTGCCAGGCTGTGGCTTCTAGCCCTGGAAACTTATTAATCTACCAAAGACTCCTCTGCTGCCAGCCTGAATCCACCTTTCTGGACGGGCACCACTCTTGCACTGCTCTTCTCCTGGCGGCAGGCACATCCCCACCGGGGTCAGCAGGGCTGGGTGGATTTGCAGGAGATCAGAGTGTGGCTGCATGTGCCTGGCCAGCCCTGGGGCTCATGTTGTAGAAGGTCTCGCCAGGGAATCCAATACCCTGCCGGCTCCGTTCCATCTTCCTCTGCCACGGCAGCACAGCCAAGGACCGTGCGCTATTTCCCAGCTCTGCTCCTTCCCCTCTGCTGGCCCCAAACGCGGCCCCTCCTCACTGACAGGTCTCCACACTCCTCCCCAGGACCTTCGCACAGTGGTGGCACCAAACACCCAGCGGATTAAGCAGGGGATAAAAGCCCCCACAAACATAACAAATCACGATAGTCGGGGAAAAAAAATAGAGATCACAAATCTTCCTGCAATGCCACAAGCTGGGTGACAGTGGTCAAGCCCTTTCTTCAACAGAGAGCTGTGCAGCAGGAGTAGCCTTCCCCAGCACCCTGCAGAGGATGCAGAGTTAATACTTAACCCTTCCAGGGACTGAATGCCTTCGTGAGACACCAGCCAGGGCTTTTACAAAACACAGACAGAAACTAGTCTTAAAACAGCTCAACAAGTGACTGTGCTCAGAGGATTTCACCTCTCCGAACTTTATGACTGGAAAAATACCATCTACATGTCATTTACATGCTTAAATATAGTATCTTCTGCTGGGGGAAACAAACAAACCGACAATGTGATACTGTGACACCTCGTGCGGACATGCTCTTTTATCTGCTGGAAAGTTATAAAACTCGGCATAACAACAAAGCTAAAATAAGAGTGGTTGGCAGGCTCTGAGGCTGGCTGTTAGACAGAAGGAAAAAATATTCCTGGAAAATTAGTCCCTCTTAGAAGGCAGTTTTTCCTACTCTGAATCTTCTAAATTATTTATTTATCCTTTAAATTCCAAAATCTCAGAGCTTAGTAGTTAGGCTCATATTATTTCCAGGAGCTTTTTCATTTAAAGAAATAAATAAGCATGCTATAGAAAGCTAAAGCAATTCCTGTACTACCCAAAGCACAGAGTAACCTTCTGCTCCAAAACACAAGGGAAGATACTATCAGCATTCATGTTATCATATTTTTTTTTTTCCTCTAATGCCAAAGAGGAAAAGGGGATATCTTAAACGGATGCCTATAATTAAACAGTAACCTGCTAGAAAGCCAAAAATAATAACAAGCTTCACTGAGCATGAAGAGAGCGGCACATTTTTCCGCATGCAGCCCAGCTGCCACCGGACGATAGCAGAAAAGTTAACAATTACACAAGACACTCAGATCACACCTGTGATAGGAGAGAGTTACGTCACGCTCAGAGACTCACCGCTGGATGCAGGGATCAGGGTAGTACTGCAAGGTGGTGAAAGGTGCTGGTTCAAAATTCATTTCCTTTGAGCCCCTCTTTGGGGACAAACCCAAATAAAAGAAATAAATAGATATAAAGCCAGCAGGCTAAAAGCAATAAGGTCAAGTGGTACACGAGGTACAACTTTAGAGATTTATTTTACACT
The DNA here is from genome assembly GCA_013400415.1 of Scytalopus superciliaris. NCBI lineage: Eukaryota > Metazoa > Chordata > Aves > Passeriformes > Rhinocryptidae > Scytalopus > Scytalopus superciliaris. The sequence continues at coordinate 422,384 of VXBX01003097.1, read as the reverse complement.
TGCGAATGGGTGGGATCTCCTGGGGACTTGGCCAATGGGATTCATCAAGTGACACGAGCATCACTACCACTCCCTCCTCGCCAGCTGGGCATCTTCTGCATGGATATTTTCCCCTCCTCTCAACATCCTTAATAAACTTTGGTGTACACTGGCCACACTTGTTGTTGGGAGCTCATCTGGGGCTTCTCTGAACTTCTGATCTCGGCAGTCATTGGTTGCCTTCCCGCCTGACTTCACAGTTTAATTTTGGCAGCCCTTGCAATTTTGCAAACTGCTGTGGCCGCTGGTCATCCTCGTCTCCAGATGGCTGGAGTTTCCTCTGCTGGGTGCAGTGCCTGCACTGAATTTCATCGTCCTTTTAAAGCTTTCCTTGTCAATGCCGTGGCTAGTACCTGCATACAGTTGCCTGGGGAATTTTTCAGTCTCTCTCACACCACAGTTCAAAAAGTCTGTTGTGGTCACAGTTTCAAAAGCTGAATGACAAAATATGGGGAAATTCCTCAATTAAAATTAACTCTGAACTTTTGCTCTTATGCCTCCCCTTCCTGCTCTCCTCCCTGCAAGAAAACTATCAGACATATTTAGACCATTTTTTCAGAAAGAATTGAGATGACAGAGAAATATTTAATTGTTCTAGTGTTCTGTAAATAATATATACATTTTCCACATTAAAAAAAAATCCAATATTTTCTTGGGGAGAAAGCAGAAGTAAGAAAACAGAAATCGCATCTTTTTCAGCCACTAAAGCCTAAAGAAACAAAGGCAAAGTGAAGTCCACCAAAACAAACTACCAAAGATGAAAAGCAGATCTGATTTTCCTGAAGGAACATGAAAGCAAGGAGGGATGGCTTTAATTCTTTCCCCACCATCTCCTTTTCTTCTTTTTTTTTTTTTTTTCTTTGTCTTTTGAGTCACACAGAAAATTATTCAGGAAAGCAACCTGTTTTGTCCCCCTGTTTTTTCCCCCTCCGTGATTTATCCAAATAGTACAGACTGTAAACCTATCCTGGTTTTGTGGGTTTGGAGAATGAATGAAATATGAATCAGGAGCTAAATTAAAATGGATTCCAGCAGGAAAAAAATAGCATCCACATATCTGTGCATCAGTGGGATTGCATCTTCAAGCAGACCCATACGCTTGAGTGCATGAAGAGAAGTGTAAGGGGCTGCCCTATAGCTCACCTATAGTGCATATTTTGTGCTAATATCAGCACAAGTGCTGGCCTCCTGAGCAAAAGCCAGGAACCTTCTGAGACAGCAGCAATTGCCTCTTATTTTTCCGCTCTGTGTTTTCCTTGTAGGAAATTTTGGTTCGAAGAATGTCACGTGGAAACATTTTCTTTGCTGCCTGTGCCAGGGTGGCAGGGGAGCTATTTCAGTCTTGACATTCTCCACCCACACTCAGCCTGATAGTTCCTAACATCTGTGAATTGTGAATCCCATAAACTTGCAGGGTTGATCCCTGGCCGAGCCCAAGCAGCTTTCACTAAGTGGCATTCACCAAGGAAGAGACGCTGGAAGTGAAGGATGTATTTATTAACTGAAGTTAATAAACCCTCACTGCTGGACACTGATTCCTCTGCCTTGCCTGTGGAAGAGCAGAAATATGAAACACCTTCCCTCTCTTAGACTGAATCCCAGAATTAACACCAGACCTGCATCAGTGGGGAAGAAGAGTGGGAATCTCCAAACCAGGATCTGCCAGGGAGAGGAGAGGAGGAATCACACGAGGGCTTGCACACACACAAAGCAGCACAAGGAGCATGACTGCAGAGCAGCTGCATCCCCTTCCACTGCTGAATCAGGGCTGTGCTTACCCCTGAGCAGCCGCCTCTCCTGAGGCAGGAAATGCTTCAAGGAATGGGCAAGGAGGGCCAGACAAACTCATGATCCACACTGCTAGCCTGGCTCTGGTCTAGGCTTTGAGCACTGAGCCTTAACCAAAGATATGGTAGGCAAATCCTCTCCCTGCACAAATCATTTCAGTGAGAGCTTGGGTTTGTGCTCTTTTGCTCCAGGACTTGGTTTTAATCTGCACCCGTGGATGTGGATATAGATAACCAACCTTCTGGGGAGGAGCATCAGGCAGCAGGCTGGGTTCTGGGTAAACTCCCGTGCTTGCTCCTGGAGAAACATCGGAAGCTTGTTGGATTTCTACCGTGCCTGTGGTGGCGTTAGCTGTTACCTCTCTCCAAGCTTGACTTCATGGAAGAGTGGTTGTGCCCTCCCAACAGCCTGGAAAAGTTTGTCTTTTCTGGTAGATTTCAGCCTAAAAGGCAAAAGAAATGCTGTGAGAGAGAGATGCTGTTCTTGTAAAACCCTGCTCTACCTACTTCTTCATGGAAGCTGGAGAAGAGTCTTTCCCAGTATGGCCTGAGTGCCAGGGTCAATGCATTTGGAACAGGGAAAGGCTGGACCATTCCAATCTGGAGACAGACCCACTTCTGGTTTTGGCCACTCTCCTCACCTGGCACATGCCCAGATTGCCCAGATCACCCATCTCAAGGGCTTCATGAAGTACAATTGTCAGCTCCTAAAATTGATGCTGCTGGTATGGCCTCTGGGTTTATACTACCTTAGCTCTGCACAGCAGAGTATCCCTATGTACCCCAGACACAGTAAATACATGCCTGTTGTAGCCCAAACCATCAATCCTGTGATTCCTGATGTTAGTGCTGAACACATCTAGCAGCACCTCACTCAAAAAGAGGTAGTGAGTCTCCATCTAGCAATTCACACCAAAAGAACTTGTCCTGAAAAAAACCACTTAGTTTTAAAAAGCAGCATCACATAATTTTGTTGAGAAACAGTTGCTTGGAGCAGGACTTTCTTCTCACTCACAAGGCACTGATGAGAGTGGTTTCTAGCAAGGACATTTCCATAAAAACTTCGAAAGTGGCCACCAACTACCCAAGAACTTTACCAGATATCATGCCTGAGACTGGGCAAATGTAAATTGCTCATGGCTTGGTTTGTTCTGGCAGTGCACCTGGCTGCTTTTCCCAGAGAACTGGACATTTTCAGCCTGCCACAGAGATCTGGACATCTTCTGAGGTAGCTCAGAAGGCCTATCTTTTGCTTTTCCCAGCTGGAACACAGAGCCATGAAAACCCACAAATGTCCCCTGCAAAAAGACAGCAAATCTGATTTCTCTTGTCCAGGCTTCCTTCCTCCCTCCTGCTCACAGCCAACATTTAGCTGTGGATTGATTGACCATGAATTTAGGCAGGGATATTCACCATTGCAGTGAGGTTGCACCCAGCTTCTCTCAGCTGCAAGGCGCTCCTTTGCATAGCACAGTCCGCAGTGGAAACACAAGCCACAGGGTGTGTGTGTATGTGTGTGTGTATTGCCAGTGCCCCATGCATAGCTGGGAGGCTCTCAGAGCTCAGTGGTATTTGGCCAACTTCATTTGCATTGCCTTAAAGAAAGTCTGCTGAGAGATGGAGCCCAAGACATTCAAGAGCTGACAATTTCAGAGCAAGTCTGAGTGGGTACATAAGGACTAGAAAACTTAATTTAGGAAGAAAGTCTTTACTTTAAGAAGAAATTCTTTACTGTGAGGGTGGTGAGGTACTGGAATAGGTTGCCCAGAGAAGTTGTGGACACCCCATCCCTGGAAGTGTTCAAAGCCAGGCTGGATGGAGCTCTGAGCAATCTGGTCTAGTGGAAGATGTCCTAGCCCACAGAATGGTGGTTGGAACTAGATGACCTTTAAGGTCCCTTCCAACCCAAACCTTTCTATGATTCTATGATCAAAGCAACCTGGGAGTGCAGGCAAGGGGGAGCTTTTTGCAGTAGCAGGCCTTAAAGGAAGTCAGCTCGAGAGGGCTTGTGATATCCTCAGTGGTTCACTGCCCTTCCTAAGTGGCTTCCTTGCTGGTAGTGAGTGTGATGCTGATCTCACGGCTACAGGCACGTGTCCTGCACAAGCAGAGCGGAAGCCAGGGTGTCAGGGATCTGTCTGGACAGCGGATTTACAGCCAAGCCTCTAGTGCTTGTGGTAAGCAGGCAGCACGGGGCTATGCGGAGGAAGCATGTGTGTAGGTGGGCAGGAATGCGGAGCATCGCTCCCTCACTGCTGCTTTCACGTCTGGGAGGGAAAAACAGCCAGAGAAACAGCTGTGGACTACTCTCCCATTACCCCTCAGTGCACACTCTCTCTGGGCTTCGATTTGAGCTGTCACTGCAATGACCATGAAATTATCTTTTAGCAGAGGCAAACATTTATATCCTCAGAAAGGAGACTGCTGGGGATTTATAATGGTCTCCCCTCCACCACCCGGGACAGTGGCAGGATGCCTGTGAAGGGTAAAAGGGAGAGGCACAGTTTCCTGACATGTCTGTGGCCCCAGCACTGATCTATATGGGTCCAAGGACCTCTGAATGACTTGAAGCCAAGGAAGACAGATGCCAGCTTTGCTCTGAGCCACCTTTTCAACTGCTGGTTTCAGGATTTGCCTGAAATCAGCCCCACCCTTTACACCCGGGGATGAAACATTTCATTCACGGCTTGGGGTTTCCAGGGGAGTGGTTGTGGTCGTTTTAATTTTTTTTTAAAGTTAAAATTAATTTCTTTTAAGAGCAAGAAGTCTGTGGGATATTTGGGGATTTTTTGTTAGAAAAAGTTGAAGAGAAGGAAGTAATTCTCTCCTACCAGCAGTAAATGTTTTTAGCTTGGCTGTCCAAGAGAACAGAAACACACATCAGCATTCCTTTTGAGCACACTTTCCAGTTTCAACTAAATATTACAGGTGTTTAAAGGTCAGAAAGGAATTAAGGTTTTATGAGTTTCATGAACAGAAACAAGCAGAGGAAAGACAACTCTTCAGTAACTCCAGTGAAGGGAAAGTGGTAACAGGAGTATGACCTTCACAGGCTTTGGAGGATCTACTCAAATGTTGTGATGGTGGGAAAAGCTTCCTTAAGAATTCAGATTTTGCCTCCAGCCAACCTCTGATCCTACTTCTCCAGAAGTGTCAGATTTCTGGCTTTTGGCTCATACAAGCCTTCCCACTCACCTCCCATACTGAGAGACAAGGGACAGGGAGAACAGCAAACTTAAAAAAAACCCCCAAATTACAATTCTACACATAAGCCTGTCCATCTCCCCAGTATCTTTTGCCCCTAGTGCAAACAAAAAGCAGTAAAAAAAGGCACTCATATCCCAACTTCTCCATGCTGGCACTGCCCTGCCTGAGGACCATAGGCTTGCTGGTAGGGGCCTTAGGGGCTGAACCAGCAGCACCAGGGCAACAATGTGCAACATTAGTGATCAAAGTCGTGCTTGGTCACAATGGCCAAGTCTGGGACCAGGACTGGTGACAATTCAAGCAGTCCAGCACAACCCTATAGGCACATCTAAAGAGAAGATGACAATGGTGTCTAAATGACTGCTCTCCGCTATCCTTCTCCTCAGGCTGAATCCAACCATCTCAAGCTTCCATCTGCATGTGAATACCATACACCTGGAGCTCTGCACAATCCTCACTTTGGCCATCAACATTTTATGTAGAGTTAGGAAGAAACAAAGGGATGGCACTTTTCCAGCCCTGCTCAACAGCACAAGATGAACTGCTTTCAGAGCTGCCTGGTTGCCTTTGGTGTCTCCTCTGTCACATCTGTAGTGTCAGAGCATCATCCACTCACAGTAAAGGAGTATAGTTTGGGGATTTCCTTTGCAGGGATAACAAATGGTTTCATGAGGCACAAACCACTTCTTGAGTGTTTGTCTCCAGGATCTTGTCTCAGCAGGAACTCAGATGACAGGGAGTGTAAGACTGACTACCTCACATCAGACAAGCTGAAGTCTTCCATGTTCTTGCCCCTCACCATCACCTACTTTGTAGTCTTTGCTGTAGTTCTCTGCTTGAGAAACCCTGAAACTAGTAATACTTTGGAGTCACCTAGAACAGCTATTACAGGAGTTTACCACTGCTTCCTTTTCTACTCCAACCCCACAGCTTCTAGCAAAACACTTTTCCACATGTTTATGGAGACTTCCATCTCCCACAGGACATTTAGTGGCATCCCTTGTTTGCTCCAGGCTTTCCTGTCGTTTGGGTCCCAGGGTAGAGACTGGTGCTAGGAGAAATCCTAGAGCACCCATCTCAGCAGGTTAATTGGGTTGTGCTCTGGGCCTCCCACAAGTGCCAATTCTGCATGTTTCTATGGGATCACTTGTAGCCAAAAAGCCTGCCTGAGGCTGGCTTCACTTCTAATGACCCAGCCTCTTTATTTCACTGACCTCCCACTCCCACCAAGATCCTCAGAGTCACAGTTTCCTACATCACAGTCTGATGGTAAAGCCTCAGTACAGCTGTAGACATTCTGTAGACATTCCCATCACTGAGGGCCACACTGGGTCTTTTTTTCTCCAGAAGTGGGGGACAGTGGGAAGTTTTACCCCTTGTTTTCACATAGTGGGATGGAGATGGTATATGAGCAGACTTGAAGCTGAACCTGTGTTTTGGAAGATGCAGTCACTATTTTCTCACCATTGAGGAGCCATCAAACAAAACTGACTGCAAGGGTAATACTATCAGTAAAGAGCAGATATGAGCAGTGGAGAGGCTTCTTTTCACTGTTACTGAAAAACAAAGGGAGTAAAAAGGAATCAGGTCTGAGAGGCCAAAACTGGAATTTTGCTCCATCTCCCTGGCTAAGTCTTCTAGTTATTCATGCACATGCGAAGAAGGGAAAACACAGAGAGCAGTGACTATAGTGATAAACCAGAAACAAGGCCAAAATGAGGCTCTCTCCCAGCAGTGCTCTGGCCCCAAGAGAACCTGCCCAGTTCTCAAGAGCTGGCAGGACACTGTGCAACTCCCACGGGAAACTCCTGCCACCTGAGGTGGGGAGGGAGTGACAGACCTTCAGGGCAGAGGGAGTTTCCCTCCCTGATGTCAGTGCAGCTGCACCACGTCTCCAAGTCTCCAGGCGTTCCTGAGACATAGTGGGGCCACAGCCTGGGCTAAAGTGCGGCTGGAGGCCTGAGTGTCCCAGGACAGGTGGCAACACCCTGCTGTGGGGTCAGGATTGCATATCAAAGGGGTGGCAGGAGCTGTGTAGGTGGAAGGCTTGGTCTCCTACTACAGCTGCCACACAACATGTCTGGCATTCTGATGAGAACTGTGCCACAAATACACACAGTGTCATTGCATCCTATGGGGTCAAGCCCAGGTTGGGGACAGAAACCTCAGTGACCACATCCTGTGGGTGAAAGCCTGCCCCAGCTCTGCTGTGCAGTGGGGTGAGTGGCAGAGGAGGGAAAGACCTTGAAATTTCCCTTCAAGTTTCTAGCACAGGCTCCCACTCATCCTCTCACCACAGACCCATCCAAGAGTGTTCTCACACTCTGCTCCTATCTCCCAGGTGTTCACATCAGTAGCTGCAGAGGTTGGTGCATGGGACTTCAAGGATATCAGCTTCTGAATCACTGGTGACAGGCAGCAGCACCAACCCAGCAGCAAATGAAAGAAGAGGTTTTCTTTACCTGAAGCAAGGTGAAAGCTTTGCTGAATCAAGTTGTCTATGTAGAGAGATTCATTCAGAGAGAAAGTTCCTTGCAAGGATGGCATTTACTGTCAGCCTCGATGGAAGACACAGAAATGCAGTAGACTGAGTCTATTGCTGTGTCACTCATCTCTCACTCACTCTAACTTTTCCTTGTGAGTCAGAGCTGAGCTGCATCGTAGCAATGTCATGTTGCTGCTATCAGCCCTGCTGTTCCTGCTGTTTCCCATCTGCATACTCAGCACAAGCAGAAATCTTTGTCTTTTTGGCAGATTCAGAAAATAAATCATCAATGCAAGAGCATTGGTCTCAAAAGAATTTATCTTTTCCAAACAGGATACAAAAAAACCCCCTCACTGCTTGGCTGGCAGAGCTCTAGTTCCCAACATTAAGGCTATGTCTCTCCTGCAATCCGAGGTGCAAGCACAGCTCCTGCAGGCATACCTGAACTAATGGGATTAAAGCCAGTTCAAGAACAATAGCAATTAAAACAAAAATCCTTAAAGCATTAACCACTAGTGATGGAAGCCCTGGTTCCAAACCTGCACATCCTCTGCTAAAGCTTGCACTTCCACACCTCCCCAGCCAGCAGTATCCAGCTCACCATTAATGTGGGTGTGTTCACATAGGTAATAATTTCCCTCCTGAGTCTGCTGGAGATACAGCCCAAGAATGCCTGCATTTAGAAGCACAGAGGTTCTTTTCCAGGTTCACAGCTCGGAAAAACAGTATGGATAGGACATGCTCAGCTCTGCTAGTTAGCCTATCCTTCTCAGGATGAAGCACAAAATCCACTTAATCAGTGACAGTATAGCATATGGGCATAAAATAAGCGTTTGGTGTCACTTAAGTTAATAAAATATCTTTTCCCCTCTCAGAGCAAACTCAGGAAAGCTGAAGAGCCAGTGTTTCATGTCTTTGGGGAGAAGATAAGGAGAGTCTCTTGCATTACCCCCATTCTTCCACTTTGATGTTAATAGCCCATATATGTGTCCTTGAAAAACACAAAACCTCACATGTGATACAATCAAATCTTTGCACCTCACTTTTTCCAAACCATTTCTGCTGTGACTCAGGCTAAGCACGTCATACACTGCACCCTTGAAGCAGACAAAAGATTAACTCTCTGTCCCCAGCTCTCAACCCAGACTTCAGCTTTTCAAGCCAGGGTAATTTTCCCACGATCACGGGATGGCAGAAGCCAGTATTGGTCTTTGTTGGGAAGTGAAGCTGCCAGAAGTGACACCAGCTAAACAAGAGGTATCCAACACACAGGTGATGCTACATTTTCAGGAGCTCAGTCCCTCCTTCTCATGGGATCAAACCCCCGCCAGGCAGCAACACTGGTTCGAGGGGCAGACTGAGAACCAATAGTCGATTTCCAAGGATCCGCCTCTTAAAAACCTCAGCACCACAACGTGCTTGGAGGCAGCACAGGGAAGCAAGTTATTAGGAGTGCGCGTAACAGTGCCATCTGGTGATCCCTGCCACCGGGATCCCGGCCACAGGGGACCATGGCATTATTGGCTGCCAGACAGTGGTGGTAGCCACCCAAAACTCCCACTACTTGTGGGACCGGCTCCGAGGTGCTCCACAGACCCTTCTTTGCCAAGTCCCGCTGCCGAGAACTGCTGCTGTTGTGTCGTGGGGTGACAGATTGGAAACACTCAGTTTCAGAGTAGAGATAAGGGTGAAGGTGGGTGCTTTTTTTCTCCCTGCATATTGACTTTCCTGAAAAGTCCTGCAGGCGTGAGTTTTAGTGAAGGTGAGCTAGGTCCCTCCATTCCCCGTCCCGTTGCCATCCATCAAAAGATTGAATGAGCCAAATCCTGCCTTTCTTGGTGGGTGACCACTGCCTTTCTAAACCTTTTCTAGGGGCTGTTTCAGATTCACTTAGAGACTAGAGTGTGTGGGTGTGAAAGCAGGGGTCAGCTCTGTCTTGCAGGGGTGCACTAGCCCTGAAGAGCAAGGGTATTTTAGCGCCTAGGCCCAAATTTGAGACAAATTCAGACACGGGAAGCATTCCTTCCTTTTTTTGGTGGTGGTTTTGTTTGTTTTTTTTCCAAGTCACTCTTCTTAAGAGTAGGGCTCCAAAACATAGTGCAAGCTGCTCAAACAGCATCAGATTAGAAACCTTAACACTTCCTGCCTCCTGCTCAAGGATTCCAGCGTTTACGGTCTGCATTAACTCCACTAAATGTAGCAGCTTTTCAAGTCCCGTGGAGCCCACATAGAAAACATACAACTCTGGCACCCAAATCTGCTTGCCTGTAATCCACAATAAATCAGGCTTTCCTTTCACGCTCACCACTAAAGACATGCCACCCACGTCCTCCGGGGTCAGATCCTGGAAGAGCAGTCACCGTTCAAGGCTGATCACAGCTGATCACAGCTTTGAGGAAAAACCTGCTGAAAGGGAAGGAGGGGACACCTTTAAAACCCCTTGAGCAGCTGTAGCCCCAGCAAGTGCATCACTAGTGTACTAATGGATGTCTCATTATCCCAAGTAGACATAGGTGAATCTTTTCAATAAGTCACCTGAGAAGACAGGGAAGGGGAATGCTTATGATGAAACATTTTCTCTGGTGTTTTCTCAGGCTCCAAGAATGGTCCAGAACTGTTCATGTTCTCCTTCTGGGATAGCTGCATCACATACCTTTGGCAGGATGTATTACAGACCTCCCTCTGCTTTAAATAAGAGTATGGGAAAAACACCTAACCCCAAACATAAAAATAATTTCCACAGTCTGCAAAACTCACAGTAACACCTCTCCATGTTTCTTTGCCTGATGCTAACTCCTCGTCCGGTCTCTTGCCTCCCAGGAATTGAGAAGTTTACTCAATTGCTTCCAGTTCTCATGGCATGAGGTCTCTAACGATCCATACTTGAAAGTGGTGTTAAATGTGCATTAAATGATGTTTCTGAAAGCTCCATTTAAAACAGATTTATAAATGAAGTGTGTTCCTGTCTAAGAGCACCTAATTAATGCCTCTTTCCAAATACCTTATCCTGAAGCATTAGCAATCAATTACTAGGCAGACAGGTTTTAAGAAAGTCTCTTCTAAAACGGATTGCAACATGCAGATTCCATGTTGTTAAAATAATTCACATGCCTTTTTCACACATGATTTCAAGCTACTAAGGTAGGCAAGACCACATAATATAACTTAATACATAGCAATCAAAAATTTCCACACAATCCTTTAATACAGAACGATGTCCCTCTGTAATAAGTGATGCAATAGACTTTCCCTGAAGTCCCAATTCCTGCAATTGAAGCTTAAGCCCAGCAAAGAAGAATTAAAATTCTTTGGTTGACGTTGAATCACTGGCTGCATTGGGTTATTTTACTGTGCATTAGACTTTAATTACAAGTAAGCTTTAGCCATCTGTTCTACTCCCTAATTATAGATGCAACAAATATTTCACAATTCCAACCGTTAAAGAGATCTAAGAGAGCTCTGTGTACAGTGTGCAAGGTTGGCTTCACTAGGACCCTTTGCACTCCCCTTTAAAGCACTGGGGAAGAGGAAAGAATCCTCTGCACACGAAACCCAGTCCTGTTACTAATCTGAGGAGGCCTTTGTTTTGTCAGCTTTCACACCTCTTGGAAGGACTGCAAACTTGCCTCTGCCAGGGCACGGAGGGCTGTACCAGACTTACCTGCTGGTGGCCTCTAACCCAGATGTTCCTGATCCCACAAGTGCTTGAAGGAAGGAGGAGCAATTCAGAGCACCTGATGCATCAGCAGTTGCATCATTTGGAAAGGACTCTGAGATATTAATTCCAGGCTTTTTTAGTGGGGAGGCTAAAGATGTTTACACTTCAGCTGTCCACCTGGCTCCTCTTGCAGTGGTTGTTACCACACCACACACATCCTACTGGGATAAGTCCCCGTGAGTGCTTCAGCTGTATCATTTCATGGTCCAGTGCCTCATCAATGTGAAGAAAGGTGGGACTCTAGATATCATATTATGGTCAACAGCATCTGAAAACAAAGCCCGCATTGTGTTCTGTTCATGCCTGCTGCAACAATAACCATCTTGGCACAATGGCCAGGTGGAGAGAAGGGTTAGATGAGGCCAGGATAGTGCCCCAACCAGCCAGAGCAGCACAGCTGGCTTAGTTGTGAGCACTGTTACTACCTCTCCCTGCACTAGCCATAGACTAGCGGATATCCCAGGAAGAGAAACTTGCTGCACACTCTGGAGTCTCCCAGTCACATTCCCAATAGCTCTGCACACTGCCATGAGCTGCAGCTGCAGTTGCCTGAGCTGCCACCACCACACTGTCCTCAACAGCCTGGTCCAGAGCCTCAAGCACGCTCATAGCTACAGGGTGTGCTTGTGCCTCCACCAACCACCTGGACAACTGCCCGGTGTTTTGTAATTGCACACTCCGCCACTGACCTCAGCAATCCCTTGACCAGTAATAGTCAGATGCCTGGTGAACTCCTGAGCTGTTATTCATCACAAAAAGATTTTGTTTCACAGCAGTTGTCTGCAACTGCATTCGTACCCAGGTGAGGAGAGGAGGGCATATCTTTTTCAGGTACATGCCATGGGCTGCATTTTGTTTGTGTGTCTGTCTGGGGAAAGCATGGACAAAGAGGACAGGAGAAGAAAATGTTAAATTCACAGAGATGAAGTTTGAATGTTTTTATATGTCAGTGTACCAGGAAAAATAGAGTTTTTTAGTCAAAAGAGAAAGCTAAGAAAGGGTGGAGTAGCCCAGAAGCACATACAGTTTTCATGGTGGGATTTCACATAGTTATATTTAAATTATCTCATCTCCTGCATCCACAGTAAGTTTTCAAATTATATCCAGTGGTTTCTCACCACAATCATATGTAAGACCCTCTTTACATTTCTAATATTTAGGTGTACGCCCAGACTTTCACTCTGAATGCAATGTTAAAATGAATTTTAAAAAAGTAATCAACCAACGCTCTTCTGATGTGCTTTGACAGGGACCCAAAACCACCACGTTTCTTGTGGTTTTCTTCTAAAATCATTATGACAGGGTTGAGTGGAATCACGAGGCAGGTTTGCTGAGTGGTTTGGTTCTGAGAATATAATAGAGTCCAGAGTCAAAGCATTTATCTCTGGCATCAGGGCAAGGGATCACAGTGTTTCTGTGGGTATTCATAACCATGTGCTTGCATGTCCTAGCTTCTGGGTGATTATATATCACACAAGGTGATAACATGCACACTGAGAATAACCCTGCAGGAGACACCATGCATGAAAAAAAGTGACTCTCTATGATTTCCTTGAAGTTAGTCCCAGAGCTAAAGCCAGAAAATCCTGCTCTGTCATTCTAGTTCAACTTTAAGCCACAAGGAAAGAAACAGCGGAATAATATCAGTTGCCTGAACCTCACGGAAAAAGCAGACCAAAGTCTAGCATTTTCCAAAGACCTCCTATAGATGCTGATGTTGCATTCAGTAACCATCTGAGAAGCGACCAGAGCCAAGGGCAGCATAAAGTTCAAAATCCAAATACAAGTAACAAGTTTAAATGACCCAAAAGTCATATAAACAGCACTTGTGGATCCAGATCTGGGCTGAAACTGTCCTTATTCAAGTCACAAAAGAATTCTCACTGACTTAAGCAACACTTTCTGCCACCAGGATGTTTTTTTCAGTTTAATTAACAGGCTACAGCTGTATCTTTCCCTTTTTGCTATTTTCCCATTTTTCATGCCCTGGGGAGTGCTCAGCAAGCAAGCAGCCTGGGGAACAGGTATGCAGAAATCCCTCTTAGCACAGGAGTCAGAATTGTGAGCAACTTTCCCTGTACTAAGAGGTTGACATAGATACTGTGAACAAATGCCTGTGAGGAAGCTAGATTAGGGGATCTACTTAAGGAGATTAAATAATTCACTGTGGCATTTTTAAAGAGCTAAATTAAAAGGGAAACAATCTCTTCATTTGAACAATTCCCCCTTGCGCTTACATGAAAGGATTGAAACCTGCTTACTTTTCTTCCTACACATGATCAATTTTATCCAATACAATTTTCTGTTCTTGATCTTCTTTCTGCCACCCAGAACCAGCCAAATCTATACTGTAAGCACAGAGAAAGGAGGAAAGCAGCACAGTGAAAGATTGCAGCCCAAATGGGAGCTGTTTGCTTTGAGTCAGATGTGTGTTTTTACTCACAGAAATAGTACAAATTCTGAATCAAACTCCAGAATTTCCCCCACCCATCACTCCATATTCACTGAACATTGCCAAGCAATAAATTCAACACGTCGTGCTGGGAGATTAAGCTATGCTCCCTGCATAGCAAGGACAGCTGCACTGCACTGAGGATACACTAACAATGTAGAATTTTATTGATTTTGGCTGATCTCAACACTATTGACCTCAAGACGTGTGATTCTAGATGAAGATTAATGGTGAGGAATCTGGATGGGATTCACTACTCATTTCTGTAGACACATTTGGCATGTCTGTGGGATAGGCATGTTGAGTTGTTCTGGTGAGCTCTCCCCTAACCAGATAAGATGCATCCCAGGACCCAAAGCCATGCAGTTATATGGGCCTGGCTGCGAGCCCAGAGCCGTATATACCCAGCACCACCATAACCACAGCCACATGCCTCAGTCCAGAGCTGGCTTTTGTCCAGACTGAACAGGGGCTCACATCTGTCTGCAAACCATTGTCATCCTCTCCATGCAGCAAGCTCTGATCCTGCAAGGCTCTGTTCTTAGAGAGTGCCTCATCTCTTGTTTTGCAACCAGCATCGTCTCAGGTCAGAGTATCCATAAACTGTAGGAGAACCTTTTCCATTTCATAGTGGTCAAGAGCTATGCAAACCAGGCTGGGGAAGTCATCCAGCAGATTCAGGCTGTCCCTAGTTGATGCAGCTGAGCAAAAGCAAGTTATTTGCAGGTGACTGGATAGTAGTAAACAAGTCATCCTGCCTGAAGCAGCAGAAAGCATCACAAATATGCAAGTTATAGTAACTTTCCAGAAAAGGAGAGGGAGGAATATGTGGAGACCTTCTCCAAGATGATTAACTGGATAGAGTCATATGCCCAAACCACAGTGCACCTGCTCTCAGGCTCTCTTGTTCCAGCCCTCAGCACCCTCACTTTGCTTTCCCCACACTGCCACATCAGTGCAAGCACGATGCACCTCTTGTGCCTGAGGCAGCTCAAGAGTTCGCAGCAGTGCAGGAACATGAGCAGGGAGAGGGGCAGAGCTGGGGCAGGGCACTGGGAAGGGTAAGAGAAAGGGCAAGGGGCCCTGTGGTTTCCTTGTCACATGGAAAGGATCAAAGGAAACAGCAGCCTTTTTCTGGAAACACCCCTTGCCCAGCAAGAGCCATATGGGCCAAGGCTTCCCACAGCAGGCACTCAACCAGTGCAGGAACCAGCATGGCTATCTTGGGCTCCAGCCTCAATGAAATGGAGAACAGACCTTGCCAAGACTGCCTTGCCATTTTGGGAGCCAGCTAACATAGGCAACTGCCTGTGGTTGGAGAAAGTACCCTACAGGCAAGAGCATCAGATGCCTCTCACTAGGAGTTCCTGAAGGAAATCCAAGGGGTTTGGAGCATCTGAAAGTGTAGAAAGAGATGCATAGTAGTAGGAAAAAATTAATGATTCTGTCAGGGAAGAGGAAAACAGCCCTTAAGCAATGACAAGTAGGAAAGCATGATTATACCAGATTGCATTCAGCACAGACAGACCCCAAGACACAGGATAAGCTGGAGTTCCAAAGTTAAGCTGTAGGGATTCTCTGAAGACATGTTTCAGCATAAGTCTCCTCCAAAGTTGAATAGGTAGGTGTAGAAACTGGGTTTGGCAGAAATGGATCAACAGTGCATTCCCTGTTTGGGCAACAGGTCCGAAATAAGTGCCATTCTGTAGCAGCCCTCTGAAAGAGGTTTTGCTATAATCCTAGAGGGGCACTGGAACATGAGAATGGATCTCCAAAGATATGGATGGGATGAAAAAATAAGAAATCAATCTAGGGATGTGGCAGGGAAGTATCCTGACAGGGACATGGTATCATTGCCCTAGCTTCTATCTATTGTCAGTATAAACTATTCTTTTTCTTTCAAATAAGGTTGGGTCACCAAGAATTTACAATTTTTTTTTCTTTTGGATTGATGGGCCAAGCTGAGGTAGGGCAAGTGCTGTTGTGTCAGAAGTTTTGGTGCACATGCTTTGTCAATGGCTTAAACTGGTCATACAACCATGATCTTGTACCAACCCACAGCCTTCAAAGAATGGGCTTTTGCAAGAGAAAGCATGTGCACATGGATGAAAGTCTTGTGAATATCTGGTTTCCCTTCAGACTCATACAGATGCATCCCCAGGTATACAATGACATACCTAAGTGTGAAGTGAGGTAGCAAAGAGACCCCACAAAACAGTCAAGACTGGGTTGGTCCTCAGACAAATCAAAGCTGTTCTCAGGTGTGTGCCAACTCAGCTGCCAGAAACCCGCTCTGTACTGAGCATCACAAATGAAAAAGATTCATCAAGAACATCCTAAGAAATGCTGGGCTCAAACACCAAGTTTTCTTTCTAATGGAAATGACCTGCTGGATATTGAACACTGTGGGTTAATTGCTGGTGCCAATGGGGAACGAGTCACACAAGACTACTCCATAAACATTAGAACTCAAAATATTAATCCTTGGCTTGCAAATGAATGTCACTTCAGTTAATGAAATGCTGCCTTGTGTTTGCAAACACTGGAGCCCCTGAGGCTTTTATGGGAGTGAGGAACAAAACAGCCAAGCTGTTCTGATCCAGTGCAGTGGTGCACAAAGGACCACTACAAAAAGGACAAAAAAAAAAGGACAAAAAAATCTCCTTCTGCCAGAGTCAGGCAGTTTAGCATTGTGGTGACACCATACTGCTCTGGCAGAAGCAGGTGAGGATAAGCCACATGAAAGACAACTTGTGTACACTGGAAAGCCAGCTGTAGCAAGTGTTGTGAAATGCTGTCACTTGCCACTCTGCAGTGGCTCTCACTTGGACACTGCCCCTGAGTAAAGCAGTTTTAGCTCAGAGCAATTCAAAGAAAACTCCTCATCCCGGGCAGCTTGTCTTCTGTTCTGTACCCATGACCACAGCAGAGCAGTTCTGATCTGGTCAGTGTCCTCTGCTAGACAGAGGCCTGGTACTTGGACAAAGTCTGCTGTTCTAAAGCAAGATAATTATACCCAACATCATTAGCAACAAAACAATTAATTCCTAATTCCAAAGTGCTTATACAAATAAGATGAAGATCAGAAAGCGAACAAACCCTTTGCAAATGCAGCAGAGCATAGACAGACTGCGTACGCCTCACTTAATTACCTATTCAAAAGGAACAAAGCGTCTTTCGTACTGTGACTCCAAAAATTAATTAGTCTCAGTTCTCATTAAATAAAGATCCAGTTCAGCTCTAATTAAATTAGGCTGCCTTTGACAATCAGCTGCAGTCTAGCTGCTGAAGGTAGTGAGTTCCTTTTCCCTGCATGTCTCCCAGATGTCAGCAGAGGCAGGGATATGGGCAGCATCCTGCAGCCCTGACCCTGCCACCAAGCCTGGAGCATGACCAGGATGCCCACAGGCCTTGGGAGTAGCTGGCACACAGGAAGCCTCTTGGACTTCAAATCTTCTGTTGCAAGAACTAATGCTCGAGGGCAAACCAACTTCTCTGGAGCAAAACAACATGCATTCAGCATTGTATTTCAGCATGTTCTGCTTTTTGTCACTTCTGTCTTCAGCCCCAGGTGTTCCACATACCCCTTATGCCGACTGCCAGGGGAGATTGAGCCTGGCCCAGCGTTTGTTCTCTTCCAGGTTTCCCGAGGACAAACATAAGCCTAACACTCATGGTCTGGGCTGCATCTGAAGGACAAGGAGGTTCTGCCCAGTCAGATACACTTTCTTTTAAAAAAGGAGTGGGGATGAAGTTTGTTACATCACCCTATTACCACTAATGCTGTCCCAGAAAATCTGCCCTGTGATGGATGGACCCAACTTTCAATGCAGGCTCCCTTCTGCATGGCCACTCGAGGATGGTGGGATCTCAATCACGGCCATGTTTTTCTTGCTGAGCGGGCGCCTTGCAAGTCTTGTTATCCTGTAGCTGAAACAGGACAATTCACCTCCCCCATTTTCTGCTGTTCTGTCTGGCCCAGAAGAGAAGCTTAAGGGAGAGGAACCAAGCACCCCCCTGGATTAAGGGGGTGGGTTACAGAACACCAGACTCACCAGGTCTGATCAGACTCACCTGCAGCACTTCATCAGGCTTTAATGTTTTCCAGCTTTAGGAGACCCAAACCAGAGGTGTTAATGTTGCATTTAGTAAGCCTGCACGTATCTTTCATTAGTTACCTAATTTTAAACTGAAGAAGGTTTTTGCACCCACAGCTTCCTCTGGTAACAAATTACACTGCATAACAGTTCAGTGTGACAAGAAGAGCAACTCCCACAAGGGGAAAGAACATGCAGGTCTGTAAGTTTCAGGCACTCTCCTTCAGGTTGTTCTGCACTTGGCAGCCACCAGTCTGCTTCTGTGCTCCAGCTCCTGGGAGTAAGTGAGCATGAAGCAGCTAGATAACCTTCTTCATGCCACTCACTAGTTAGTTGAATCCTAACATGCTCCTGCTCTCCCTCATGTTGTTTTGCTTAGCTGTCTCTTTAATGGAAACTGCTTCATGTCTTTGCTCATCAATTGATTCTTTTGAAGTTTGAGCAAAATACCAGAGACCTAAATGGTTCCCCAAAAAAACACTGGGAAATATAATAAGCAAGGAACTCAGGGTGAGGAACCGCCACACCAAAATAGCTTTTATTCCTGTAACAATTTATCCCAAGAGAAGGAAAAGATACAGAGGCAGGGAGATTGTGAATAGATCAGCAGTGTCAAACCACAGATAAGCACTTCTGAGAATTTGAATAATAATCTGCGTGTCATTGTGCTGCCAATAAAACATGACTGAATAGTAACCTTGTAAAATGGAGTCCAACTGTTGGGCAAATAACTGCATCAACTTTCACAGACAGCATCACTATCCCCTTCAATCTGAAATGTCACCACTGCAAATGAGCACATGCAGATCTCCCTACACCTTATTACTCAAGGTGGCTGTTAGGTGCCAACCAGTGCCCTTATTAATTCAGTAAATGCCTGCTGTAACAGAAAGGCAATTGAACCTTCTGACTCTCCCACAAATCATTTCTTAGGCAAGCACTGCAGCTCCTAACCCCACCAAACCTCCATGCTCAGATCTGTGGAAACTTGTGGTGTTCCAACAAGTTAAAATTACCCTGAACTCCCTGCAATCCGAGATCTGACAAAGTGCCCCCACATTAAGGAGATTACACAAAAATGTGAAATGCTCAAGTCATTTGAAATGGCCATGTGATCAGCGCAGAGTAGAGGGACATTATTAGACTGCTTTGGATGGTTCTGTAAAGCCTTGCAGCTTGCGATTCAAGCAGCACTAGGAGATGTACACATATCCCTTAAGAGGTATCAGACAGATGGAAAGGGGCAAAGAATAGCTGTAGTAGGGAGAGATGCCCTGGCTCAGGTAAGGTCTGTATGCTAACCACATCCAGATGCTGCAGCTCTTTTTACTTGATAAGAATCAGTTTGGGAATCAGTGAATGAAAACCATTCTGTATAGGAGAGATACGAGGTGGTGTTAGGGAATAGGACAGGAAACGTAAGCCACTAAAGAGAGACAGACCTGCAGTAACTGAGCAATTTTCTCAAGTATAAATAAAAAGAAGTATGTGTTCCCACTTGCATCCCTATAGCACATGTACAGAAACCTCCAGAGAGCTGTTGTGTTTCTTCAGTGTCTGATGTACTGTAACAGTGTCCAAATGCTTTGTTTTCATTTCTCATTACAAAGGTTTCAGCAGAAGGTGGTACTGTCTTTGCAAGAAAGCTTTTAAGAAGACTGTAACAGCATGCTTTTCCTTCCCCTCCCTCTTCAATATCTCTGCTTTCATTTTGGAATTGGCAGTTCCCACCAGTGCTGACAGATGCTCAGGAAAATACTCAGTTCTTGCAAATTTTATATTGTTTTGTGACCAGGTAGATAGAAAACACAAGTGCCCTGCTCTCTCTCAAAGAACGGATGCAAGAAGTGGTCCAGCCTTTACCAAATTTAAAAGAATCTTAATGAGAACCTTTATAAAACTAGAATCTAGGAGAAGTACTCACAGGGGAGGCAATTTTATTAAACAGCAGAGAATCCCTTCATCCATCAGGGGATCTCTCTTCTGTGCATATATAATGCTTATTATTACATTGCAGTCTTAATATGATGCAGTAGGGAAAAGAAAGTTCTGGGAAAAAAAACCCCAAACAAACCTAAACAAACTCAACAGACCAGCCCTTCATTAACCACCAGACAAAGCCCCAGGAAATCTGACTTCATTGTCTACCAATCACAGAACCCGCTTACCCATTGTTAAAATTGAAACTTTTCGTGGGCTGTCTCAACAGGGAAGGAAGAGAGCCTGGAAATGCACTCATTTTACAACTTTTGCTTTCCCACTTGCATGAGAGGGAACTGATGCTGGTGTTTTTGCTGCTGAACAAAGCTCATGTCCCAGAGTCCTTGCTGCAGGGACAGAGGTGGCCTGGTGACACACAAAGCAGATATGCATGTGCAAGGAAAGCCTTGCAAAACCCAAGTGACACAAGGTGAATTTTAGCTCGTCTGGTGGTCTGATTGCAATCACTTGTGCATCACTGCAATGAAACTACCTACCAGAGTTGTAGGGACACACATCTGAATAGGAGTCCAACACTGCACTGTGCTCCAGGGAATAGGCACAAAGACCTACCTCTGGACCTCACAGAAACCCACCCTGTCACTGAAAAAAGTCATCAGTGGGCGTAGGATTAGTTGCTTTGGAGATGTAAATTTGGACAAGCTACAGTATGGGTGTGTTACTTTGGATGCCAAGAATCCTTTTAAGTTAGTATAATTTTTAGTGTTGCATTTAGGGAAGAGGAAGCAGGGGAAGGAGGAGACCAAGTTCCCCGGCTGAAGCAAAAATACAGCTTCTCAAGCTGCAAAATGACAGTGTGCAAGCAGATCTGTGTTCAGACACCATATTCAGAGTGGGCTGGGGGGAGCACTGCTCCACACTGAATGCTCCTGTTTGAGTTGGGTGGGAGATGCCAAGTATATTTCTGTCTTGGACCATGAGTGAGAGATAAACCGTGTTGCCAAGTAAACTGGCACACAGCACAAAGTTTTTTCCCTAAGAGCAGCTCTCTCACCCAAATCCTTTTAAAAGGCAGTGAAAGAGGTACCAAGAGCTCACATTTACGCAGCGATGACAAGTTACAAGAGAAGGCTTCCCCTTCTAACATTGTACATATGAGGATTTCAAGGGCTTTTGACTTTGTCTAATCAAAACCCATTTTCACTACAACACTCAAAGACTTTGAACAAAATCAAGATAGTTCCCTTGCCAAATTTTCTCTGAGTAAACTATTGCTGCTCACGTGCCAAGTTGAATAAAAAGGAAGAGTAACAAGTTTTAACATTTTTCTCTGCTATTAGTCAGAGGAAAGTTAAACCACTGAGCCTTAAGCTTTCAAAAAAAAAAAAATTGCTCTAATTAAGCAGAAAAAAAAATGCATAGGAAATTTTACCAAGACTTCTGAAAACAGGAACAAAGAATAGAAAAGCTAGGACAACTGAAGCCAAATCAGGGTGCTCTCATCTCCTAGAGTAAGTTATGTCTCCATGACTGAGATGTGGATTTTGCAGAAGTTCAGTTTGAGCTGCAGACTTCTCAGAGTTCCCACAAAGTAGAAACAAAAGCAAGAATCTCTCATGCTGCTTGTGAGCATTTCTACAAGGCAGGGCCTCACCCAGTTCTTAACAGGAAGCTTCCCATTAACAATAAGAGAAGGATGACGAATGAGTGCTTACATACTGTCCAAAGCCATTCACTTCTAATTGTTTTATGACATAAACCACTGCTAGTCACACAAGCATTTCAGGGAACTTGTGTTCTATACGTTCAAAACAAACCTAAATGGTTCTGTGGCACTTCCTGTCCCTGTACTGTACTGCATGATGCACAAGCTTATCTGCAGGCAACCTTGAGAGGATACTCTGGCTGGCTATTACAAACAGCATACACGTGCACTGGAAAGCTCAAGAATGGATCTGCATCCCATAGTCCCCCTTTTCACATAGTTTGTGTGAAGTATTGATAGAAAGGGGAGGGGAGATGTAATCAGTCTTCTGTTTTGTAGAGATGAACTCTAAGTCACATCTGATACACTCTGACTAGCTCCCAAGAACAGACCTACACTGAGGAGCTTGTAGGAATTTCCCACTGACCACCTGCTCTTGAAACTGCAGGGGGAAATCCCACATGCTCTGGGATGAAGGGAGTTCAGTTAAAAACAGCCCTCAACAATTACAGCTGCAGGTTATTTTTAATTGAATTCAGATGATGAATGTGAAATAGATGATTTCAAGTGAGATAAACAGGGAGATACTTGCTCTTGTCAAGAAGGTAAGGAGCAAACAGTTTTCCCAATCAGCTTAGAGAGGAACTTTTAAATCACTGAAAGAGAAATTATGGGTCCAAACTATCAAGATTTGTTTTAGTTCAAATTAGGGATTTGATTTAAAGTGGCTCAAAATCCAGTTCAATTGGATTATTTTGCAATTGCAGCTGAATCTGTAAATTCGGTGTTTTCAGTGCTCAAAATAGCCATAGGGTGAGTCATCAGGAGGTGCAGGTTCCTGTCTCTGCAGACCTAGAGGGCCCTGAGAAGCTTCACTCTTCAAAGACTAATTGTCCCAGCCATGGAGAAAGGAGAGGGGTGACTTTATCACACTTATTCCAGTGCAGTTCAGAACTTGCCACAGACTCCTCACACCACCTCAGATGCACTGCCGAAATTGTCTGGGCAATAGTTTCCCCATCAGAAAAAGAGGGAAAATATTTCCTTTCTCCCACTCTTTGTCTTGTTTATCTATAGGGTAAGTCCTTTTACAAAAGATGCTGTGAAACAGCAAGGCAGCCAGAATTTTGATAAAGTACAGGGACCTGTAACTAAACTATGGTTTTTGTCCTGTGGTATTGCCAGCTGCTTTTCATGTGTCACTGTGCATTTGGATGGGTAACTGGATGCTGAAAGAGAAGCTTTCTAGGCACAATGGATGCCCCCCAGCATGGACAGAGAAAACGTTTGATAAGTTTGGGATATTTTCCACAGAAGCTGACAAAAACATTCATTAAAACTAGAGACACTGTCAGACTGAATATCAACAGAGCAATGTGGACATGTGCACAAACTGCCGAGATGGACATCTCCCACCACCACCACATCTTTTATTTTGATTCTGAGCTCATTTTATCCATACACATAGCAGAACTGTAAATAAAGACAGAAAGTCTTTTTCTAGGCTATTGTTACATGGAAATACAAGTAAATTCACTCCAGTGGAACTTGATCAACACTAGTTTCTAATATAATGAAAAGAGCACACACACAGCTCCTCCTTTTCCCTCAACCCCAGACCTTTGTGGGACATTATTTCCACTAGAAAAAAAATGAACTGTAAAAACTACAAACGCATGTGTGCAAAAGAAAGGGATGAACAGAGCTGAAAAAAAATCATGCCTAAAAGCGTACACAGTGTTTCATAAGATAATTGCAGAACAAACAGAAAGCAGAGCAGAGCCAGATAAACACAGCCTGTGCTATATTCTCAGGGCCATCTCAAAAGCATTTTAAGACAAAGGGAGCCATTTCCTGGTATCTCAAAGATGACTAAAAATAAAAATTAGAGTAGAAGCACTAGTGAGTAGGCACAGGTTTTGCATACACTATGCAAGTTCAATGTCAGTGCCTGTATACTTGGAGGAAGGCATAGCTCAGCAAAAGATGGAAACCAAGCTATTTCTAAAATGTGCTCCACAGCTGCCACATTGCAAAAAATGTCCTGTTATGACCTAGGTAGGTGGGATTTGGGCTGGCAAGCTCTGTGCAAGCATTTTCATGAAGCTTTGCTACAGCCCTGTGAAGAGTTCCAAACTAGATGCTTAAGTTTTACAAAATTGCAGTGAGAGGAGGAAAGGAAACCCAGCAGCTTCCTGCCACAATTTAAATGCAAAGTGAATTTCTGGAAGCTACCATCCACAGAACTGGAGGAAGAGATATCCTGAAATAATGCATCCCATGGAGCGCCATACCCACCCCACCCAGGTTATCTCTTGGCCAGGTGAACCACCTCACAAAAGGGAACATCATTGCACTCCACCCTGGCTTAGCCCTGGGCTCCAAGCAACTGATCACTGTTACCTTCCCAGGGCTCTTTGAGAAGTGGCAGGAACTTACCTTCTACCTGGAGTGCAGGCTGATTTGTTAACTAGCTATTGAAATTAGTAATCCTCAGTTGAGTCAACAGTTAGGCAGTTGCTTATATCACCTTACAAGGGAAAAAGTATTGACACTCTTATACTGTCAACAGATCAGAAGTAGGCAAATATAGACAGAGATAGAGTATTCAGATAACCTGCCAACCTCTCCCAATCGCAAGCAAAAATATATACAGAAGGCTCTTTGCTTTATGAAGATTTGCAACAGGGCAGCAGCTACATGAGGAGCCCAGGAAGCACTTGTGAACTGAGTTCCAGGCCAGAGGAGCAGTATTTCGCTAACTAAATGACTCATTTTCTGCTCAGAGGAGCTGCTGATGCTACAGGCTTGAGGAACTGGAAAGCGGTCCCTCTATCCCCTTTGGCAGAGGCATCTGGAGTTTACAAATTCAGCTGCAGTTGCAAAATAATACAATAGAACTGGAGCAGTCTGGATCTTGAGACTCTTTAAACAAAAATCCCTAATTTAATCTCAAACAAATCTTGGTGTTGTCCTGCTCATTATGGCTTACTGACAAAATGGATACAGGCATCCTCAGTCTAGAGCCCATTCCAGATTTCAGGGAAACTGTACATATCCCTGCTATTCATCACTCACCATTTTCACCCAACACTGATAAATGCCAGAAGATGCTGAGCCAGCAATGCCTCTGAGTAACCTGTCAGAAACTTCTTGCCTTTTCCATGCCTTCTTCCATTGCTCTGTCTCCTGCAGCCCTTCCTTCCATTTACATATACTAGAAGTCCTCCTCCAGCTACTTCCCTGAAGGGTCCTTTCCTTAGGCATCTCTTTATATGTCACTGGGCCATCCTATGCTTCCCATTCTACACCACTTGGGAGGGACTGATGCTTTAACAGGTTACTCCTATGAAAGTGACTCTCAGAAGGTCTTTCCCTAAAATTGTTCTTTCTCCTAGTGCTGCTGGGATAAGGGCTGGGTGAGCAGCTTTTAACCCTTTCAGCAATGAGTTAGGCCTAATACAACTGGTAAAGGGCAGAGCCTCTTTGTTGTGCAAAGACCTACTCTTTATGGAGGCATAATTGCCAAGTTTGCCTTAAGGACAAAAAGAAACCTCTCCATCTTTACCCTCAGCCCCTTGCTCTGTTTTTTCTGAGTCAACTCAGAGGAAGACTATTCAACCCTTTCCTCCTAAAAACCACACAGACTCTTCAACAACGACAAGTGGCTGCTTAGGCTAACCACATGCATCCCCACAGCCCCTACTTTCTAACACACTCTTGGCAAAGCCAAGGGTCCTGTGAGGAGTAAATCTCTACTGAAGGCCTGAAGCCCATGCCAGTTCTAGATTAGCATGCATGGAGTAAATGCTGGTTGATGTTCAAATTATTAACCTTAAGGTAGGGCAGAGGAGCAGACATGCAAGAGAAAGATTTTAAGGTACCAGCCATACTTCTCTCAATGTCTATGAAGGTTCAGCTCTGAGGACAGACATGTTCCAGGTTTAGGTTTCTGAGTTGAGGAAGACAAAATTTAGGTTCAGCACATCAAGAAATGGGCAAAGGTTCAGTCTGAGATGCAATTTCTTCTACCTGAACCAGTTTGCCCAACCCTGGAGATGCTACTCAAGATATTAGCTTTGCTGAGGTTCCCACCTGACATCTTTCAAGGAGGGCAGAAGGGCTCAGAGAACTCCAACTCCACCTTGGCTTATAAACCTGACAAACATGTTTCTTGGCAAGGTAGAAGAGTCATTTCCCCAAAGGCATGGTGGTTTTGCTTTGTCTTTTACCAGGTTCTAGCCCTGTGGTGCTAGCAGTTGTCATTGGGAGACAATCATAAACTAAGAAAGCAAAGCAGGAAAAAAAGTAAATAAATAAAAAACAAACAAAAAAATAGCAAGACCACAACTACACACAAAAATGACACGTTGTTGAGCAGACAAAAGCCAAGATGGATGAAAAAAAAATGACTCATTTCTTTTCATAAGATTTTTGCTCACTCCAAAGTAAAAACAAATGGTGGAATAAGTAATTTCCATTGTGTTTAGCTGCTCTCTGTGGTTTTTACCAGTAGCCACAATTGTCTGCGTTGACTTAAGTATTATTTATAAGGTACAGGGAATGAGTTGTGGAAAAGTCAACCAGCAATTTGACAAACTGCAAGAAAGAGCTTCTAAGTTTTCCTGGTCTTCACTGCCAGCACTTACCTGCACTGGTCTCTCTGTCTCTTTCCCTTTTCTGCCCTTGATAAGAGACTTCTGCCATTTCATTGTCTTCTGTATTACAGGCTGAGAATACCTCAGCATCAGCAGTGACACATGCTTATTCAGCAACAATAAGGAAAATTCTGGCATCTCATTTGAGAAAACATTGGAAATTGAAAAGGAAAGAAGATTCATTGATTCTCTAGGAAGAGACCCACAACCATCCAGGCTGCAATGAGACTGTGATCCCTCCCAAAACACAATAGTTACAGATGTGGCAGTGCACTAGGTGCAGAGATGCCCAAGCAGGCTGTATACATGGCATGCTAGGACTGACAGAATCAATGAAGGCAGTGCAGATACTTCTGTGCTGATGGCACACAGCTAACTTTAGTCTGGAAATTACCTGGTCATGTTTCCAGGCATCGCTGTGCAAACCCAGTCACGTTGTTTCTGGACAGGAGCAACATGCTGAAATGGCACTTTTCTAGCCTACATGTACTATCTCATGTGTCCAGTTGGCCATTTTATGCTCTACCATGGCAAAAACACCTGGTCCCCATCTCCTTTCTCATTCTGTTGCCTGTCTTGGCTCAGGTGTAATTTGAGTTGAAATTTCTAAGCAAACCAAAAACTTTCATTTTAAACCAACTTTTGAGAACTGCTTCAGTCCTCAATACTTGCAGATTAAAAAAAAAAAAAAAGTTTACTTTAATCAAATATATTACAGAAGTTTTGTTCAATATATCCAGATCAATGTACTGTGTGTAGTTGCAAAAAATTCCCTCTGTATTTCCTGAAAAACCTTGACACTATTTCTCCCTCTTAGGAGGAATGCAAACACATATTAGAGTTTCCCTCAGGACAAAAGGGTTCTGCTCAGTTAGCCACATGAACATGTTGACTTCATACTGGGACCTGGAATTGACTACTGGGAAAGTGGACAACTTTGTGAAAAGGTGCTTCTCATTTAAAATAGAAACAAGGCAATCTGGGATGAGAACAAAAATCCAGTCAATGCATTGTACTACAAACTCCTCTGAACCTATTAGAACATTCCAGGCTTGCAGAGTTTATATGAACCTTTTCTGGTTTTGATCAGCACAAGATGCCCCATCTGCTTCTCTTGACTCACCTCCCAACCTATTGATTTTAGTCTCAAATTGGGCCAGAAGTCAAATTACAGGCAGCATGATTCATGTGCCTTTCACTTAAATCCACCCTCTTCTTCTTGGAAAATGAATTACTATTTGCTTTGAAGTAATATTTCTCTTGAGTTAACATTTATAGGATTTGCAACCTGCTTGCTGAATTGGTTTGGCATCAATTGTTCTATTATTTTGGTGATCTCACTGCAGAATGCAGCAGGGTGGTGACAAGAAGAGCTTTCCTGCAGCAGGGCCACGTGATCCTTGAGCATTTGTCTCAGACTTGTTTTATACACACCACAGCAACTCTACTGGCACATCACAGAATCAGGTCATGGTTAGGTTGGAAAAGACCTCTGAGACTGAGTCCGATCTATGACTGAACACCACTATGACAACTGGAATATGGCACTAAAGTGCCATGTCCATGCTTTCCTTAAACACTTCGGGGGATGGTGACTCTGCCACCTCCCTGGGCAGTTCATTCCAATGTCTAATCACCCTTTCTGTGAAGAAATTCCTCCTAATGTCCAACTTGAACCTCCCCTGGTGCAGCTTAAGACTGTGTCCTCTCCTCCTATCACTGGTTGCCTGTAAGAAGAGTCTGACCCCCACCTGGGTAGTTGTAGAGAGCGATAAGGTCACCTCTGAGCATCCTCTTCTCCAGGCTGAATAACCCCCAGCTACCTTGGCTGCTCCTCAGAGGACTTGTGCTCCAGATCCTTCATTGCCCTTCTTTGGACTTGCACTGGCACCTCAATTTCCTTCCTTCCTGGACTGAGGGGTCCAGAACCAGAATAGGGCCTCAAGCTACAGCAAGCTTTTGACCTATGCAGCCTTGTCTGCTGCAGAAAGATTGACTCTGCGTGTATTGAGACAAGACTAAAGGCTCTGCACACTTGAATAACCTCAGAGTGATCCTTACAATGTTTAAGAACTATAGTTATTCTTTCCTATTGTCACTTAAAGCAAATAGGAGAAAAAGAAGTCCAACTCCAAAGCCAAAGAAATCTGGAGTAGTTAAATAAGCAACTTAATTTTCTTTGAATCTTCCCATTTCCATACTGATCCTCTCCACAGAGTTATTTTGACAAGACTTCTCCAAGCCCTGTTTTAAGTATGTCCTTCACTATTCTCTCTTTCTAAAGGAAGATACTGTGCCCCAGGCTACCAGCCTCTTTGATTTGTACTGGTCCCTCCTCAATATCTAGTGAACTGTCATCAAATTCCCTGGCTCTCAAGGCAGCCTGTTGGTAATATAGATCTTGGACTTTTTGAAACTGCATATAAAATCTTCATTGGCTCAGCCATTCTTAAGCCATGATTAATAATCAAAATAATAAAATGTAAGAAGAAAAGTTAATTACACCCATGCTGGTAACTAAAGTGAATAGATCTCTTGCATACAAAACAAATCCCTGTACATTGACTTCCTCTGAGTCACGCCCCAATACACCCACGCCTCGCCTCACTAAGGTATTTCTCATGTCATCGTAGCCTAAAGCAAACACCTACACTCTCTCAGAGCCTGCAGAAGAGAGAACCCAACCTTGCAGCATTGGGATCAAAGGTGTAAACGCCACCATCTTCCCCAGGATGTCCTGCAATTAGCAGGAGATAACGGCTTGGCCTGAGGTCATTTTTCTCAAGGGAGAGGGTGCATGATGGCTTATGATGTAGCAATAAGCTCCAGACTTTGAGCCAGGTGCAACAAAGAAACACTCAACTCCTCTGGCTTCATTCAGTGCAGCCCCTCTGAGGACCACAGTGAGGATGGAGTGAAATGAGGCTCTTATATACTGTGCCTGATTTCAAACTGAGGATTGCAAAGATGCTTGGACAAATGGGCACAACTCTGCACCAGGAAAGCAGAGAGAGAGAGATTGAGAAATGGAAGAGAGGAGAGATGCNCAAAAAACATGAAAACTGAAATGCTGGAAATGGTTTAAAGAAAACACAGACTCTTGCTCCTCTCTGATTTCTTCTATTGGATTTGCATTTGTGAACACCATCCCATCTGACATCTCCGGTTTCTGCTACAAACCGACCCTGGGCTAACAATTTTGTAGGGTCCCACTGCATGGGCAGTTTTATGGAAGAATGCTGTCTGTGCAGTGGCCTTCCACAAAGCATCCTTGCATTGACTCTAGCTCCTGAAAAGTGGAGTTTCCCACCAGGCATGGAAAATTTAGTAAGTGTTCACGCTCTTGGGTTAAAAAGAAGGGCAGGTCATATTACGGTCATGCAATGCCCTTAGCTTGCTGTGAACCAGCCTAGTTTGAAAGCCTCAGTAAATCTCAGCTGCCACAGAGTGACCTCAGGTGCCTCTGGGCTGCAGGTGGTTCTCTTCACTGCTGTGTCATGCGGTCTCAGCTCCCTGGTTAGCCTTCTGCCTGCTGTGGTTGTCTTCCTGCCAATGCTGCAACATGGCTGGACATCAGTTCCTAAAGCTGACAGCAGAAGCCATGGTCTGGCCTGCCACCACTGCTCTGCTATCCCACAGCACACCATGTGCTTGCCCATGCTGGCTGCAGCTTCACCAAGAAGGTCTGTACCTCCCAATAACAAGTCCCCACACTGGTCATGTGCTCCAAAAACCTGGAGGCAGAGCAGAGCACAGTGACTGTGCTCTCCCTGGGGCCACCAGGCTGGTTGAGGAGCACCACCCTTGAGCAGCTGCAAACCTCTCCACAGGTCTGACTTATACATCAGCTGTAGGTTGGATAGTGCTTGTCTTGGGCTGTTTTGGGCAGCTCAACCATTATTTATGCACCACAAAACTCTACTAACATCCAAACCTGAAACAATACCTTTCACACCAGCAGGGTTAGCAGTATAACTAACTCCAAAACCAGGGGCATTAGCTACAGAAAGGACACTGGTTGATCAGTCTTCATGGCCAATGTATTACCTGCAAGGCTTTCCAGCCTCAGAAGTTAGAAGCAGAAGTTAAAACTGAGGTCAACAGAGTGAGCAAAAGAGCACTTCTTGTCATGCCCTGCCTCCTTACAGATGTGACCATCAAAACAAAGGCTGTGGCCACCGAACTGGACTTTCAGCAATTGTGCCCTTGAGACAGAAGAGGACTTGGGAGGTCCCTTACCTTCCTTCCAGCTCACACAGCTGTATACTGCATCCCTGAATTTACAATGGCTGAAAATCCCAGGAGACTGAGAGAGGTGATGTGGGGAGCAATTACACCCGTCAGTAACTGTGGACGTAAGTACTTTCCATGCCAGCTGTGTACGTACCTTTCCTAATAGTATAGAAAAGGAACATAATTAGCAGCATGCAGCATGCTGATGTGTTTCAAAATCTTTGCTGTACTACCAACACCCAGGCAAGCAAACAGAGTAGAGCATGCTGCAACTAATATCTGCCCCATCTACAAATAAGAGCTCTCCCGATTTCAGTAACCTGCAGTTAGGAATTCAGCCTACGGATCTGCCAGATCTATGCCAGGCAGACACACATCAGAATTTCTCTGCAGCAACCAAACAGACAGAGACCCATGAAAAGGTGATAGTGATGGCACAGTTGGATAGTCCCGAAATACCAGTTTCCTCGTAAATAGGCAAATCAATTAAAGGTTACGAAATGCAGTAATTTTCTATGGGTGTAGCTACATGCTTCTGAGTTTAATGAGCAAGTAAATGAAGCTGGGAGAGAGAAAGCAAAAGCATCCTTTGGGCTTCTACTGTTTTGTTCCTCAAAACCTACAAAACTTGACAAGTCTTAGATCACATCTGGCGACCCTTACAAGACCTTCCAGTTCATGCCATCCTGCAAGCACTCACTCCTGCCTGCCCTCCCCTTGGACCTGATGACTCGTGGGAGGAGACACAAGTAGACTTGCCTGTGAGGCACAAAAAGTCAGATGATCCCATAGATGGGATATAGGATATAGTCAAATCAATTTTAGAGATGGGGTGGGTTAAAAAAGAATATCAAAATACAAAGACCTGCAGAGAGATTTAGGACAGGAAATGGACTAAGTCCAATACTGTCCCATTTTCTGTCCTTTGAAAAAAAGTTTTAGCACCTTTCCTTTTCCAAAGCCAGATAAAGGTCTCAAGTATACAGAGAGGTTTTATATCTCCTGCAGGAGGATGACCCTATCTTCCTGCAAAGGACAAAGGACAGACACCTGTGTATGATCCTCTCTCAAAAAGCAGAAGAGTCTTCCAGGTGAACTTCAGGAGAACCCTTCATAATGCCCCAACTTTACCTCTTAGCTTAGGATCTGATCTCCCTGATATCCTACCTTTGTTGCTTTAGGGGCAAGTGTTCACATATGCCTATGAGCCTCTAGGCTTGTGTGCCTTGCCTCCTATACATAGTGAAAATTTCTGCTAATTCAGAGCCATGATTGAGAACTTTGCCCTAATTTCATTCACTGCTGTACTTATTTGGTGGGTTCATCCTTTGTAGCTATCCCGTTTTTATGAAGAAGTAATATGGTGAATCATTACCATGACTTCCCAAGACTGGGGGAACAATGGGGACTGGCCCATGCACAGGCAATAATAGGGTTTCTGAATCATTCTGCAGCAATTTCTTGGCATTGCACTTTGAGGATTAGGTACACCTCCAGATTTTTCCACTCCCCAAAACAGAAGATATTGCCACTTGGGCACAGTTAGTAATAGAAAAAGAAGAAATAGAGTTGCTGTGCCACCAGAGCTGGCCATAGAACACTTATCTTAGTTTCTGGTGCACAGACCTATATTTGGTTGCAATTTGATGCATGAAAAGTCACATCTGGGACCACCTTTGTCATGCTACATGCCCTAGTCCTAAAAATGCTCCAGCCATGGTCAAGGGCTTGGTTCCAGATTTAGGAACTGATGCTCTTAGGTGTGACCAGAGATCTGGCATTCCTTCCAGGGGAGGGCAGCAGCCTTTGCTCAGCCCAAGACCCAGAACTACTAAAATCATAGCTTTCCTGTTGCAGGCAATTTTGATTGTCAAAATGAGAGAATTCTGCTGTCCTGGGGTGGAGACAGAAGCATGCTGCTTTCATTGCACATAGGTATGGAAAGCAAAGACTTTACTTCTGATTAAAGTGTTTTGGCTAACCAGGAGAGATTGCTTAAAAGAATGGAAAAGCTCAAACTCCACAGTGTAAACTAAAGTCAGAAGAAAATTGTTTGATGAAAAGTTCTTTTAGCCATCCCCACTAACTTTAGATTCCTTTTTTCTATCTACTATATTATTACATTTACAGAATTAAAATTAAACAAAGTAATTCAGTAAAATTTAATATCATGAACTAAAGAACCTTTAATTTTCCATTATAAAATAGGCACAAACATTTTTCCTGGCTTCACAACCATTAAAAAGAAAAAAATCAGACTTCTAACACTACAATATCTGAACAGAGCATTTAACTTACAGATTCATCAGTAGGATCAATAGGACAGTGCTTATGTCCTTGAATAATTTCAGTTTCACTTCAGTTTATAGAAGGGAGATTGAGAGTGTAATTGTGAACCTGTCCTCGCTAACACTGTGCTCTCCCAAACTAGATCTCAGCTTTATACGTTGGACTTCTCCTGAGATCCATTTACTGCTGCACAACCATTCCATTCTCCATGTAATGGGACAAGAGGAATTCATTTTACTTGTAATAAAGAACCACTCCACAGCACTTATTTTAAATTTGCATTACATAGAAACCTTTAAAAAGAAGGTGTCGTTAGGCCAGAGGAGCTGGCTCTGCAACATGCTTCTTTGGTAATAATATCTTTCACATTCTGTAACTTCTGAAATATAGGTATGACATAAACCCTATGGGGGCTCATATCACCAAGATACTGCTAACCTGAGCCCTGCAGCCCTTCTCATTGGGCGCAGATGGAAGACACGGCAGCCAACCACACTCCCTTACTAAGCAAAGATGCTTGGATACTGTGCTCTGGAGTCATGTCTTGCCTTCAGTGGTAACCCTAGAAAGCTAATCTTTTCAGTTTGGTCATTAGATAATCTATAAAAATATCCCATGCTGTGATCCCAGCACAAAGGGCACGCAAGAGCACAGGTGGAGATCTGCTTTGCCTCAGGAAGATGCTAAGTGGAAACTAAAGTGCAGGTTTATGATGCCAAGGACAGTACAACAATATTTGTCTTTCTGAATAGGGGTGCTGGTGTTTGGAGAGCATTTATAGTCACTCTGGGAGACCTGAACTCAGCTCCCAGCTTTGAGACATGCTTCATTTCAAACAAGGAGCACGTGCTTTGGTTTTGGGCTACAGTGATGTTTTGAGGAAAAATACCTTCAAGACAGATTTTCAGCTACTGTGATGACACAACCTCACAAGGATGTAAGGAAATTAGATGATCGACTTCCCGTCCTCCTCCCACACTGGTCAGGACGTGAGGTTCTGGTGCGTGATGAAGATGCTATTGCCTAATGAGCTATTGCACATCATCTGACATGGTGCAAGGAATTATGCCCTGGGCTTTGCCTGTAGCAAATGAAGCTTGGCTCTCTTTCTCACATTAAATGCAATTTGCTACAAAGTGGGTGTCCTTCTGTGTGCTATTATCATACGACAATGGATATTGTTGAGCTGCTGTAATGTGAGCAGTGCCTATGTTCTTCTTGGCACAAAGAAAGGCAGGCTTGACCTCACAGAGCACATAAGCACAGTCCTGGCTGACATACAGGCTGGCCCAATGAAGTCAATAAAACTGCTTTTGTGGCCACAAGTTTAGCTAAGCTGAGTCTGTCTGTCAAGAGCACGAATGTGAAAAGCACTGGCACTTGCATCCCAGTGGACCAGGTAAGCTTTATGAGAAATACCACCTGGCAATCAAGTCACTGTGAGGCACACACCTTATGTACTGTGTAGCTGGCAAATAACTTCAGATTCTGGAGACAGCATAGCTCATTCTTATGTTTCTCTTTTTTTTTTCTCTTCACTTCTTCCTATTTATATTAGGTAAACAGGCGAACTGGCTGAAAAATGTTTCTTGCTCTCATAGGGAGCATTTGACACAGTAAGTGAGAACTCAATCTCTTTAATTAAAGCTCTGTAAAATGGTGTAGCTTGTAAAACAGCATGAATTCGGGCAAAGAAAAATAGGGAAGAAAAGGTCCTAAATATCTGAACAACAGCCAGCTAGGGATCTCCTGACAACTGCTTCCGTATTGAGAATCTTTTTAAGTGTAGCATCTCTGTCTCTCTGCAACTCAGTCAGGGAGTTGTGTGTCTAAAACTCAGCAATGAGAGCCAGGCTCATGGGTCCTTCTTAATCCCAGCTGAGCCAATCCTTCATGATTTTGATCAAAGAAATGCAATCCTGCAAGGCACAGGCAAGAAAATCAAATGCATAAAGCAGGACACAGGTCGAGCTGCATTTCTCCAGAGGCATTAAACTCCCAAACTATTAGATTTTTCTTGTAAGATACTCTATTTACAGAGAACAATATGTCTCAGAATTGGGCTGTCTTCCAGACTCCATCTCATCTCTCCTGGGAGTTTCTGGAAAAAAACCTGGTGTAGAAGAACAAGAAATGTTTAAAGGTTGGTGCCTCTGAGTGCTCTTATGTAGCCTTAGGTGCTTAAATACCTGCATCTGTGATCCTGAACAAATACTAGATCTCATGGGGAAATTTTCCTTCAAGTGCATACATTTCATGTATAATGGAGAACATTTCTCCTTAAAAAAAAAAAAAAAAGAAAAAAGAAAAAGAAGGGTCTTTTCCTTTGTGAAGGTCCTTGGAGGGAGACAAAGAAAGTCCACTAACACTCTTCCTCAACTCACATTGACCCTGACAGTGTTTGTGTGGGCATCACTGAAAATGTTGTGGGCTTCAGCTTGCTGGGGAGCAAGAGGTGTACTCCTGGGACAGGTGACCGATGAGACACCCCTGGCAGCAGCTGATGATTAGTGCACAGCCAGAACAATCGCTGCAGTGAAGAACATCTGAATAACAAACAGGGTGGGTACACCACCAACAAACTTGGGGTGAATAATTTCATGCAAACAAATTTGTAAAACTGTCTGTTTGCACAGCATGAGCTCATACTTCAATACTTCATACTTCAATATTTTTGTAATAAATTATATCTGTTGAGGTGAGAAGTGATGGTTGCACTGGATTTCAGAGACAAAAGGAGGCATTTTGTAAGAGTCAGTTTTCTCTCTGAGGGCCTCCTTTTCCTCTGCCAGATCCTGACCTGGCATACCTCAACCTCAGCAATGTTCTGACAGCTGTTGGGTATCAGAAAGGCCATGGTCTGCCATGTAAGAACCGTATTTCAGGGTCACACAGTGCAGCAGGTCCTGAGGTCCAGCTACTGTGGGGGACTACCTGAGTGTCACAGCGCAAGGAACACTTTAAGTAGCCTTAGGAGTACGTCTCTTCTCCAGAAGAGCAGGTAGGTAGCAGCAGCTTTGAACAACGTGCTTGGGGCATCTGATCTCCAAAGATCTCTGTTCACCATCCGTCTAGCTGGGGGACCACATAGGAACATACCCTATTTTTTCCCCTCCTTTTCACTTACTTTGTGAACTCCTGAGAGGCAGATGTTAAGTCTTTCTTGTGTTTGAATATAAATTGCAGGGTTTTTTTAAAACTGACTGCCAAGTGGTTTTTAATCTCAATTTCTTCCTCAGTATGAAAAGAATTCAACATCACCTTAGAAAAAAGCTCAACATTCTTCTCTTCCAAAATAAATAAAAAAAAGGTTTTGAGAAAAAATAAAATAAAGTAAAGGTACAGAAAGACAAGAAAGCTCATTTAAAACACCTCCTCTGTTGCTTGTCAAAGGAGATACAAATATAAGTTATCACTTGCTCAAAAGCACAAGCAGCAAGGAGGGAAAGCACATCGTGTCTCCAACATGAGCATGTGAACGCACTTCCATTTGTCAGCCATAGAGGCAGGCTGCCTTCCAGAAAAACTGGCTGCTACATGAGAGCAAAGGAGATCCATGGACTCTTGGGGCTTGTGGAATGCTCCTCTTGGAACTAGTTCACTTCCATATAAATTCTTAAATTCCCATTATATTAAAGTATATACATTAGATGTTATAGTTCACTGGTCCTGGCTGGCAGATGGTATGGAAAGCTTAAACACAGGTTCCCTAATTCTCTCTTGGGTTTCAGCATGTGAAAGCTTCAGCTGTCATTGCAGTGAGAGACCAAATGATGCAATCTTGAGATTCCCCACAATTTGATTTCCCCCCCAGCAGATACAACTCTGTGAAAGGCTGAATTAGCAAAAGGTGCCTACAGTATTATAAGCTGCTGATATCACCAAGACACTGGAAAATGGCTCAAAGGTCCCAAGCCCTCTTTGCTGGTAACCATGGCACTGCAAATTCTGTTTGCTAAATACTGGCCCTGAAGGGAAGGCAAAGGTGAGAAGCTTGCAGGAGGCAAGCTGCAGTGTATGTTGCTAAGCCACTGAGCAATAACATGTTGTGTGTTTCATGGGTGTGATGGCATCAGTCAGAACAGGCATGTGACTCAGCCATACCAGCACTGAATCAAACCTCGTAAAGCCCATGGCTAGATTCTCTTCTCATCTGTAGGGGATACTAGAAGAAGAAAAACCCATAAACAAACCCTTTCCAATTTAATTTTATTCATAGAAACATCAAAAGACTAAGCTGCCAAGCAGGCTAATTTTTCAAATGTTGGGTACTTCCTTGATGCAGGATAGCCAGGCCTTTTTAAGTTCATCCACCAATAGTCAGTAGGAGAACAATTAAGTTCCCAGTAACCAGGAATAACCCTTCTCAACCATCCTAAGCTTTGGAGATGAGACTGGTGTTGGACAGGAGAGCAATGAGTGAGCTGATCCCTGAGCCCTTGGGGCTTTAGGAGCCCAACTTCCATTACTCTCCCACTGAGAAGCAAAGAGCTTTGATGCTATTTAATAAGTCTCAGCAGAGATCTTTGTGCTCGTGAAATAACCAATGGGAAGTGACCTGACCAGGCTCTGCCAGTGCTGCAACTGGAGCCCAAGAGTGTGGTAGCTGGTTCAACTTCCCTAAAACTCTGCACTCCTCCAGGAGGAATGTCCTTTGGCCAAGAAAAACCCTTATGTCCCCAGTGGGACAAGATGACTGAAAATGTTACTTGTCTATCCTACAGCCTAAACACCATACAGGTAAAGAGAAGAAGGAGAGCAAACAGCCACCAGGTGTTGTAGAAGAGGTGCTGTCAGCAGCCAATCTGCTGAGTCATTCCTGTTCTCTCCAGTACACTTGGGCTTTAGGGCACTATAAGGCTCTCTCCATTCACCTTTCCTGGTCACTCTGTGCAGGTGTTTCTTGCAAATATGACTGTTGAAGGGCCTCAAGTGCTTCTACAGACACTAAACTGAATGTGGTTAGTAAAAATCATAATTTACCAATACCAGCTGGCTCCTGGGATGAGCAGAAACATGCTGGGGTCAAGATGTGTAAATTAACCCTATTAAATTATTCTTCACTGGCTGCCTGTGCTCGTGAATGCAGTTTGCACATAACTTGTGAAGGGAGCTGCGGTGAGAGCAGGTGAACGAGAGAATGAGGCTCCTGCTCCCCATGATTGCAGTGTGGTTAGTCTAGGAGGCACCATGGCAAGACCTCTGTTGGGGAGCAGACCCTGCACTGATGCTCAGAGTGGAGGAGAAAACTTACACCAGGAGTTTCACTTCTGCCTTACAGCTGACAGCTGCTCAAAAGAGATGAGGTCAAGGATCAGTGAGTGGATTGGGACAGAATTAAAGCAACCCTTATTGATCCCTTCCCCCAGCTCTCTGCAGCACACTTTGGAAAAGTCTGAATTCACACTCTCTAAATCTCTTGATTCCTACATGCATCAGGTCTGTCCTTCTTCAGCACTGTAGCATAACTTCCAGAGATCTAGTTCGGGTTGTTTTTTTTTTTTTTTCCCCTCAGAAACTCTGCTCTCACAGCATTTTCGATTCAATTTAGGGCACCAACAAAACCTGCTCCTCTTCTTGCACCAAAACTATTAACAGCAAGGTTTCTACCCTACATCTGTGACAGTTTCTGGGATAGGTCAGCACCAAACCTCTGGTTTGAAAATTGGCTTTTTTTTTCATAACATATGGCTCAGACTCAAAGGCCTGCATACAGGATCAAAGTGAAGTTTGGTCCCATTATGTCAGCAGTAGTATTCTCATGCTTCATAAGGTTTCCCTGAGTCTTAAGCCTTCAAATGTACCACCCACTGCAGAAAACCCAACTTGAAGCTCAATACCCCTGTTACACACCAAATGTTCGAGGCACACTCACTGCATATTCTATTGGGAAATACTAGTTACGTGGGAGAGCACATGCATTGCTGCACATATGGATGCTATCCACAGCTTTCTAACTCTCCTTTTTCACTTCTATCTATGTCTCAGAAGAGAGGTGGTCTTGATCATCAGTCAGTAATGCCCACAGATCTCTCTAACTCACAGATAACGCAGGTACTAAGCACAGTCTGGATGCCTTGAAGTTACTATGAGCTAGAAATGCTTTTTCAGAAGATACTTTACTGAAGTTGAGGTGTAGAAAGAGCATGCCATGGACATTAAAAGATGACAGATAGCTCTTCTCAGTGTCTGAAAGAAAGATCTTAGGTCCTTCACCTCATAACCACAGCAGCAGCATTTTCAGTGGCCACTGCTGGGTCACCTTCTCACACAGACCCACCTGGTAAATCCAGTGTTTACAGAGGGAAGAGTAGAGAAAAGTCCACACTCTTCCCTCCTAATTTATTTTCAGGACCCAGTTCAACCATAACACTTGTTATTTTGGACTTTAGGGAGAGAATTGTACTTGGAACAATTTCTGCATATTTTTCAGCCTCCGGATCTTCTCCACTCTTCATCAGATTGCACCTAACATCTGGATCTGCACTCTTTGGAGCAGGAACTCATTGCTCACATATGTATGGCAATTAGCAGACACCATCTCTGTAGTGCTACACTATCAGTAACAAAATACAGCAATGATTTTAAACAAAG
Organism: Scytalopus superciliaris; assembly: GCA_013400415.1. Lineage (NCBI taxonomy): Eukaryota > Metazoa > Chordata > Aves > Passeriformes > Rhinocryptidae > Scytalopus > Scytalopus superciliaris. The sequence goes on along the minus strand of VXBX01003097.1, from coordinate 383,179 downwards.
ATCCCTTACAAACCTCCTTAGTTTTCTGGTAAGAGTTTCACTGAATTAGGACTGCATTATCTTTTACTAACCACATTAAGCTCTTTTAAAAAACAGTTTCTATATGAAAAAAAGCCCTAATTAAGCACACAGCAGCCGAGGCAAGTGCGTTGTATTACCTTGTTGAAGGCACACTCAGTTAATCCTTGTGGAAAGTCCCCTGAAGTCATTGTAACATACACGCAAGTGTGCGTGCATGGGTATAAATAAAAAAATGCATCATGGACCTCGGTCACCAAATCTGGCCTTATTTGTAAGTGCTCCCCTTGCCACAGCCTTTTCTAGTCTTGACGTGATGGGGAGGAGGAAGGTGTCACCTGTTGGTGTCCTTGACAGATGTAAGTGTAGGCATGTGAGGGGAGACATTTTAGAAACAGGGAAGGAGAGAAAACCACTCTTGGCAACAACGAAGGGTCCAGCAGAGCCCACTGATGAACAGTTCAACCCTGAGCAGAACTGGAAGCTACTTGGAGTGAAAGGGAATGAGAGGCTGGAAAAAACACAGAGCAGGCCATCTCTGCTCTGCGAGCAATAGAGAGGGGTATTAAAAGCAAAGCGCATTCACCCTCAAACCCCTCTCCACATAATCTGCTCAGTCTAGTGATAATCGGAGCTTGCTAAAAGGTTTCTAAGAAAACAAAAGGGAAATACGGCTTTTGCACCACAGTCATCACACTATCACCCCAAAACTGTGAGATATGTGAAATATATCTTTCATGTAAGCTGCAAGGTCTGAGCTATTTTCTGGTGATATTTTAATATTTGATGGCTGTTTTGTATTTTATCATTGTTTGTGCTTTCCCAGAAAAAAACCCAACCAAACAAAAAGTCATCTGTTAGAATGTAACATTTTCCCTGGAAATTTGAAACAAACAGAAGAATTTGTTTCATTGCTAGGCTTCTTTGTGTGCCAGAAATTACTGAGAGGAAAATATTTTTCACATCACTTTACAGATACTGGTCTTGTCCTTCAGCCATTTCATCATCTTCTGTGCTTAGGTTTACACACACGTGTAAACTTCACTATACATAGTGATGAGCACAGTGAAAGGATCTGGGGTTCTGGGCAGTGCTGTGATGCAGCCACTAACAAGACTATGCACAGCTCAGCATCTAGCGTTATGACATTAGAGCAGAGGAATGGCTCCATGAGTCAATATTTTAGTTGCTTATCTTTGGCTGCTTTAAGCAGAAGTAATTGTATTCTTGAAGCACGGTAAAAGCACATTGATTCAAAGTGTGTCTTTATGCACTCACATACACACACACGTGTCTGTGTACAGAGGCTCAAACAGACCTGCAGTGAGGGTACACACAAACCCCATTCTCCAGTGTGTTAGCAGTGCCAGAAGGCCACAGGGAATAAAAAGCATTCCCCACTTAGCTGAGTACTGGGAACCTGTATTTCAAGTAATTTCTGTTTGCAGAACTAAGCTGAACTCCCCTGAAACCCAGGTGGGAGGCAGAGCAGCCCTGGCTCCCGGCAGGAACACCAGCTGCAGAGCTCCACACAGACCCTGCTCTCACAGAGAGTGGCTGCAGCACAGCCAGCCCCAAGAGGAAAACCTCCATAGCAGGCAAGGGCAGAGCAAGTGCCACTTCCCCAAAGACCTGACCCCCAAGACATCAGAGCCACAGCTCTGCTAACCCTTGAGCTGAAGGTCAGGGAAAGAAGAGTTTGGGAAGCTGCCTCTTAGATTCCAGGGAACGGGGAGGGGTCTTTCTATCCTCTGATGTCCAGGGGCATAAAAAGTGCCCAGTAGCCCATTGTTATTTGAGCGGCATTTGGGCAGCCCAGGATATTCCAGTGTGGAGCAAGTTTGAACAGAAGATCTCAAGTGTTCCCAATATGAGGGATGTCCCATTTTCTGCACAAGCACACAGCTGCCATACCAGAACTGGGCAGAACTGGAAAATTATACCATATATTAATGTGGCATGTGAGATGGTTATGGTTTACCTTTTGTTCTTATTTAATGAGAGGGCGGGAGAGGAGGGGGTTAAGGGAGGAGTGAGATCATGATAGATGAAGAGAACTGGCTTGGCTAACTCTCCATAGCCTGTAGCTACTGCAATATTTATGAAAGGGAAGGTGCACCTTGGCAAGCTAACCTGCCTGAAATTGGAAGGTTTCAGATGAAAGGGAAACCCTGTAAAGTAAAACTGAGTTGTGCTTGAGAGGAGCACAATGAACGGGAAAGAAAAGCTATCTCCTCACCAAGAGTTTCCATTTCTGAATGCTTTGCTTTGCCCAAAAAAACCCACAAAGGAAAGCAACCTGGCCAGGCCTGCCCTCTCCCAAAGCACAGGAACCAAAGTGCCAACAAACATCAAGCTCCCTTTTCGCAATTCGGCAGAAGTCCTCTGGTATGTGCTAACACTGCACATTGCCCTGCCTGCGAAGCTGGAAGGGTCCCATCCTGATTGGGATGATTTCTATTGCATTTTCCTGAATTTTGAAGTTATTTGAACAGACAGGGCAGGGTCCTTGGGTGTCCATTACAGGTCTGCTTTTTCAAGAGGAAAAGCTTGAAGATGCTATCAAGAATGGCATTTCCTGCTTCTCCTACAGTTCTTATTGACTTTAAAAAAAAGAAAAAAGTAACCAAGACTTCTTATTTGCCAAACACTGCATTACCACAGGCTTGGACCTTTTTAGAAGAAAAAAAGCATTTAGATGATAAAAGTATGAATGTCAGGATCCTGCAAAATATTCCCTTGATTTCTTTTTAGCACAAGATATGGAAACAACTATGAAAAATTTCAGAAAAATATTTGATATAATATAGATAATTTTTAATTAAGATTTTGCCTGTGGGCAGACCCACAGCCCTGGCATCTTGTCTCTTATCTAATAGCACACGGCACTCCCAGTATCCTGTGCTCCCATGGAAGGAACAAGCTCTGTGCATGCAGGGATGGGTTTCTTTTGGTTGCTTAACTGTTTCTTCCACAAAGACAGCTCCACAGTGAAGTGACAAACCAATGCTGGAATTGGAGGAGGGTTTATTTTTAATTTTGAAATAAAAATCTAGATCTTTCTTACTCTCTCTCCTCCCACCAAAAAGAAGGGTTTCAACCTAACTGGAAGAGTGGCTGTGCTTTCTATTGCTTTACTTTTTTAAATTATGATTTCCCTAATTTTGATCTTGGTCTATCAGCAAAAATAAAAGAGCGGTCTGAAATCTTCAAACAAGAATGGTGTGATTTTTCCAGCGTGTTTTCTTATTGTCCCTCCCTTCCCACGCCAGCTCTGGCACACAGGGGCAGGGGAGGAGAGCACTTGGCAGTCTGGAGGTTCTCACACCCCTCTTCTGTCTAGACCAGGGCTACATCTGATTTTCTATCACCCCAAGGCTACAATTTCCAGTGAAGAAAGTATTAAATTCAAAACCATCTGCCCATCTCGGCTCCTTCTGAAAAGTCAACACCCGTCAGAGGCCAAATTCCCACGTCTGGCATCAGAAACCCTCCTGTCCAATTTGCAGCTTTAACATCGTCATTGCTCAACCCATGACGTTAAACGCTCTCACATCATGTTTGGGGCAGGGACAGACATTCATGTAAAGCCAGGATTTCACGGTGGCACTGAGAAAAGAGCAAGTATTACATGGACCCAGTGGTGCCGGGAGCTGAGGAGGATTTAACCCATTTAAATTTACTCCTTGTCTGACTCACATGGCTGTCCTCCGACTTTTCCCTGCAGAGACCTTTGGCTCAAGCCTGCCTGCTGCCAGGGTTTCATTTGCAGCATTAATCACGGGCATCTCTCCCTGCAGCTCGGTGGCAAGCCGGGGTCAGCGCTGGTGCGCTGGGAAGGGAGGAGGAACAAGGCAAGTCAGTCAATCTGCTGCCTGGTGTCATGTGTGATTTATGGCCTGCTTCAAACACAGCCATTGATCTGTTCTGCTTTCCCCAGCACACTTGTCAGTGTGTAATAAAGCCAATGGGAATTCCTGTGTGTTGAGTCAAAGAACTTAAGTATGCTCAGGTTTGCTTATTTAGAAAAACACACCTGAAGTCTCCCCATTTGGGAAGCAGCTCAAGATTTACAATCCTGCAGAAATTTGCAAGGGTAAGAACAAGAAATACAACCCCAACCAGCCCTTCAGGCAGCTGGCCAATTAATCTTTCCTTTGCTGTCTGCTGCTTCTTTGCCTTTCTGCCTTCAGCAGTTTTGGAAGATCTAAGCCAGGCAGCAGCGGTGACTTCCTCCTGCCTGGCCCGCAGTGAACCCCCAAGAGCCGCCCCAGATGTGAACCCAGCCATTCCCTGGGCTACATCCTCCCATAAAGACTGGTCTGGAAATCAGCATCCCCTCTCAGCGCAGGCTGACCCCAAGGCCAGGTCAAATACCCTGTGCTTCCCAGCAAGGCAAGGGGCTGTGTAGCCACCTGAGCTCACTAGCAAATGTCTGCACAGCTCCATGTGGGCTTGAACTCCAAGGACCACTGACCTCAGCAGCTCTGGGACTTGGGAGCATTTCTAAGAATGGTTCTCTCATCGTCTGAAATTGCTACAAGGAGGTACAAGGGGCAGGCAAAACACGACTGCACCGTTGGCACTGCAGGACAGTGCATGCTAAGGGACAGCATGAGGCACTGATTTCTCTCCCCACTGCTCCTAGGTCACCTGAAGCCACAACCCACCTCTGGCCTTGCATCCATGCCACGCAGGTTTAAGAGCATGGACTGAAGGGCAAGCAAGGCACCTTGCCCAGAAGAGAGAACACATGATGTCACCAGGCAGTTAATACTGTTCTGCCCTTGCATGATCTGCCCTAAATTGTAGCATCAGTGGCTTCTCACTTCCACTCACCATCAAGAAGAAAACGTTGCTCTGCTGCATAGTATGGGTCATGCATTTAAAATACTGAAAGGGTAACACTTCTATCCAGTGAAACGAGGCATCTGTTTGCTTTACTCTTGATTAAAAAAAGAAATAATACACCCCTCCAACAAAACAAATCCACATTTTCCCATGCAACATTTTAAAACAAAAAATTTGCATCTTGCATCAGAAATATGATGTCAGCAAAATTCCAGAATTCTACTTGTTGAGAGTACTTTTCTTAAGTGTAGCATTTCCAATACATTCTTCTTTTTCTAATCAGAAAAACTGACTGATTAATCTAATCAAAAAGACGTTGATATGCCCCAGCAATTTTTGTTCTGACAAAATATTCACTTCCTCTAAAAACAAATAATTTCCATTAACAATTACTAGGCAGTAGAATAAATGAGATTGCAGGACAGAGCTGTTCCATGGATCTCATTAAAACTGCTAACCTAGCAGCATGTCATGGTCTATTTCAGAGCACTGATGAATCCTCAGCTCCTCCGGAAAAGCAGGGGTGAAGCATTTGCAGTGGGTGTCTAAAAAAACCCACATAATTCCCAATCAGTGGCCATTGAGAAGATATTGGCCCCAGTTCAATGGATTTTAAATTTCAGCTACTGTACATGTCATAACAGTCAAACTGTGTGAAACAAGACACAGAGAGAGGCAGGTTCCTAAGAAATATTAATGCCAAGTCTGATTGAGTAATGAAGGAAAATGCACACCTATGGGACTTTCCACAATTCTTATCAGTACTCAAAATCCCCCAAAAGACACACATCTTCCAGTTTTTCTTTTTTTTTCTTTTTTTTCTGGGATTAACTTCCCAGCACTATGGAGAAGGGGGAAAGAAGTGGGAGATGTAGAAAATTCTGCTTGAATAAAACACTGAATCAAATGGCAATAAAAAGCTATTTAAAACACCCACTAACATACAGACAACCTGCAAAGGTCAGTCTGCAGTGATGTTGGATTCCCCAGCCCAGCACCTCAAACACCTAGTTTTGCCTATCTGAGCACTATTTCCAATAAACTCTGTCTTTGTTATTGTATCTTCCCATTTGAAGATTCCTTGTGACAACCAAAGTGACAGGGAGAGTTAGGAAGGAGGTGATATCCCAGGAAAAAAAGACCATTTTGTGGCCAAAATCATAATTGCTAGGACAGAAAGAAGGATTGCTTGCTTTCTGTATTGCATTTTTCACAACAGAGCTGTCACTATAAGTGCATGAAATACCCAGCACTGGGAGTGTCAGCATCTCCTGTGTAGATTAACACCACTAACTCCTCTGCCTTTCTGGGCCAGATTTTGTGACTTTTCTTGTCCAGAAGACAAGTCTCAGGGTGATAAAACCAACCAGCTTGTCCTGCTACCAACACAGACACTGCCTCATCTCTGTAGCAGAGGGAAGCTTTTTCCCAAGAGATTCTGCCTGGCTAAATCCTACTGTAGCAACCAGCTGGAGTCTGCATGTAAACAGTGCACACATCCGAAAGCAGCTGGGCAGCTTGTGTAAATGCTGGCATTCACAGCCAAGCATTTGGAGCCCTGCTCAAGCATAAAAATTGTCTGCAGTGCAATCCTTGCAGTAGGAAGCTCTCAGATCTGTGATCAAGCCCAGGAGTGGTTTCCCTGAAGAATCCTGAATCAAACTGGTTGCAAGGGAAAGACTCTGCTGGTACATATTAGCCCCTGACTTCAGTGTTAACATCCTCTCAACCAAGCAGGAATAGGTTAAGAAATATATGGCATCACTTCAGTGGGAAAAGGACAGGTTTATGGGGATCTAAGGACATTGGTTTATATCTGGCACTAAATATCTTACAAAATCTGGTAGAAAACTGCACAGACTGCTGCCAAGAGGGATGCTCTGTTCCAGGTCTTGAGAGGAAAGACAGAGGCAAATTTGAACCTGTGACTTCCCCAGAATCACAGTACAGACCTAGCAAGAGAAGTGCTGCGTTTGAAACAAGCTCATAACAGTGCCAAACACTCCCTCACACTCTTCCAGATAAAGGGAGAGGAGTTGTTCTTCCACCTCCCTGATCAGACCTTGAACAAGGCAATTAATTTGGAAAGGACAATTTGATTAGACTCAATTTTGCCTGGGGTGAAAAGCATCCATTTACAAACATCAGCTAATGGGAAGGTGCTCAGTTTCCCCTTGACTTTCTGGCTGTGTCAGTTGGGAGCTTACATGGTAGTCGATTCATCAGAGTTAAAGGTGACAAGCTGGGATTTAACATGAGACACTGTAAACTCAGTCTTTTTCAGACTACATATAGGAAACCCCAAGGTGTTCAGCTCTTCACGACACTGACAACAATAAGTTGTATGGGCAAGTAACAGACCTGCCTGTGTCCCTGCCACACTGGACACTGTCCCAGTGCAGGAGCTGCCAAAAGCAACAAAACCAGTGTTACAGTTGCCTCCAACAAAAAAGCATAAAGCCATCAGTAGAAGCTGGGACATATCACCACTATGGGTGATACTCTCCTGATCAGGCCACAGTCAGTTTGTCTCACTGGCTCAGAGATCCATAAATCTCACATCTCTACACTAAGGAACGACTTTACTTTTTACAACTTCCTTTTACCAGTTTAAATGCGGTTTCTTAAATTTATCTTAATGGCAGATGACAGCCCTTCCCAGAGGACCACAGAGGCAGAGTTAAAGAAACACACTGGGTGCAGATGCAGAAACATTGGTGCTCAGTGCTGTGCACTGAGGATGCTGGAATGTGCTCTGTACAACTCTGTGTACTGTTCTCACTCAATGACTGTGTGCCTATCTACCCACTTATGTGGGCTCGTTCACCACTGCAGTATTTCCTAGGCACAATCTGATGATGAACAACCCTCATTGTCACAGCCCAAGGTACACTGTCACCAGGTCCATGCTTACACATTTAACCTGGCAGCAGAAACAGTGGTGACTCTTGGGACACCCAATACAGATCTGCTAAGGGCAAAACCAGCTACCCCAGTCACGTGGCTGCCTTTGAGAGTGTTTGTCAGTATTGTCATAACATGGTATCTGCTGGTTCATGCACCAACAGATTCATTTAGCACTGAATGGGTAACATTTAGACTAACTCTAGCTGTCTGAGCCAAGCTTGCAGAGAACACTATTAACCATGGTACATATCACCCCTCCACACCCCCGTTTGGCTCGAGTTCATGGCAGCCCCCTTGGAAACACCTGAAATATCTGCTTATTGTGCAAACTGTAACAATAGTCTTTGTGCCCTGCCTGTGTGGTATTGAAGTGTGTTTAAACTATTGACAATGCTGAGTTCCTTGAAGTTGCTAATGGGTTAAAGCTGGGACATCTGGTGAAACACTAGCCTCAGCTGTTCCTCAAGTGACATCTTCTTGGGTCAAATTTATCTCTTCTTGCCAGTCCATCTGCTCACAGCCTGTCAATGATAAACACTTGAGAGCCACAGAGCAAGCGAGGCAGCAGACAGCAGTGAAGGACAGCATCTTGGAGTCTAACTAGATAGTGATACGGGAGCAAAAATAGTCCCCATGCTCCCCCCCTCCCGTCATCTTCCTTCTGTTGCGCTCCAGGGTCAGGGTCAGGCCAGGGAAATAGTGTGCCACCCCAAATACAGAGCCCAGACCAGGCCACCCGAGGGCTAATGAGAGATTTGTTTGTTCCCTAAGGCAACAAAGAAAAGGCCAACACACTCAACTCAACACACTACTGTACTTGCTCATGCTTCAGATGTCCAGGGGAATGGTTCACACCCATGCTGCCAGCTGGTGAATGTTCATTTCCTTCAGTAAGGCACTCCAGAGCCTCCCGGTCTTTGCTGGCCATCTCTGGGCAGTTCTGCCCACACAGTACTAGCCCAAAGCAATATAGAAAAAGGCACAGGGAAGCTACCAGGGAAGGCACAGAATAAATGTGCTTCTCAGTTGCTGAGAAGTTTGTGCATTCAAGGTCCATTGCTTTCTTGCCCTTGTCCCTAGGAAGGACACCTTTCTTCCAGAAGGGAATGACCCTCAGTGTAGGCATGACTGTAACCCTGCACACATGCACATACTCCTCTCCAAAGCACAAACTCAAGAGCCCCAGATCACCTGGCAACCTGTAAAACAACAAGGTGGGGGGCTGAACATTGCCTTCCCCACTGCTCTGAGGGGCTTACGTATCTGAGAACGGAATAGTGTAAAACACATCCAAAAGAGGAAATAGTGCAAGAATTCCTGGAGGTTAACTGGTGTGCGTAAGAGTGGGCAAAGAGTCACTTCATGTTTAGGGTATTCTGGGACAAGCAGATTATGCTTTCCTTGGTGGCAGCTGACCAGCAACAACCTCTGAAGATCCATTAACCCAATAGGTCACAATCTGGTGAATAAATCTTTTGGTTTAAAATGGGCAGACACAGCACAAAGGCCACAGTTTATACCACGAGTTACAAGGGCATATTCACAGTTAAACAAGCACTCTGTGCTCTTCTGTCTTTCTACCACAGTGATATTCTGCAACTAGTGAGGATCAGTTTCAAGTTGGCCCTTTTCTATGCAATCAAAAACTTCTACCTTGAGTCACTTGGATTCTTTCACAGCAGTGTCATAACACTGCACTGTGCTATTGCAGTGCACCTGCTCGTGGCCTGATGCTGCCCAAAACACAGCAAGGAAACATCATCATGACCCCCGTGAAGCAACAAGGCTTCTTGGCATGCTACAAATACCCTTGAAGAGAAAAAGCTCTTTCACCCTGCCAGTGCTATGCAATTGCTCTAACGAGCCACACGACTATAAGAAAAGCATTTGCCTTCTCCTTCACAGACTTCTCCATATCCCCCATTAACTACATTAACATCATAACTAACCCCCTGTCCCTGGCTCGTGCTGGCAGCTGGCAAAGCCCACGTTTCAAGACATGCTTGATGCATTGCTGCACAGTGGATCAGGAGACAGACATTTTAGTGTGCGTCAGACACCACATTTCTCCATCCTTGAAACTGATCCTATCGGAGTGTGCTCTCTGCAGAGCCAGGACTTTAACCCGAGAGCGCAGCTGCATTTTTAAGTATCATGTTAATACAGTGTTGTGGTGGGGATTTTGTTCAAGGGAGGATGGCTTTACTCTGACCTTTGGCTCCAGAAGCATGCTTTAAAATTAAAACCTTGATTCTTCTGTGACCTGCCATTCATTTCTCTCCATTCATACAATAGTATGATTTTCAAAACCTTTTACATTCTCATTTACTAGTGTGGACAGCACTTTGTACATGGAGCAAAGGCCAAGAGAAGAACAGTACATACTGTAGTATTTTTAACCCAAGAGGTCTTTTATAGATGTGTTAACTCAAAAAACCAGAGAAAGACCTTGGTGCTGCCCATCTGTCATGGTGGTATCCCAACTCTGAGCTTGGGGTCAGAGCCACGGATCAAGACATTACACTGAACTAACAGCAGAGTCAAGCCAGAAGGCACCTTTAGGACCCTGGACTCTGGTGAGGAGCAAGCAAAGAGGATGGTGGCCAGGAAGAGCAGGAGGAGCACTGGGAACCCTGCTCTTCTACTACCACATGCTCCTGCTTTACCGTGGCAAGTCCTCTCCTCATCGTGAGCTTGCTTCTGCTCCTGCACTGCCCTATCCATTTGGCAGCAGGTATCCTGGAGGTATGACCATCTCTGCTGTGCACCCCTCGGCACAGCCAGTCCGACTTAAAGAAATGATTCTTCCTTATGCTTTTAATTGTGCTACCCTCTAGTGGCCAATCCCATCCCCTTGGAGCTCAGATCACTCCTGGCAGAGGAGAGATGTTGGACCCCAAACCTTCAAGGTTAGAAGTAAACTGGTGCTGTGCAAGAATGACTTGAACATTTGAAAAGAGACAGAGACCTGGCAAGGTCAAATGCTAGCCTAGAGAGAGTGTGATCCACCACCCCATCTCTGTTTCGGTCTTAGGAAGGGGAAGACCCCCCTGCTTAGGCTGAGAGGTCTTCACATGAGCAGGGTGAAACCAGCTCAATATCAGGCGCTTGCAACACAAAAAACATCACCAAATTTTGACTCTTGGCAGGCTCTGCGAGAGAACACGTCTCCTTCCTTCTCCCTGTTCACTTCCCCGCTGTCTCACACCAGCCACTCCAGCAGCTTAGATGGGAGCAGAAATACTCAACACGTCAATAAAAATGGGTTAGAATTCAAGGAACGTTCTTGCAATTACTGAGATAATTGCTACATTTCAGAACCAAACATTACTTAATGGCGCTCAATTATCCAGTGGCAGGGCCTGCAATGGCAGCAACTAATTGCTTAACTAAAGACTTTCTTCTTTCCACCCTGTGTCAACATATATGCTTGCAATTAGGCCATTGGTGCAGGGAAAGGAGATACCTGTTCTGAAAAGAGGGGTTAAGTGCCAGTCACAGCCATGTTCCAAAGCTCAGAGGACAGGTGTCTTGCCTCAGACTTTTTAAGGATGTGAAACAGAACCTGAAAAGCCCATACAGGGAACAAGGATATGGATTTTTTTCATCCTATCTCTGAATAAAGAACTCAAATAATGGCACAATGTGACTAGTGTCTCTCTTACAAGCCTATAGGCCCCCATGCTCAGATGTATGTCCATAGTCTTTTCATAGTTTATCAGTCTGCAGAGCTCATAGGTACTAGCAGAAAGAAAAAATCACCTGCATAGCAAGCTAATACAGACTTTTCTTTGGTTACTTTCAAGCTTGTTGAAAATTTGCTTGTTGTTCCTTCTCCCTTGAGCACCTCTCTCATATGAAGGAGAAGCAAAGGGAAAATAAGTGTACTTTCCTTGTTATTTGCCATTCTCTTTACTATCTCAATAACTTTCAGAAGCAGAGTGTTTCACTTTGCTTTGACACAGAACTGCTCCCTGTCCTCCAAGCTCCTGTTCCTTCTCCTTGGTTTTTTTCAGGCCTTCCTCTAGAGGTAGAAACACAAGACCCCAGATCAGGCCATTACCTTTGTGAAAACATCAGGTCTTGGTTTCTACCCCTCACTGCTCGTGTCTGGTTTGCTCCTTTGACCACACAGGGCTCTCACCACAGAGGCAGCCCCAGGCCTTGTCTCCTGAACATTGGCTGCCCTGAATCCAAGGGCTGTGCCTGTTCAGCTCTGCTCATCTTTTCTCAGACATGACTTTCCAAGGCTGTTTTGTTGTTCAATTACCAGCTCAACTCCCTCCCTTTGAAACCCCTCCTCACTACTTTAAAGGACATTTTTTTCCTACAGTTTGTCATAGTTTCCACAGCAGTAGTAAACAAATTTAGGTTGACTGTCCAGCTCAAAAACCTCCTTAGGGGCCTTCAGTTTTGTGGAAAACTGTCTGTTCTTACCCTAGTTTTGTAGGTTTGACCATTTCAAATTACAGTCACAATTTACTCTCATCCTTCAAGTTATTGAACAACCCAGTGAAGATTTGAGAAAAAGGCTTCAAGGCCTCCAAGTTCATCTTTCAAACCTCTGTTTTCCTCTTTCCTACATGAACAGCTCTCACATAGTCTCCTCTTCAAAACATCACACTAGTTTGTCCTCATTTGTCCCCATCATTTAAGTCCTGTGCATGCTCTTTGCACTCATATTTCAGTTATAAGCTAAGAAAGGGTACTAAGATTTTGTGGACTCAAACTGGTCACTTAGAAGAATCATAACTCAGCAAAGGAATAGTTAACATCCCCTAAAATTGAGGGAGTTTTATAGCAGATGCCTCAGTTTGCTAATAACGCACCCTCTCCATTTTCACACGCGCACACATGGGCTAATTGTTTCACAGGAGTAACCTCACCTGCAATTAGCCACTGTTTCAAGTCTTTGATCTTTACAACTCTCCAGAGGATAGTAAGATTCCCACATAAAAGCCCTTTATTATTTTATTCCACATTTGGGAGTGACCCTATGCTCCAGTATTTATTAAAAAAAAAAGTCCTTACCTGTTCTCAGAGATTCCCAATGAGCTGAGCAAGGATGTTGCAAGGGGAAAAGCTCACTTTGGGGGATGGTTCTCCCAGGTGCTAAGGATAAGTGAGTACAGCCCCCACCTGATGGCCTTCACCTGCTCTCTGAGCAGAGCTGCTGCTCTGCTGGCATACTGAGCATCAAATCCATCCTGGAGATGGACTTCTTGGGGACATGCCTTGTCTTGCTGATTCATTTCATAAGGTTATTTTCATTTGTTTGAGCTATTGTCCAATTCAAAATTAAGGAATTGTTCCTTCCCAGGGAGTTTACCTTAGCCAACAGAGCTCAACTTCATGCCGTGGAGAAGACATCTACATTTGATCCCATAGCACATGCTGAGGCTGAGGGTGCACACAGCTCCTGAAGAGCCAGTTGCCAGATTCTGCCAGGCTCTTTTTACGGGGGAAGGGATGGGGCAGAGCAGGTAGCTCAGGGGCCCAAGCCATAGGTCTGGTCCCAAAGAAAACAAAACATCAGGGCCTCTAGGCTCTTAATTAACTCTATTAGAGTGATAATCGTGGCCTGCCCAACCCATTCCAGGGGAATGGAAAAAACCCTCCAGTGTGAGATGCACATAAAAGTACTGGACTGAAACATGAATATTTTTACCCACTGCCAGTGGTTAGAAAGCAGTGTGGGTTGGGAGGAACGGGGGAAGAAAAGATCCTCAGCTCAAGGAGGTTCTGCTTTAGCACCAACACATAGGAAACAACCTAGAAATCAAAGAAATTTCTGTGTTTTTGCTTCTTGCGGGACTGCTTTTGAAACATCTGAAAAATTTAGACTATATACTTTACAGTTCATTAGTGCACAGTAAAATATGCCTTTAACCACTTCCTTTTTATTTTTTTTTTTAAATTAGATATTGCTTAAAAATAAATCTCTTTCACATTTCCTTGCAAAAGAGCTGATAGGACAGTGCTTTAAAAGAGCCAACATTGCTTCCATGCCTCTGTGCAAGAGTTGCATTCCAGCAATGAGGCTCTTTTCATCTCACAGGGATGTGCTTCCAGAGACTGGTTTAAAGGATCAGGAGAGGCACCTGGTTCCCACAGCTACCATAATCCAGTCAGTTGTTGGTACTGCAGCTTCACAGAATCATTGAATATTCTGAGTTGGAAGGGACTCAAAAGGATCATCAAAGTCCAGTTCCTAGCCCTACATTGGACAGCCCCAAGTTCTATCCCTTAGGAGCCTCTTTCTCCCTCTTAGGATATGGAGAGACCTTATAGCAGTCAGGGTGAAGCCACCCCTAACAAGTAGCACTCCAGGGCTGATGAGGGGGGACATGACACCTGGCAGGCAGTAAAAGGCACTTACCATCCAAACTGTGGGTTTGGAGTTTCAGATATAGCACCAATGGAGATACATAATTAGAGCACCCCGGAAGCTGCTTCAAATTATGAAATCAGCTTAATTTGCCTGCTGACTTTGGCAGGAAGAGAAAACTTCATACCACCTCCAGGCAGGAGGTGCTGACCCGAGCCATTCAGTGGGATCAGCACAGTGTTTCCCCCTGTCTTCTGCAGTTGTGTCCGTCCAGCATGTGCTGATAGAGGACGGTTTAGAAGATAGCTCAAAATACAGTGCTGTCAGGACACAGATCTAGCAGGCTCCCCTGGCTTTGCATTTGGTAGCAGCTTCTCTTGCCTGCTGCCCACCAGCACAGTGTCCTTGTGTTTAAGCACACGGCACATGAGTGGCACCAAATTCAAAAATCCCTCACTGGCTAAGCACACAGGTCAATACAGGGTCTCAGCCCTGAAATGTCCCTTTAATCTTCTTTGGTTGTAAAACCTACAGCATTGGCTAATCATTTATAAAATGCATCATATTACAAAGGCTCTCAAAAGTATGGTTTGCCCCAATTAATAAAAAAATATTAAATCCAACAATCACAAACAAAAGGTACTCAAAATGATCAGTTAAAGGCTCGCTTTGCTTTCTGGCTTCTTCATTTTCAGGCAACACACTCTTCACCCTTTCAAACTTTCCTTTGCTAATCTGGGAACTAGAATTTCACTTTAATGAATACTGAGACAGGGGCAGAGAAGTGCAAGTGACTAGCCCTAGCTTAATGCATAACCATTCTCCAGCTGAACTACAGGCTGGCTCACCACCCTCCCACCCTGACTGTGACAGCTCAGTTCAGCTGATGCTGCAGCTACTCTACACCAGAAGTGTGTCACTGTCACAGCCTGCACCCTCTGCCATGCTTCTGGAACTGGCATGCTATGGGGGGAAAGAAAGAAAGGGCAAGTAACATGAATTTCCCAATTAAAGATCACTGCATGGTGACACTAGAACTCAAACTCACACTTTATTTTCAGCTTTAATGCCCAAAAGTGCCACGGGGATGTGTGTCCTTCTGCACTGGTGTTACCACATCTCACTGAAGGCAGACTTGTCAACCGTTTCATCATTTTCTTTCATCTCACAGTCCTCTTACCTTCACACATGACTGGAAAAAGACTGTATCAGCCAGAAATCCTGGTCTGTGCTGCCCTGGTACCTGCAGGTAGCATTCAATAACAGGTGCTGCAAGCACAGGGCTGCTCCTGCCCTGACCCCCGTGCCAGAAGCCTGTCAGGCAGCTGCTCTGTCTAAACTGTACACTGCTTAACAGAGGACAGGGCTTGCCTTCTTTTTCCTCCTCCTCTGGGAGCTCTTATTTCTCACCTCCCACAGCAACATTTATCAGAAAGTATATCCTTCACCTCTAGCCTCAGCGTTCCCTTCCTCAGATTGGGAAGTCAATGATGGTGAGGGTGGAGGGCAGCAGTTTGTTCTCAGCTCATCCATCTATCACAAACCTCTGCAGCAGGCTAGCTGCCTCCAACCCTCATTTATTTTCAAGCACAGAGGATGTTTGTGTTTGATCGGATATGCTGGATAAATTATCCCCAGCCGTGGTTTTCATTTCATCACTAATCACAGACATGGGCTGAAGTCCTGTGCATGAAGCTGATGACTAAGCTTCCATTGCCTTCCATGGCAAGATGGGACACTGGTCACCCTGAAATAAATAATAATGTGAATTAAATCAAAGGGGTCCACAGGAAGGGAATATGCAAGAAGACACCATTCACATCATCCTTCTCTTTACTCCTGGTTTATGGATTCACATATGAAAGAGCTATTTGCTTTCCTTTTGAAACAGAAACACGTCATTAAAGAGTCTCACAATCCCAGACAAGATAAACCCCAGAAACTTCTAAACCAGCCCAAAGATGGTCTTACAACATCAGTTAGACCCTTCAGCTTAGCTACTAGTTTTTATATCTCTATGGATAAGGGATGCCTTTCCTCTGGGAACAGAGAAGTCTCTGCCTTCCCCTGAGGCTCATACCATCCCTGGAAGTGTCACTGCAGGGCTCAAGGCTGGTGGCACAGCTTTGTACCTTCAGCATTGTTCACTGTTCAGCAAAGGAGATGACCTGGATTCCCTTTCCAAGTACATAAAGGGTCCCCTCTCCAAACTGATAAATGATTCAGGTGCTCAACATGGAGCTGCTCCCAGGAATAAGGAGAAGCAACAAAACCATTTAATTTCTTACTCTTTTTTCCTAAATGCTATTGATTGTGCAGTAGGAGCTATATATACATATACACACACATATGCTTGGCTCTTTTTTCCCAAAGACCCCAAATCCCAAAGTCAGACCAGGGAAATCAGTTATGAAAGCAGCTCTTGGTACCTCTACTGTACCCTAGCAGGCTGGACTCATAGTTGTTCAGTCCTGCATGAAATGAACTGGTGAGTTCTCCACCCAGACCTGCAGTATAGCATCCTCTTTGAACAAAGCCCATATATCACATACAACACCAAAAAGGAGAGACAGAGGGGAGAAAGAAAAGGGAGGTAAATTGGTGACAGAAGGAACAGAGAAGACAGCAGGACACACAGTCATGACCTGTGCTCATTGCTAGTGCAGCAATACACATCTGCATTTCACAGTTTGTAGTCTGTGGCCTGGAGCTGCTAAAGGTCTAATGGGTTCTCCCACTGCTGTGCTGTGATTTGACATGTCCTTCCCTGTGCACAAGGGAGCCAGGAGGGAATTTTTAGGGAAAGCTGCTCAGCATTAACTGTAATGCCTGTTCTCAGCAGGGCATCATGGATATCACCTCCCTGCCTGAATGGTGAAGGGCCTCAGCATTGCAATCTGCACAAAAATGCTCTTTCCTGAACCTCTCCATGGCACCTCACTGGTCTCCAGAGCATAATTCCTGAAATTAGGTACTAGGGCAGAGGTTTTTGGTTTCCAAAACAGACAGTGTGCTGGAGAGTGGCCAGAGGCTGCGGGTACACCAAGGGTGGGGTAACTTGGGGAAGCTTTCTGCCTAGAGGGAGAGCAGGGTGCGTGACAGCAGGTCTACAGCACTCAGCCGGAGCAAAAATTACGAGCAGATTATCATCTTGACAGCAAGATCTAGTGCAAGGAGAGCCAGGCCAGGTGAGTCACTCTGTGGCTGCTGCCAGTCACTGGGGCTGCTGATGGCTGTGATATCCCAATGAACACAGAGTGGGGACCAGCAGGGAGATTGCCAGGTTAGTTACGGAGCTGGGCACTCTGGAATGTCAGCAGCTGCTGCTTGTGCCCCTTCACAGCACCAGATACTGGAGGGGACAGAGCAGAGCATGTGAGACCTGCCAGCTTTTGCCACTTGTTACTCGGGTAGGCTGCACCCTGATTATGGTGCAGCCATTTCTATCCCAGGAATTGGGCAAGGAAGCAGATTTTGCTCCACTGCAAGCTCCTCTTCTGGGGTGCACATGAGGAGCTTCAACCCCAGTATGGCAACAGCTGAACTTGGATCACTGAGCCATAGCTGAGCACTGGGGGCCCAAACCTGTGGCCAGGATTCTGTGAAAGCCCAGACCAAAGATCTAAAAGAACTAAAGCAGAGGGGAATAAAATCCCCAAAATAAGGAAGTTTCTCTGGTTATCTTCAAGAATACCTGGTGAGACAGGCAGGTCTGGGCTCTGCTGTCTCTGGTTCAATAATTTGCCACAGCAAATGAATGAGCTTAGTTACTTGCTTATTACTTCAGACTCTGCATATCCACTGCTCACCCCAGCAGGTACATCAGATATCATTTTGAAACAGTGGTATCTTACCCTTTCTCTGTGCAGGTCTAAATAGCACTGGCATGGGCTCCCAAAAGTCAAGTTCAGCCTATTAGCCAGGGATCACATCGCACCAGAGGGTGTGGAGAGGCCCTTGACACCAAAATGTTTCGACAATCAAACATTCCCAATTGACTCTAGGCATTGAGCACAGCTGATATACGGGTAGCCAAATCAGCTTTGAACTGTCTAGCCACACAGCCACATAACAGAGAGCTCAGCAAATCCTTCCTGAGAAGCTGAGTGAACTCGGGTTACTGCTGCACATGAAGCCAGCTGTCCTGTCTGCACACCCAGTGCTACCTATGCTGGTCAGTCTGACGGGAGCTCCAGTCTGCGCGACCTGAAACCCTGGTGCATGCTGGTGCTGCCAAATGCTTGGTTTTAAGGAACTACATATACCCTACAGAGCACAGTAAAGCCATTGCCCTCTGCATGCCCCTCCACATGACCAGCACTGCACCCACCAGCCCTTCCCATGGCAAAGAGAAACACAGATTGCAGATACTTGCTGCTGAACAGTATCTGCAAGCATGAGGCTCCATAGACTCACCACTGTAACCAGTAAGGGATGGAGAGTTCAGGCTCTCTGGCTAACTCTTGCTTCAGAGCAGAGATGGTGACTGAGCCTGATTTGCAGTTGGGGGTCTCTCCCTCATAGATGCAAACTAAGTCCAAACACATCATTCACCTCTTGCTGGGGCTCCCCCCCTTCCCTTTGCTCCAGATAGAGGTGGTGACTGGATGTGATGAGGTGTTACTTGGCCTGAAAAATCTTTAGATGTTGCAATTTGGTGCTCAGGGGCTGCAGCTGGACTAGATTAGGTTACACTGGGCTAACCAGAGATATTTTTGCTGGGTTTCTCCAGCACCATGTTAACCACAAATCATGAAGAAGCAAGAAGACCTAAGAAAATGTTCACATCTGAAATGCTTTCTCACAGAGCAGGTCCAAAAAATAAAAAGTCCCATGAGGTGAAAAGAGAAATGAAAAGTAATCATTGGGTTCTGAGGTTGTACAGTGCACTGAGTATTGAAATGACTCACCCTGCTACGGTCGAGCTACAAGATTTCCTGTTTGCCTTGCTTCAATTTTTGGGTGTTTTACAGTGATTTGAACTATGAATTAAACTCCTACGCTAGAAAACAGCTGCTGGCAATGGAGGTGGGGTAATTCATGAGATACCTATGACAGACCAATGTGAGAAGGCTTATGATCCAGTTTTGGTTTAAATTTGGAGACAGAAGTTCACCTCAGTCCTTAATTTGTCCAAATGGCTTATTCAGCTTAAGAACATATTTTGCATCTCTGTTTCCCCTGCTGCACGATGGAATATGATGCCATGCACTCTGCTTGTCATAGCTCAGATCCCGTCTGACATTTCTGGAATGCCTTGCATGCTGAAGAGTTTTGACATGTTTCACAAACTGCTTTATACGTAGCTGGAATGAGACATGCAGCCACTTCTGGGGTGGAAGACAGCAATAACTGCATGTGTTGCACTAGGAGGAATAAGAGTCTGTCCAGGAAGAGATACTTTTGCATGGCATGTTATTAATGTCAATCTCTGAACACCCAGCAAGCTGCTAACTGCAAGTTTAACTGCATCTGAAGGACTGGAAATATTACTGCTGGGAAGTGAACCTGTGGTTCCAGGCAATCTATTTCTCTACCTAACCTGCTAGGCTGTCAATAACTGTTATCATCACTTAGATACACTATTCATTCATGGCTAGGCTTCGCAAACGAAGATTTGAGAAGGGCTCTACCCACGTTTGCTGCAAGCGCGCTGGTGGCTAAAAAGGCCAATGCGCGATAGGCAAGTCCGGTCTCAAAAGGCACAGTGGAAAGTCTCCACAGGCTGTATTGGCAAGGCACGGTTCTTTCTGTGCTGTCTTTTTTCTTCCAGACTGATCCTGCATGTGCTCTCAAAGGAAGCAGCAGCGTTATAGATGGTGTGCCTCCATGCCTCCCGATTGGAGGCCAGAGCGGACCATTGATGGTGGTCAATATGGCCAAGGCTGAGGTGTTGTTTGAGGGAGTCCTTGTATCTCTTCTTCGGGGCTCCTCTCTTGTGGCAGCCGGTGGCAAGCTCACCATAGAGCACAATCTTAGGGAGGCGGTGATCCTCCATCCTGGAGACGTGCCCTGCCCAGCGCAGCTGCGTTCTCAGCAGCATGGCCTCAATGCTGGTGGCCTCTGCCTGCTCAAGAACAGACACATTAGTCACATAGTCTGTCCAGTGGATGTTTAGTATTGTCCGGAGGCAGCGCTGATGGAAGCGCTCGAGGAGTCGCAGGTGGTGACGATAGATAACTCAGGATTCAGAGCCATAAAGAAGAGTGGACAGTACAATGGCTTTGTAGACCTTGATCTTTGTACTTCAGGTGTTTATTGCGCCAGACTCTTCTATGGAGTTTTCCAATGCAAGCTTCTCCCCCGCGACAAGGGGGTGTCCGTGGAGAAGAGATACACTATAGACCAATAACAATTAAACATTAATGTAGATCTTAACCTTCTGTGTCTTTTGGAAGGGGTTATGTCTTCTAAAAGGATGCTTTTGAGAAAGGAACCAACACCAGTCAAATTGCCAGAAGAGTCATCGTCTCTCTTCTACCTCTCATCACCTGCAGGTTTCTCTTCTCCTCACTGCCCCACAATGTGGGGCTGCATCCGGCAGAAGGGGCAGCAATGCAAGAAGGAGTCAAGTTCTGAAAGTTGGGAGGACAAAGGCAGAGAAGAAGGGAGGACATGGTTTGGGCTGTGATTCTCAGTGAGCTGTATTAGCTACAGAGATTGAGAAGTGCATGGCATAAGGGTGTGACACAGGCTCTGTTCTCCCAGTGCCTTCTGCAGCCTTCAGGGTTCTGCATATGTCTCCCCTGGTTGAAGAGATAGAAGTGTGACTACTCAGTTGACTATCACAATGCAAGTTTGGAGCTGGCATTTCCCCACTGAACACACTCTTTGATCCAGGCTCCCAATCCTATTCCCACATCAAATGCCAGAGTCCAGGCTGCTTCCGTAACACCTACCTGAAGCCATTTGCCAGAGTTTACCTGGTTATTTCCATCCCCTTCCCAAAAGCCTGGGTGCCAAAAGCATGGTCTGAGGGAGAGGTTCCAGCAAGGTTCTTGTTGAGGTACCTGCTAGTTGCCTTGTAGAGCTTGGGAAAGTACCAGTGAAAAGGCAGGTGATACTTAGCAGATGGAAAGTTGACCAAGGGCACCTGTGACCTGGTCGTATTGCTGCTATCAGCTCCTTCCACAATTGCTTTTTAGTTTACTTGTTCTGATTTGGAACAGGTCTATAAACTGGGTATTCTTAGAGAAGGAGAAAGAAGGGAAAAGAAATCCCTTTTTCCATGCCAGCCTTTCTTAAAATCATCCTGGAGCTAAAAAGGGGAGAGTGATGCCCCTTTCTTCCCACACCCTGAGGAGTTACAGAGGAAAGTGCAGTTCCCCTGGTCCTGAGCACGGCCTGGGGCACTGGCTGGCAGCCAAAGAAAACCTGGTTTCCAGCCCCATGCCCAGCTGCTGTCGTGTGGATCCTACCTCAGCCTGAATCACAGCTGCCAGTCAGAGTTAACACCCAGGTTTGCAGGGAAACACTGCATTCAGCTGCACTCAGCCCCTTGTGCTCAGGAAACCACAGCCCTGGTTAGTGGTGTAGCTGTAACATGGGTGAGTGTCTTCAAGCAGTGGGAAGAGTAAAGCTATTTTTCAGAAGATATTTGCATTTCAGTGGGGTAGAGGGTGTGAACTGATCACCTCCAAAATGGGTTCTAACATACTGAAAAGCTTGATTGCTGCTGACACACAGCACCCCTGAGCCAGTCAATCCACCCCTGGTTCCCAATGGCCACGTGGATAAAACAGCCTCCCAAAGCAATCAACTAAATATCCTGCATGCAGTGCAGCAGGGTGTCAGGTACCCCAACATCTGGAGTATGCTGGAATGTTAACTTAGTTTCCAAAGCACTGATGTAGGAATAAGAGGTCCACTGGTAAGCCCATGTACTAGCCTATCTTTATAAGATGCTGTGACAGAACAGGACTGAGGCCTCACCTCCACCAAATCTGAATACTGAGCTTGGAATCAGCAAACAGAAGAAAATCAAACTCATTCCAGGCTCTGCCTCTTTTTGTCACCATGCACTACCCCAGATTCTTCCTAGCCCTCAACAGCATCTTCAACCTTGAAACTTATACAGTGTTTCCCTTCATTTTAAAAATCAGCATGTGGGGCAGAGAGACAGCAAAGCTCTGATATCTCAAATCCACATCTCTCTGCCTTGCACATTTCTGTGCAGTGCCAAAAAACGTCGGGGTGGGCAGCCCTGGGATACGTCTCTCTTCAGCCCTGCCTCTTCTCCCTGATCACGGGCAAACAGTTCTGGTCTGGGCCAGGATCTCTGTACCAGCCTCCAGCAACGTCATTTGTTCCATCACCTGGACCTGTTGTTTTCAAATGTGCAGAGGGCCCAGGGATATATTTGTTGATGGTGTGTATGTTGGTTACTACCAGGATTGGCACTTTTAAGGATTTTCCATGTATCGCATGTCCCATGTCCATCCATGTTGCAGTGCGGTGACCCAGACACAACACTGACAGCTGCAGGGTAAATAAATAAAAACAGAGTATTTTGATCTTGGAAGGGGAGGTGGCTTGGAGGAGAAGGGGGGGACTGGGGTGTCAGCCAGCCAGAACAGGGTGGCCACAGCTGTGATGGGAACAGATGCGGCACAGGGAATAAAGTTCTGCAAATGCAAGCAATGCTGGAAAGTCTTGGAGAATGGCATGCATATTTGGGACAGGTGGGAAGTGTTTACATTGAAATAAGAAGGATGATGGCCTGACAGAATGCTGGTCATGTTACCTGTGACCCAAACTGACCGACCATAGCTCTCATGGGCCCAGAATGCCTGAGACCACCATTTCTTTGTCACAGCAGAGCCCACTAAATGCATGCAGGGTCCTGTACATTGCTAGGGGTGTTGGTGCTCATAGGTGTTTTGTACCTCTCGCAAGCCAGCTGATCTTGGCTTTAAGCCAATTTTCATCCTTGTCTAGTTTGTAGTGGGTCTCTGTAGTTGCCCTTTGCAAGCCTTAGACCAGGCAGTTACAAAGTAGTATTGAGACCAGGATTACCTGAGCCAGAACACCTGACAGTGTGGTCTCCGGCACAGCTGGAACACAGCTGCCAGCAAAAAACAGCAGCTCTGCCATCGATGGGTCCCAAGCTTGTTGCAGTGGTTCATTGGCTTTGGTGCTTGCTTTTTGGTTTTGGTTGTTTTGTTTTTGTTGGTTGGTTGGTCAGTCTTCTATAAGTCTAGCAGAAGCTATTTCTCAACTGATGTTTAAATGATGAAACTAGCATTGCATACCTCTTAAATTCTCAGAAGTAGCTCAGCTACCAGGTGGAGCTCCTCCAGGCTCTTGCAAGGCAGGGGACCTGCTGTTGGCCACCGCCTGACTGAACTGGCATTTTGGTACAAAACAATTGAGCTGTGTGCGCTCTCTGCTGATTATCATTAAAGATAAGAGGTTGTGGGTCTTGTTGCAGGGGATCTCTGCAATGCTTCACAGAATTGCCTCCATCCTAAGGACTAATCACAACAAACGATGTGAACAAAACCCTTCTTTCCCCCTGATCCTTTATACCCTTCCCATAAAAGATTAGGGGCTGGATTTTTCAAGAACCCTGGAGGCAGATGTGTTCCCATTGAAAATTAATGGAGGGCTATGAACCCATCTCCCTAAGGTGCTTTTGAAACCCCAGCTAAAGGAGTTGAGCTGAGCCCAGCAAAGGCAGACAGCGTGGCTCTGGCACAGCTGCGGGAGGAACACCTACATCACACCTATGTTATCCAAGAGTGGCAAGGAGCCTTGTCCAAGGCTGTTTTATGCGGCAGTAGTGCACAGAAGATTAGAGACCAGGGGAACCATCTCCTAAGCCTCCCTTTTGCTGCCAAGCTTTCCTTTTGCTCCTGGCTGGTTGCTGACTTATGTGACCCGTGGGAGAAGAAACCCTTCTAACTGAAGCAATTTCTCTGGAGGATGCTCAAAGGCAGCTTGCAAGAAAGTTTGAGCATTTATAATCAAGTTGAAGAAAGGCTCACAAACACAAAGTCATACTGAGAGACATTCCATGCATTTATTCACACCCTAACCCCTAGATAAAAATAGCTTTATATGTTAAGTTTAGGACCACAGAAAGCCCAGTGGATAGCAAGGGATTATCACAAAAGGGCAGCAAGGCAGTCAAAAAGAGCCTGAGGGACATTTTGTACGATTTCCATGAAGGGAATAATTAATTCAAACTGTATACAGACAGCTCTGGGAGTGTCCACTCTGGAGATGTTCAAAGAGTCCTTTGCTGCTTTGGGCTCACTTTAAATTGAGTGTCCTAAAAAAACACTTCAGCTATGCATTTCATTTCAGTTATACAGAGTGTTTGAATGCCAAGGGATCAGGGAAAAACTTTGTTATTAAAGAGCTGCAAGACTTTAACAAGGTACACAGTCATTAGAAAGTTGTTGAGTCATGAAAAAACTCTCAATAATTTGAAATTAATGTTCAGTGTATGCTGTACCATAAAATGCTTAGATGTTGTGGCCATGGATACTAAAGAAAAGCCTTAAGGCCATGACTACACGAGCAAGTTACCGCAAGGTGAGCTAGGGTGTAACTTTTGAGCACACCACTTACAACCAGGTAACTTCCCTTTTGCCAGCTCTTATCCTGGGACCAGAGGAGGTAGCTAAGCCCTTGCTGAGCATGGCACAGGCTGCCTTTTGAAGGCTGCTAGCTGAGGGCATGAATGTTGCTGGGTACAGCAGAAGAGATAAGGTGCAGTAAATCTGTGCAATAACTGATCTTTTCGTGACTTTGCTGTCCAGCAGAGATGCAAAGATGGATGGACTTTGTGTAGCAACCAATGCCATAGAAATGGCCACAATTAGATAAAGTAAATAGAAAGGACTGGAACCTAATGTGGAGATTCTGCTTCATGATAAGAACAAGTACATTTAATAATAAATAAATGTATTTTTACAAATAAAACCAGTGCTCTAATTTCCATATACCAATGGCTCTATTGACAAAGTAGGAAAACATGATGAACTAACAAGGGTTTTTCTCTCTCTATTCCACAAAAACACACCTATCTGAACTCAGACTGCTTCAGGTGATCTGCCTTTTCATCTTTGGATCCCGCCAAGCAAAGTTCATCAAGTTTCATTTGTGAAACTTGTTGTAGAGTGTGTTCCTGATAAACTATATAAAACCGGAACAAAAGGGCTCCTAGCCCAAATTAAGGATTTATTCCAGAGCCTAGCCTGAGTCTGTCCAATGCTAGGTGGAAATGCTGTCCTTCTAATCCACTCTTTCTTTCCTCCCACTAGTTATTTTAATGAAGGGGAAGCTGTAAGTGTATTTCCTCTCCAGAGTCTGGAAATTGCTGTTGTAAAAATGGGAATGGATCTTTGCTAAGAGAGCCCTGCTACTGCTCAGGTGAGCAGGAGGAAGTTCTTGGGTCTTCCAGACCAGTCTTTCAAGGCAGGTGAGCAATCCTGATATTCAGACCATCTCTACAGTCTTCTCCTTCTGTCCAGATAGATGTTATAAACATTTAGGGAGTGAAAGAAAGAGGTCACAAAGGAAGCCATAAGCTTGGTGAGTACGGCAATCAGTTTTCACTGCCATCTCACAAGGTTAACACTTCATCAGATGAGAGTGCATCTTCTTTTGGAAGGGTACATTATACTCAGCAATAACACCTCTTCATCCTGAACCCTTTTCTTTCAGGTTAAGGACTAATAATCCCACATAATGCAGGCTGGCCTCCTTCCCTTGTGGGCTGGCCTGTAGATCAGGACTGTAGGATTCTCACTGGTTCATGAGCACCTTACCCAAAACTATAAACTGGGTATATCCCTCAAACCAAGACAGAACTAAAGTACCTTTGCAAGGCCTGGCCTATGCTATAAAAGTTTTGCAGGCACTGTACAACAACTTTTCTAGGTGCAGAAGGTGCGAGATCATGAATAGAAAGAGTGGGAAGACTATGAATGCCCTTTCTGACCAAAGGCAGAGGGATGTATTTTGGAGCTGTCACACCTTAGGTTGAACAGCAGCATGCTGTGGTGCTGCTCAGCATTCTTCATACTCCTTGTGGAAGCAGGGGCAAGATGCAGATCACAGCCAGGACACTGCCTGAAATTACACAGAAACTGAAGAGAAATTTTGGTTCCCTTGCTAGTAAAGAGTGACTCACATTTCTGCTCTTGCCCAGCTCTACAATTAAGAAATATTGTTCTGATGGAGCACAAAACCCTCTGACTGTCCACCACTCCTGCGGTTGTCTGTAGCATGTTTCTTTTAGGTACTCACTGTATCAGTGTCTCAAGAGTTAAACTACCTGCAAGAAGGGGATTTTAGCAGAAAATCCAGAGTGGTGAACATTATCAGCAGTGTTAATCTGTCACATCTTTCCTGGACTGTACATACCACGCTCCATCACTCTGGCATGTCATGGCCTGCATTATTACAAGATGTACTGAAGCTGTAGCCAGCCATAGTTTGGCATCTCAATGAACCTTCTGATCCAAGAAAATACGGGAAGGAAAAAATAATAATGCCATTTTCGAAAA
The DNA here is from genome assembly GCA_013400415.1 of Scytalopus superciliaris. NCBI lineage: Eukaryota > Metazoa > Chordata > Aves > Passeriformes > Rhinocryptidae > Scytalopus > Scytalopus superciliaris. Next base: position 356,557 of record VXBX01003097.1, on the reverse strand, counting down.
GAAAAAGCCCTATTCAAACCAACCCACCTCTATAAAAACCAACCAAAACCAACTCAAAAATTTCTAAGCAAGCACTAAAATAGAGTTTTTCAAACACAACTATAGAACAAATCTGGTTTAATTAAAGGTGAGCTAGACCCTAGATTGTACACCACTAAGGAATGCCAGATGGCTCAAAACTGAGAGCTTTTAGTTGTCATTTTTCTCTCATATTCAGACACATTAAAAAAAAAAATTGTTTTCCTTGTTCCCATTTCCCAGTTCTGTTGGAATCCAGCCAGCAGACAGGCTGGCCTGAAAAATTCCCAGTTATCTGAGCTTGGAAATGCCAGCAGACTCAAGCTGGACTAGCCTTTGGAGTTGACACCACTGGAGTGCCCAGAGCCCACACTCCAGAGCAGACACTGGACTGCAGACAACAGATGAGAGGGAAAGCTCTTGGCCCTATTGTTGTTGTTGAGCTCCTGGAAAGGAGCTAGTGAGAGGAAAAATGTTCAGAATAGGATAAAAAAAGTCTCACAGGAATGGATGATCTCACTTGTCCACACACACACGCCCAGATGTACGAATATATATAATTAACTGGAAAATACTGTGTGGTACAAAGGTTTGTTCAGCTTGGGATCATCACAGTTGGGCTAGTTAAGGTTGGTACAGCCATAACAAAGAGTACTTCCCACACATCTTCTGCTAAGAGCCCTTCTACCACATCATAGCATTTTAGTAGGCATTTATATCTGTTGATAGGTACCTCTATGCTTTTCACACAGAGAAAACTAGACATGTGATACAATTAATAGTTGTATATGTAATATCCTATATACTCATCTGTTGAATAGATGGGCTCTATGCACACACATGCTCTTATACAGACAGATTGTGGATCCCTTTAAACAGTTGCAAGGTTATATAAGGGACAGGAGACAGAAAGACTATCCCATTTGAATACTATAAAGAAGAAAACCTAAAAGAATGAATAAACCCAAAAGCTACTGAAGGCAGTCTCCATCTGGTTTTGCCCTGTGCAGGACATCTGTGGCAGAACAGAGGGAGAGCCACTGCAGTAGGTGGTACTACAGGATTTTGGGGTTTCTTAAGCAGCCTCATGACAACTTGGACAAAGCTGCAAAAAGCGGCTCAACTTGTAACCACAAATTACCAGCTTCAAAGGTGTCACAAAACATATTCTGCATCACTTTCCCCATTTCCTAGACACTTGTGCTTCCAAAGGGACACAGCAAAATACTCCTTGGAGCACAGCTGAGACCTTACCAGCTCACCAAAGCATCAAAGTCATTGCCATGCATTGCTGGGGTGCCACATGGCACAACAAACCAGTCCTTGGTCTATTCTGTCCCAAAGAGATATATTTAAAAAAAAATAACAAAAATCTGGACTTGTTTAGTTTAAATGAAGCACATATGCCTCAATTTGTTTTGGTGTTTGGTTGGGTTTTAGTTGGGTTTTTCTGGTTTGGTTTAGTTTGGGTTTTTTGAGGTGGGGGCAAGAGGGGTAATCTGTTTAGGTTTTGGTTTTGGGTTAGGAAATGCTAATAAACATTCCCACATACTTTCCACTGACTCTGAAGATGAAGTCGTGTCCTTGAACACAGCTGGTGGTGCCCATTGTTTCAACCTAGGATGTGTACGTAGTCATCCTCAGCTCTGATCAGGACATTCTTAATCCTCAGGAGCTACAATGTGAGACAGAAATCAAGCATCTTCCTTGCAAGAAGTCCCCACATCATCTCTTAGAATTTTGCAATAACCATAACTGTCTTAATAAAACAAAGGAATGAGAGGGAGAGCAAGAAAGGAGCTGTGCTCTCTCTGCTTAGATAACTCCAGAAGCCACTTCACGCTTGTAGCATTAAATGGAAACAGTTCACTACTTCCACTGTGCTGCTAGTGCAGGAGCCGGTCTGTTGTTTGTCTTGCACTGAAAAAGTAGGCCAGTGTTTTTCAACAGGAAGGGTTGTCTGGATCCCAGACAAAGAGGGCTCAGGAACACCAGCCCTCAAATAACCTAACCACTCACTCATCCCAACCCTTTACATATTCAAGAAAACTCACCACCACAGCTGCAGATTTCCATCCAACTTCCCCACAAAACAGTCAACGTAATCCCTAAGTTGAGATACTAATGCAAGAAGCCAAGAATGGTTATTTTTTAGGTCACAAGAATGCCCCAAACTTTACTGGTGTTACATAACTTTTCAGCTTCTTGTTCCAAGTTCCAAGCTACTGAAAAGCTTGTCTGTTTTTAAAACTCCAGGTCATTCCTTTCCCTGTGTCCAAGCTGCAATTCCAATATCTTTTTAAATCACATGCTTGTTTCCAGTGAGTGGACTCCAAGTGACAGGAAAAACTCTGTAAGAGAGATTGTCTTCTTGTATATAAATCTTACTTTGAAAGGAGACAGTACTTTTGAAATTCAAGGGCTGGATTTTTTTCTCTTCAATATTTTTGTTCTGCTCCTTACAGAAACACTTGGTCTCTAGAAAGAAGATGCTGTTCAACTCTAACCTGAAAGAAAAGGCACAAGGTAAAATTCTCCTTTCCTGAAAACAGTTCCTGGATAAATGAGGAATTTTCTTTTAGTCTGTTTAAGACTTCATAATTTGTCTACATCCACGTGCACAGGATTTCTGGTAGGGAATGTTACATCCCCCTCACTACAATACAGCACACATTTTTGGTTTTTTGGTCTCACTCTAAGATGCCCTAAGATGCCTTCACCATGCTTCACACAATCCTAAATCAGCAGCACTGGTACTCATGGTACAGGCAACCCTTTGAGGTTCAGCTACACATTTCAACAGTCTTGACCAGAACATTATTTATTACTGGTTACTCAACAACAACAGCAACAACAACAAATATAAGCTTGCAAGAATGAGTTGGGAGTGTCAAAGGCAGAAAAATTCTACCCCAAAGGCTTATGCTTTATAAAACATAATGGAAAGAAAAAGCACAACACAATAATGAGAAACTCAGAAAATGGCTTAATATCTCAGACAGTGGACATTCTTCAGATGAGTGCAAACATACTTTGTAAAGCCAGTTCCTCATCCTTGATGACTTCTTGCATCCATCCCCTGCTCTGGTGGACACCGGTAGAGCTTCTGCTGAATGCCATTTCTGCCACCGGAATCTGGAAGCAGAATAGAGCTGGAGAACAGCTAGCAGGCTTCTGGCCACACACTTAACAATCACTTAAAAATTCCCCTCTATGAAGCCTGGTGCTGTGGGCTTTTCTTCATTAAGGGACCCAACTTACCCCTAGTACAGTAGGTCTCATGCTTGGGCAAAGGAGACATCAAGATATCTGGGGACTTTGTGTGTATTTGATGGTAACTCTCAGTAGAGTCTGACATCCTAGAAGGAAGATCTTTGCTCATCACTGTGTCCAACATGTTGCACTGACTGTGGAGGCACACCTCCAGGTGTATAGTTCATTATAAGATGAAGAAGGAGATATAAAAATTCAAAACGGGGCTCTGACTTGATAGCCGGGTGTTCCTTTCTCAACCCCAGAAACAGCAGAAGACCTATAAGATATGGAGACAAGTACAGAACAAATCAACTTCCTTATCTCTTTATGCCTACATGGCCACAGCCAACACAAAAACAGGGAGAGGGATTCAGCTTGCTTTACAGTGCAGGTATCTCCATCCAACCTGACCACTTTGGGCTCATGTCATAGCTGCTGGAGAAAAACAGGCTTGTTTTTAGGGGAGATTATCTATGCTTGTTTGGGCTGTCAGGTTAAAGTGACTCAGCCCCTAGACACACCTCTTACTCTTTGCTTGTTAGAAGGGGTGTCTAGACAGCTCAGGTGTAGGCGTTGCCATGTCCACATTTGGTGGGATAAATCCCCATTGGAGAACCACATGTGTACCAAGGCAGCACTCTGATACCACTTTGGTAAGCAGGGCAGAGGGCTACAAACAGGCAAAAGAGGTCTAGATCCACATAGGGATTTAGTGGCTTCACTCCTGGATGACTTGCACAGTCACATGTGGCTACTTGCAAAAACCAGTGCCCAAACCCCAGCTCTCCTCTGCTCCTGGTGAGTTTTGCTAACTGTGCTGTTTGTCTTTTAGAGTTCTGCAGAGGCAGCAAGGAGCCACACAGCAAGGAGGGTCGGTGCTGATGAAGCTCCCAATTAACCCCACTGATGGATGGGCTTCTCCAAGCAACTCTCAGCATCTGGATGAACACAAGCACACCACCCTTGCTGCCGCATGGTCTCCAGGGCAACGTCTGCAGTGTGTACACAACAGGACCATCGGGTAACTGCTTGTGTGACACCAAACATCATCACAACCTTTTATTCCTGGCACAGGCCACAGAGAGATGAATGAGGCTGATAGGTGAAATGGCACCACCCTGCTGTAATGGATTTAATTCTCCAGTGTCATTCTCCAAAGCTATATGTCTACATAGACATATATACAGATATGCAAACACACCTCACTGCCCTTTGTCTCAATATTGCTCAGTTGTACCAGCACTGCTTACCTTAAAAGGAGTTAAGAAAGTCCCAAATCTGTATTTAACACATTCCAAGACACCATTTTTTTTAATTTTAAATTCATTGTCACTACTCATGGTCCAGTCCTAGTAATGTCTACCTGTACCAAAGGGCATCAATCATCATGTTTATATTTGGGAGTGACCTCAAAGAGTTTGGGACTAAACAGTGGTAAGTGAATAGTTTTCATAAAAATGTCTAAATGCAAATGGAAATTTGGAGTCCAGTTCTGCTTCTATTTGCAGTCAGTTCCTTGAAACAACCAGGTCACAATAGTAACTCTGCAGATATTTTCAGTGAGAGAACAAGTGAGGTCCGAAAGATCCTGCAGAAAAGTTGCCTGTCCTAAATGCAAGAAGAACTCAAAAGAGAGGATTTAACAAATGATATTTAGTGCCTTGCAGTGCCCAACATTCATGTGAAGAACTCCATATGCTATAAACCAGGTACAGTGATTTCACGAGTGCCCTCGTGCTCTTGTCTGATGCTCAGTGAATTTCCAGTTGTCCAAATCTTGGGAAACACTGTTAAATAGCTTATTTTAGTCCTGCTACGTATATCAAAGCTCAAATAACTGGACCTCTTTTGTACCTGGGTCTATTGTGATGACCATGAACTTAATCAATCAAAGGAATTTTCATCCACTGAGAGCCTTCCCAGAGACATGAAGAAAGAACAGTCCTGAAGTCAAGGGGCAAGGAATGCACTGACAAGTAGGTATACAGGGACTTGCACAGAAATATCTGCATGTACATGTGAGGGGAAAAGACAAGATGAACTAATCTCTTCCCTCGAGGCTATGTCTTTACTCTTTCAGACTGGCACGTGTCTCCTTTGTTTTCAATAATAGAGTTAATTACATCTGAAATTTTAAACTGTAAAGCCATCATGCAATTAAGGGAATTCAAACTGAGCAGAGCTATGGAAACATTTAAGGCTGGATTATGGACAGAGATTCTGAAAATCACACTCTGTTTTTTCCATCACTTGACTCAAAGACTCAGGCGGTTTACTGCTTTCCACAGGGACTGTCTATCTTCCCACCACAAGATAAGAGAACCACATGCTGATTCCAGTGAGAATCACTAGTGTACTGTGGTGGAACAAAACAGCCTTCAGAGAGGGGTTTATGGTTTGAGTTTCCTTTAAGTTTTTGGTTTTTTTTTTTAACCCTTCTTATCACTAATCAAAAGCTTTTGGTCTTTCCTAGATTATCACATTTAAGCTCTTATAAAACCACATGCCTGGATAAAGCATGTAACTTGAATAAAGCTTTTTTCCCCATTGTAATAATTATTGAAGAAATCTATTTTACAAGGAAGCCTAAAATGTAAAGCACTTAGTTAAAAATACAGTTGAAGCAGATTATTTTGAAGTCCTTCCACCCTCTACCACTTATAATTGCAAGTGAAAGATGGAAGAAAAAAGGAGTGCTAGAAAAGGAGAATTATTCTTTCCTCATAGGATCACCAGTGACACTCACTTTCCGTGGGCAGTGAAGGAGGGAGTGCCTGGGTTTACCCTACAGTACTGTCTGCATAGCAGCCTCTCCAGTTCAGTGCTGGAGCAATGGTGCTGGTGAAAGCAGGGATCCAGGCCAGAGAGGCCTTAAGTACAGGGTCTGATGTCCTTCCATACCGGTGGCTGCTGGCCAGGCTCAGGCCCAAGGCATCAATGCTTGCACAGAGTGTGACCTTGGACTTGCTGCTGCTGGGATGGTGCATATCTCTGCACAGCTGGCCTGGGCTGCTGTGTCAAAAAGGGAAAGGCACTGTGTACTTCCTTACAGGAAAGGGAGGAGAGAGTGGTTTGAGCACAGCCTCGCAGACATGAGCTTCACCAAAAGAAACAGAATCAGACATCAGAAACTAGAGATCACTTGGATCCTGCTGGGTCTGTTCTGGTTCTTGGTGTCCAGGTGAACTATATCTGACATTAAGAACAGAGGCAAGAGTCATTTGCACCTTTCTTCCTATCAGCTCTTACCAAATGTGAACAGAGAGTCATTTTTTTGGGGTGATCTTTGAGCAAAGAATGCCATTACTTACACCACAGTCACCTGGGATAATATTTATTACCAATTGGCTTTTGTGGGGCAAGCTCAGGCAAAGAAGATCAAATCATTGCTTAAGGGTATCCCTTGACTTATAACTGCAGAAATGCCAAGGAAAAAAAAAAGCCAAATGCAGAATGGAATATGAGTGTACAGGGGTTGACTCAGGAACCATAAGGTTTGGTGAGGCACTTTTGTTTTACTTTAGGGTGTTCTTGGGTCATATTCTACATAAGTGTAAGGGCTGGAAATGTATTTTGGATTGTTTGGGGGTTTTTGTTTGGTTGCTTTTTATGAGAACTGAATTTCTTAGATAATAACATTATTTTTTTGAAATAGCATCACAGTGCAAAATTCAGGACAAAATTATAAAAACTGGCTACATAATAAGTGCTGCTCCCATTTCTGCATGGCAAAAATGTTAATTAAAAACTACACAACTTTCTTTCACTCACCACATTTGGATGGTTAAACAAACCAAATATCTTCATATTTTGAGTATCATCCAATCTTAGTTGAAACTTTTTGACTGGCCTGGGTTTGTTTCTTTGCTGGAATAAGTGGAACAAGTACTCCACCCCTCCTTTTAAATAGACTTAAGCTGTATCATTTAAGTTACTTGGAACAGGGTGCAGGGACCATCAGGAAGGGATTAACTGTAACAGAATCTTTGTGAGGTTAAAAACTGGACAAGCTGGCCATTTAAACTCTGTGATGGGCCAGTTGCCTGTAGCAAACCAACCTTCCAAAAAACCAGCCTTATTAGGTGTCTACCTTAAAGGTGATGCATGAGGGTTTCTTTTGTTACTGGAAAATGCCCCCAATGAAAATGCCTCCATAAAGCTTTTAAGAAGCCACCAACTCGGACAGAGTGGACTGCAGACTAGGATTTATTTAGTGAGAGGCGTGAAAAGTCAGCAATCCGGCCCAGCATTCCCTGGATTTCATCTCTGGCACAAGAAGGGTTTGCATGTTTCCTGCTTGTGGCTTCTATTTTAGCCTGTATTCATTGCTGGGATGCTTTGACACAGCTGTGCTGGTTCATTAACCACCCAGCATGTCACTCAGCCCAAGCAAATGGCTTTGGGGTGGTGTTTTCCAACGACTCAAGGGAAGGATAGACCCCTCTGTGAGGAATGGAAGGTGTTTTTCTAGGAGATATTTGAGAATCTCGTGGGATACATTTAAAATGAAGAAGACAGAAGACTCAAGTAGCAGCAACACAGCTTCCCACACCAAAAAGGGTGGGACTTAAATGAACAATTTGGGAACAATCCTCAACCACTGAGAAACCCTACTGAGACACAAAGCAAGATCATAAAGTGATCAATGAATGAAGATGTCCCTTTGTATTACAGTCAATATCTCTAGTCAAGAGCTCACTGCTCCTATGGCTTTCCCTGTAGGCTCAGAAGCAAACAGTTTGAGGACACCAAGGCTGAGGGAAATGGATCCACAGAATCACCACCCTTTTCTGGTCATCACATCCTGCTCTCAGGCGAGAGCCATTCACAAAATTAGAGCACGTTCAAGCCTTGCCCTTGGATGCTTTGGTTCAGAAGGTGCCCTGCCCTATTCCAGAAGCTGCGTCAGAGCTGTGCCGAGCTGTGCAGCTGCTAGCTGGGTGCTGTTTCCAATGAAACAGGGTCCATATTCTGCTGCAAGTGACTCATGCTGAGATCATCCCACTCAGGAACAGACAGAAGGAGTTGTCCCACCTCTTCCTCTAGGGAGGGCTTCTGGCATGGAGGAGCAAAGCAGGTGCTGCAAGTGGGGACGTTTGGGGCTTCCCACTGCCTTGCTCCTTGCACTCCTCTTTTGTGTAGAGAAAAAGGGAGACAACCCATAAGGAAGATGCTGTCTGCCAGCCCACACTATGGCACCCATCACAGTGACAGCTCTTAGCCATGGGCAGTCCATGAGAAGCATCCCCAGCACGCAGCCCCAGCACGCTGGCATGTCTCCGCTCCTCAGCCCAAGCCTTGCTGTAACCCCTGTGTTGCCCTGCCATAGCACAGTCTCCTTGCTCTTGCCTCCCCACGTGCATTAATACAATCCCCTGTAACTGCTTGCTTCACCCTTCCCATGGGTAGTCTCTGGAAGACCACTATGGGCCCAGGTAGAATTAGGGACTGTGGATACTTGGCTTTAAAGGCAGGAGATCAGGAAATCCATGACTCCATGACAAGCACAAAGTCTCCATGACTATTGCCATGCTGGTACCAACCCTGTCTCAATAACCAGCAGTGGGGCTCACTCATCCAAAACATTTACCAAGGCATCTAAAACTAGTTTTAGTTTAAAAATCAGAGTCAGGCTCAGACAGCTCAGCAAGAAATGAGCCCAGCAGCCCTAGAGTTGTCAGTCCAGTCCCCTATTGTGGCACAGTATTGCTCAGCATGAACCATTGAGAGGTCTGTCCTCACACCTATATCTCTAGAAACACAACTGCTTAAGAAAATAAGGACTCCATAGCATTACTTCCCAGTCCATCCTGGTCTGCTTATCACTGGCCTTTGACCTATGCCATTACAGTTCTTCCCAAATAGGATCCCCAGTAGTCTGCTCCCATGCACATGGCTCTCACACATGCCTGCACCACACAGGCTGCTTACGCCTGCTGTTTCAGGCAGTCATTGCTGTACCAATGGCCCATTAGAAACCCAGCTTGGCCCAAAAACTAAAGAGATTGACAAAAACACATTTTGCTGCTCTTCCTGCAAAACTCTTGAACTCCTGAAAGTTGAACACATGAAAGCAATCTGAGGTTAGCGTGTAATACACAAACCACATGAAAGGCATAATTTTGCATTAGACACATGTTACCAGAAGCAGGTTGAAACTAATACAGGTTTTGCATTCAGGTCATAAAAAACAGCCCTTACATCAACTTGTGAGGCGTCCCTACTTAGTGTGCCTTGATGGAGGAATAATTAGAAGTGCTTCAGTGCTGATACAAGTTAAATGGCAAAACCACCCTTCTCCTTCTCTCTTTCCCCCCTCTCCAGGAGAGATCCTCACATCTGCGGGACAGCCTCTAAATGGTGACAGACAATCCGGGAGAAATATGGGTAAAAACCATTTCCTGTTCCCATTCCAAACAGACTGAAAGGCCACACCGACAAGCTGAGGCCAAGTACTTTGGTAATCGTACAACACTGTTTTTCAGCACTGCCATAATATACCTCACAAAATGGGTGTCAATGATCCAGTTGGAGCACTAGAAGGGAGAGTATGTGGTCCCTCGTGCTGCCTGCTGACTGCAGCTCTGGCATGAAGGGATGAGGGTAGAGATCAACCTCCAAGCAGCATTAAGGAGCCTGTGTGAGTTCTCTCTTCTGATCCTGGAGGAAGCCACACACAACCCGACAGAAACTTCTGTCCATGGTTGACTCCTGTAGGACTTCTATAGGAGTCAACCATGTTAACACAATTTTTACAGATCCCAAAGCACTGCCTCTCACTTTAAGCCAGAAAAAAGCAACAAATTCAACATATTTTGAACAAGATGAAGTTCTGAAAATAGAGCTGTGTTGCACCTTTAAAAAGTGTGTTGGCAGAGGAACTGGAATTACTTTGAAAGTTAGTTTGGTATGAAAGAGCTACATAGCAAAATGCTAAATCCCTTCAGAGAACAGAATGAAATAAAAGCAGGTATTTTATTCTCTTAACACCTTGTCAGCAAAAATTCTCCTTCCTGGGCAAGATTTTTTTTCTTTTGCAAAATTATTGTGCTAGTTTGCCAATGAAGCTTTACTAAGAACAACTACCTAAGCAACATAGCTGCTTTCTCACCCTGCCTCTCCCAACACTTCAACACTCCCTCCTGTAGCCCAAGTAGAAAATGCCTTCCCTTGGGACTTGCAGTGAAACTCATACAAGTTATTGGGAGAAAATGCTGTGGTGATGTAGAACTCAGTTCCCTCTTTCCTTTCAAGTTCCTGACCCTGACTTTCAACTACTGTTCTAGTTGGAGTCTGAGACATGGATTTGATTTATTTCTACTGATCTGCTTTAAACACAAACCTATTAAAAATATGGAGATTGATCAACTCAGAGTTAGGCTGAAAAAAATTCCAGTGTGACTGATGGTCTAACTTCCTAATGATGTACTGGGCCAACACAATTCAATTGATCTTGGGGTCTGCATTCAACCCAGCCTTTAAAAGAAAAATCTGGACAGAAATGTGAATATTAATCAAAACATACTATCACTGAGAATGTTTATAGAACCTTTCTGTAAACTGGGCTGTCAGAAAAGACTACAGAAGAGGACAGTCTATGTTCTATTTTTAACTCTTTATTCACCAGCTGAGAATAGCTGGAAGGATAACAAAGGTATCACACACTGACCTTAATTAAGACAGTGATTCACCCTTTTCTCTCTGAGCACAAACAGAATAGCTTAGAGCTGGAAGGTTTACACGCAGGACCAGAACCAGCACAAGTGCTGGGTCCTTGTTCTGGGCTCTTTCCACAGTCTGGGTAGGGATGAAAAAAGAGAAGTTTGTCCAATAACATGGGGAAGACTAAGAGAACAGAATCAACTTCAATCATAGCAGAGTCTGAGTCTTACAGAGGTTCTTCTGGGGAAAGCGCATAGACATGAAAGTAAACAAAAAGCCCTTGAAAGTAAAAAATTCAGAAAAACGCTTCAGCAAAATTTCCTTGCGTCAGATCATCCTGGCAACAACACTTTTCGGTAGAAGGAAGCAAAGTGGCCTCTATTTGGTAAACTCAAGGCTCAGAAATCAAAGCAGCCCAGTAGGAAAGGGGGGAAAGCCACAGATCTGGTTTGATTTGAAGAGTTTTGAGTGCTCCTTGAGAAGCAGGCCAGAAAGTAGTATTTGTAAAATGTCAAGAACCCAAACCCAAGGCTCAGATATCCTCCAAACTTGAGGTCTGATTGCATTCAAAGACTATTTGGATTCAATCCCAATTCAGTGAACACCAAAATGTGCCATGCCCATTTCTAAGGACTGAGGAAGATTTCAGGCAGACTTCTTTCCTTTAGGGCACAGTGGGGGCAGCAGAAAGGTAGAATTTCTTGCTGTGCCATTATTAATGTGCTTTTTTGCTGCTCAGGAAAAGAATCTCTCCTTAGAGAGGAAGGCAGAATAGTGGCCAAGGCCATGGGGCACCACACAGACTGACTGGTAGTCAGAACTGCAAGGTCAGGCTTTGTTAGAGGGAACATCAAGGGTAGGACCTGGCACCTACCAGAGAGATGGTTCTTCTCATCCCTCCTCTCCCTTGTCCATTTCGTAGATGTTGGTGGATCCTTCTGCCAGACTATGACTTCAAGCCTTTGAGAAAAGGAGCCTGATTCTAACTGTTCATTCAAAACTTCCTGCCCTGTCTCCTGCCAAAGGCTGTCTGCTGATATGGGAACTGTAAACATGGATAAATGGTTCTAAAAATTAACATATAGTCCCTAGGCTTTTCATAGGATGAATCAAAATCTCACATACCATTTTTTCCACAAATACTGGATTTTCTATCCAATCTTACAGTGAAACTGAAGAAGGAGTTTAGGATCAGACAGCTGAATTTGTATGTGAAGGATTTTGTGTCTCTAGATCATGAACAGTTTGGAGTGAGAACTCTGCTCTATAAACTAACAGAGCCAGAGGACAGCCATTGTCAGATAAGCTGATAGGTTTGATTTCTGAATGGATGCCAGCAACAAGGCTGCTCTGAATGAATACCCTGGATGAACCAAAGTATAACTGATGGGAAAAGCATCCAATCTCTATTGCAAATGATGGAATAAATCACAGCCCTGATTTTTGCTCCAAGAATGGTTTCCGCTGTTAAATGTTGAAGATTTATATGCAGTATGAACTCATCCAACTTCTAACTACCGGTTCTTATTGTACTATTGCCCAAAGGAGCTTCTGTTTCTGAATTTCTCTTCCTTATATAGCATACTTGAAAGTCAGACTTTTCTTGACTTGTTGTTTGGTAAGCTAAAGAGATGGACTGCACTGTAAGGTGTATTTGCCAATCCTTCAGTCATTCTTGTGGCTGCTCTCTGAAGGAGGGACAGTTTTTCAACATCCTTCTTTAATTGTGGGTACCACAGCTGGATGGAGTGTTCCCAAAGCAGTTGCACCAATGCCAAACACAGCAGTAAAGTGATCTCTGGATATAGAGACAGGGAATATCAAGTGGGCGTTTGAAAGAATCCAAGGACTGTTTTAGACCCCTTGGCCACAGCACTGGAGTGAGAGATGACACTTATCCAATTATGCATTCAAACCCTCAATCCTTTTGCAGATTCTTGTTAGCCCAGTCTATTCCATCTGGTACACAGATCACAGATTTTTCATTTCCTTTACCTGTAGCATCCTGAAAAGAAAAATTATTTGCTATTTCTGTCCTATCAAGAGATCCAAACTATGCTAAACTAGTCTTTCTGTCATCTGCTAACTTAAGCAGAGTGGAGTTCACCCCTTCTTACAGTCACTGCCAGACCATTAAGCAACTCAACACAACAAATGGATCCCACTAGAAACACAGCTTTTTGATGTGTTTACACTTTAAATCTATTTACAAACCCACTTTGAAATCTGCAACTGAAACAATTCGAATACACCTGCCATTTCTTACTTGATACTCTACCATTTAAGGTTACGAAAGAACACGTATGGGAGCAAGTTAAAGGCTTACAGGAAGTTCTTGCATCATTGTGAGTGCAAAAATCAACCAGATAGGTTTTTTTTTTTAATAATCCAACTGAAGTTGAACTAAGTTAGTTTTCAAAAACCAATGCTAGATGGCTCTTCCTGTGATACATTCCTTTAGTGTGTCATTCCTTATGTATTCCATGTATATCCTTGAATGTCCTTGAATTAATATTAATGTTAATTATAATAATAATAATCTATTTAATATATTGATCTAAATTTAGATTTCTTTAGCCTCTACAACTTCCTCAGTGTTTCTCATCAGAGATCAAAATAAAGACCTAGGGAGCTCTTCAGCTTTTTACTTCCAGGATTTGGAGTTAGAAAAATCTAGTGATTTGCGTATGTAATTTTAGGACCTGATGGTTAACATACCCCCAAGTTCCAATGAAGTGAAAATTAGTCCATTATTCAGAGAAAACATTCATCTTCTATTTATTCACAAGATACAAACAAGGCTCTTTTTGTGCCATTATTGTCAATTCTATCACAACCAGCCAACCAATTGAACTCCTATGGATTATCTAGTTTAAACTCTATTATTTTCTTTATTTATCTGATTTTCCAAGTGACATGTCCTAATTAGACCTTCCAAGGGGCACCGGCATTGAACTCTAATTGGACTTATTGCCGCTAGTGAGGCATAGAGCAAACCAGACATGGGCATATGGAGGTTTCATACCTGAAAAGGATTCATGTTTTATGGTCAAGTGGTAAAAACCCAGAGAGAGCATGTGCATATGCATATAAGCACTTTGGGAGATGCAACTATTCACATGAAACCGTTCCTTGCACCAGGACTTGGGGGTGCACTGCAGCAGGAGGGGACAACCCACTATTTGCTGTTTCCAGGAGAGCACTTTCCTGTGGCTGAGATCCCAGTCCCAAAAAACAGAATGGTGGCATAACTGAATTCAGAAATCCGTCCACTGCTGCTCTGCAAGACTAGGAGAGCACACCTCCTTACGTATTTTCAGATGCACAAATATTTTAACCTACAGTATTATGCATAAGTACCTGCACATAAACCATCAGAACTTGTGGAAAGACATGAAAGAGCTTTATAATAAAACAAGGAATGGAGCTCCATATTCCTGAAACCCAACTTGGCGTCCCAGTGAACAAGGCTTGCTGTACTTCTGTGAGCGAGGCTGGTCTCTGCTACATTCAGACACAGCACACATCCCTATTTGTGCATAGAACTGCAAGATAAACCTTGAAGATTAGGTAATATGTTCGGGCAGGGTACCCGTTAAAGGCAAGTCCTATAATTCTACTTTTAGCCATTGTACTTCTAGACACATTTCACATTGGCGTGCGGAGCCTGCACTACTTTTTTTCATAACATTTCCCTCTGTTTTAAGAAGAATTCCTATTTCTTTTTGGGACTGGGGAGCAATGAAACCATCTGTTGCAATCTTATTTGCAGAAGATAGCAGACACCAATTTCAAAACTAGTCTGGCTTTATTATCAGAGTGGAACACACTATTTCTGCATTCTTCTGTCAGAATGGAAAGACAAAGCTTCCATGCATCTCTCTGCAAGTGGCTATTCCTACCTCTGGACTCAGCACAGCCTGAGATCTACCTCCCTTCCCATATGGGCTGGCAAAAATATTTATCCCGGCACCTTGGGGCTTTAGCCGTGTCATTTTCTACTGCTGTCAAGAAAATATCTGCAGATATTGATGGGTTTTAATGCTTCGCTCACATCAATTCAGAGCTACCTACACAATTTGGCATTAGTTTTCGTTTGCCCAGCCCAAACAGGAAAGTAATCTTACCAGTCCTGAAAGACTTCAGTACAAATACGAGTGGGTAAGCCACTCATGCAACTCAAAGATATAGAAATTCCTTTAATTTTTTTATAAGATCACATTTCTATTTTTAGTCTAGAGGAATATACATAAGATTTAGTCATCACTGACCTTTGAGTGCTACATTCGAGCTAGAGACAAAAAAATTAAAAACCCCCAGTCACTGACATAGCATTACAAGTACTATTTGGTGTTAAATTCTTTGTTTTTTCTGAGACATGACTTTTAATCATTGTCATATGACTGTGAAGATTAAAATGAAGCTCTCTCAGTCTTTCTAAACACATGAAACACAAGAAATTTTAGACATGAGGCAGTTCAGCAACTCAGATTCAAAACAGGACATCATCCTTTAGGTACCTATGTGTTTCCACCTTCTATCCCAATCCATCAGGATCACCCTCACCCTCACCTGCCAGACTGCAATGAAACTTCTACCGCAGTTCTGTGCCTAAGGGCTCATAGGGGACACAGACCAAGGGCTTCAGTGGAGCAGGACCAATCCTTCCTTCAAATGGCTTGAGGAATTTCTCATGCCTTCGCCCTTCCCTTATTAAATAACCGATTCAGAAAAAAAAACCCAAAAACCATCCGATAACATGACTCCAAGAGTTCTCAACAATTTCAAGTCAGTAGCTTTTCAAATTTTAGGGCAGTTTTTCATGTACAGTTGAAAGCAATCAGTACAAATCTCATTTATTCTTTGAAGAGTCTGTTTGATGTCTCTTTTTCAAACTGCTGGGTGAACCATAATACAAACAAAATCAGGCTGCTGATTCTCTGATTTAAAAACATTCAACACTAGAAATTAAAGAATCCAGTCTCCTGACTCATTCACATGCTTTTGGACTGCTATCAAACCTGGGGCGGGTACAGCATCTCATCTTTCTAGCATAATGTTTACAATATTCTGCTCTTCCTCTCTCAAACACTGCTGAGGTTCCTTGGTTTTCCAATTCAATTCAGTTCAAAACAGGAGCAGTACTTTCTCTTTCCTGGTATCTGTTTATATTTTGGGGAAATCCAGGTGAAATGGCCCATGATTAGCTTTTCAGGGGCAGATCTATAGATTACACTATAGGCAAATCACTACATTGCTCAACAGTTTAAATCATGCTGGAAAAAAAAATCTCAGCAGAGGAAGAAGTCCAAATATTCTCCTAAGAAAATTGGGCTAGCACATTTAAAGCACAAAAGTTTCCATAGCCAAGAAATTCACATCTGGATACTTTTAACTTTGTCAGCATGGCCAGACACCCACTTGTATTGGGTGTTGTGCAATTCCAGCTTGAAACTCAAACTCATACCATGAATCCAGAAGTGGCAGCCTAACACCCTGCCATCACACCCTTTCTTGTAAATCTTTGGTCCTAGAGAAGTTCTTCCAGCTCTAGGGTTTAGAATAACTCATTTTGAGACCAAAACTGTCTTCTCCAAACCAAGTCCTGTATCCTGGCTGAGTTAGCTGGAGTTAAATCAGCATAAAACTAAAATAGCACAATGGAAAGTCAGGCTTACTGTTAAATCATGTTTCTATTTTTATCTGGAAAAGTACTTAAGCATGTGGTTGAGATCCACAGAACTTAAACATATGCTTAAAGTTAGTCCTCTGTTTACACACATTGTTAATGCACGGCTTATAAATCAATTGATTTTGTGAATCTGGCTGAAATATTGTGATTTTCAAAAGAAAACACACAATGCTGATCTCCAAATATGAAAAGGGATCCATAGGTTCAGGATGCAGAAACTTGCACATGAAGCAGGAAAAGCTGAGTACTAGCACTTGGGCCAAAAGCTCACAGAAACCTACAGAAAGGAAAAGGAATATTTCCAACTGAACTGCCAGAGTAGGAAACAAATTTTGGAGTTAAGCAGGTTCAGCCTTAGTAGAAAGGGGACAAAAACATCATGGCACAGGTAAAGCCGAGTTTTATCTACCCCAGCAGTTGACCTGCAACAGTGTCCAAAAGCAGGTACTTAACAGACATGTGATACAGTCCATGCACAGAATGGTCAGAGTTTTCCAGTTTTTGGCCATTAGCAATTTAGGGACTTGAAGCAACTTCCAAGCTCACACAGGCCATTGTGTTTAGTAGCCTCTGATGAATTGATTCTACAGGATTTTGGCTGATCCTATCTTAAATTTATTTCATTTTGCTATTTCCAGTATCCATCATCACTTCCACAATAAAAGAATGAAAAAGTATGCTTCTTATTTAATGCTACTATCCATTTAGTTTCTTTAGCACCCTTAGTTCTTGTGTTAGAGGGAGGAGGGAATGATCAGTTCCCATTCACCTCTTCCATTTCACTCATGATTTTATGAGCCTCTGTCAAATGATTCTTCAGTTTTCAAGGGTGAGAACCAATACTTTATTTAGACTTGTCTGTAAAAAAAAAAGAGATATTTCACACTTCTAGCTACTCTTACTGTTCTTTTCTATGACTTTTCTACTTCTAATACATCTTTTTTGAAACTGAGTGAACAGTCCTGCATGCTTAAATCATGCTGGAGGAACACTACAGGAAGATCAACGTCTCTGTCTCTCTCCTGTATATACTGCAGTGGCATAAATTTATTGTTTTGTTGTCAATTATTCAAAAAAACACCAAAAATTTAACTTTGTAATTTATAGGACTTCCAGTGCTTGTCTGGTATTTCTGGAAAATGAGCAACAATGACTTTTCCTGAATATAAAAACCACAGAAAACATAGCTACCTAGAGGCATGAATAGTCTAGACTATTTATGTGTATTGACATTGACTTTTGTCTGCCACTGTACTGCCCAGTCTCTCAAGATCCTTCTGCAAAGGACAAAAAAGCCTTAGTTATCACTGGGACAGAGATTTTTATTTTTTTTTTGCGTCACTGAATTCATTGCCCTCCCTACTGATTTTTTTTCTAGGGAGGACTGTTAAAGAACACAGTCTCCCCTGCCCCAGAAACTCTGCAAGGACTTCCCTCCCCTTCCAATCCCATCCCCAAAGGATTACTGTAAGGAACATGAAAATTTTCTGGTGTGAAAATTGGCTACTTATAACCATCTTTTTGTTCATACCTTGCTGAGACCTTTTTGAAATCCATTCAAAACCCCAAGCACACTATTTAAGTGTCATGTGCTTTTCCAGATGCTTGTTCGCTCCTCTGAAGACCTCCAGGGTTTGCAATGCATGCCTTTAATTTACAAAGGCTGTGTTAACACACCCACAGCACATTGTATTTTTGTATGCTGCCACTAAATCTGTTGTAAGTTCCTTTCAGTTTTTCCTGGTAAAGAAGCCAGACTTGAGTTGCCTGCAGTTTTCTCAATCCCTGCTGGAACCCTTTTTGAGATTGGTGTCAAATTAGTTACCTCCTCTGGGGTCAAGGCTGACTGAACCCGAAAGTTTCATACTGGAGTAATTTAGATCATTTGAGTGAACATCATTCATCCTGGTGATTTGCTATTGTTAATTTCAATCCTATCTGTTCTAAAAGCTCTTCTGTTAACAATTCAATTAGAGGCCATTCCTTAGGCTCAGACCTTGGAGAACTTCCCATTTGCTGTGCAGGCAGTGCCTCTGCCATACAGTGGCTCACTGACCTCGGCTGCTCCTTTCACACCTTGGTCATTTCCTGAACCCACCATTTGCCAGCAGACTGCCAGCTCCTATTGTATTTGGAGGAGCTTCTGTTATTAGTTTCCATGTCTTTTGTGAGTCACTAGTCAAATTATTCTAGCTTGTATTGTTATAGGTTTACATGTAACTTGTAAGAAATTATACTCCTCTCTGCTTCCTTTTTTTAAGCATGATTTCCACTTTTTAAAGGACACTTTTTTTTATTTCTAATAGACTCCATTCCTCCACTACTTAACTGAAGTAACTTTTTTGGCGGGTTAGGTGAATTTTAGGAACTGATGAGATGTTTTCTCCACTTTGCAGGCATGGTACTTACATTCCTGTTTAATTTACTTGCTCATTAATGCTATTAAAAGAAATTAAATTTCTTAAATATTAAAATGCTTTTGAAAGAAAAATACTGTAATGGTTTTTGGGGTATCCTAATGTTATTATTCCTACTGAAATATTGATATTGACCATGCAATGGTCTACTGACAAGAAATTCTTCAGTGCAACAGCTATAGTTTAAACAAGGTCTTAGTCAAGAGCATCTTTTCCCTTTTATTGGTCTGTTTAAAAATGTAAATTAAAATTTGCCCTTTATATCTTAACTAGGATAAATCTCCTCCAGTCTATTTTCTTTCATACTCTCTTTTCATCGCCTCTGATCTTTCTTAAATATTTCATGGATATTTTCACTGCTATGGTCAGCTGCTTAAAAGGGTAAGTTTATTATAATGTTTTTCTTGATTTGGCATGGCAACATTCAATCCATAGAGAGTGGGTGGCAAATGATGATACAGATACTGATTTATCTTATTGGACTCTGATTTCCAACTGACTGTGAGTCACTTCTCCAACGGCAAAATCTATTCTTGTTATTTCCATGTAATAATTATACTGGTAGTACAGCTTTGTACTGATTAGCTTCATTCAGTAAGATTTTTGTGAGGCCAGTACATTGAAATTCACCCATCGTCACTTTATATGCATTCAATATTTATAGAAAAGCACAGATACTTTTGCTCTTGGTTCAGCTGCCTTTCTACATGTGCCTGGTTAAACTGGGGATTTGCTTAGACTGTTGTATTATCTAAACATTATTGCTGGCTATTCTATCCTGCCATGAGAGCACAGAGGAAAACTTGTCATCAGAATGAGCGTATTCTTCTCCAGCACCTCATCTCAAGTAATTTTAAAGACTCTCCCAGCATCTGTTTTCATTCCCAGTGCCACCAGCCTGGCTGCCTGTGATGGGTTGGATAAACCCCCAAAACTTAGATTAAGGCCTTAGTTTAGTTAGGCCNTTCCAGTTTCAGGTTTTTTTTCCTTCCCTCCTTTCACTGGGACCGTGCGGGTCTTGGGGGGGATTGGCATTTTGCCAAGGTCGAACCCACGACACTGCCCCATTTTGGAAGAGACCATCCCTCCCATGCCTTCTTGAACATCTCTCCTTGTCTTCTTCCCTTAGACACACACTGTGTCTCTCATTGTCTGGGACAACTATTCCTTGAATGTTGCAACAGAGTTCTTTACCATCTCTCCTATCAAAATGTTATGTTATGCCTCCTGGACCTCTCCCTTGTATTTTCCTGGTGCTCATACAACAGTGACCAGACACGATACATGAGGAAGGTCACCAGCTCCCCCCCAGTATCCTCTCAAAGGCTGCCCAGACACCACAAGATACAAGCTCTCAGAGCACAGGCAAACCATTACATGCTCCCTCCCAGCCTTGTATTCCCAGTTATCAATCCCATGCAGCCCCACAGCCTGGCTCTTCCTACCCAGCAGGACTGTGGTTCTTCCAGCATGTGTCTTGCTTAAGCGGATACACAAAGTTGCCTTCTGGCAAGACAGAGGGGTCATATGGACAGTATCTTCTGCACACATGTTTACTCATTCATTCTCAAACACAATTTTATGATTTGCCTTATTGTCTCCTAATTCAAGTACCAACAGCAAGTCAAGCCAATTCTCCCAACCAAATCTCTTCTAAAAGTCCCCTGTACATTCAGCACCCAGAAAGCTTCTTTTACTGCACAGCTGAAACCAGCACAAAACCAGGTGAACATGTGTTTTCTAGAGAGAAACTTTGGTGCTTATACTTCCTATCACCACAGTCCTCACTTTCCTGTGCTTAGGGAAGTTTTCTTCTACTTAGAAGCCAACCTTCTGGGGGAACACAATTGTGGTTTTCACTTTTTTTTTTTTTAATTTATTTTCTAAAGACTGACCCTGTGTTTAATTTGCAGAGAGCACATGGTACAAAAAGGAGGTACCTTCAACCCTCGGTCAATTAAACATGAAATGTAAAACCTGGCAAGTCTTGCATTTAATCCTCTTTGCACCCCTTAACCCCCTGCCAAAGATCAGAAATACTTCTCTTCTTAAAAAGAATAAAAGATTTCAGAGCACATAATCAACTCCTCCCTTCAGCCCTCAATTCTGNCAGACAGGAGGTACCTTCAACCCTCGGTCAATTAAACATGAAATGTAAAACCTGGCAAGTCTTGCATTTAATCCTCTTTGCACCCCTTAACCCCCTGCCAAAGATCAGAAATACTTCTCTTCTTAAAAAGAATAAAAGATTTCAGAGCACATAATCAACTCCTCCCTTCAGCCCTCAATTCTGACAGTGTTATCTCTATACACAAAGCTTCTCCCCTTTTCTGCATCTTGGCAACAAAACCCAAGCTCAATGAATATTTTATATGTGTGTGGTTAATGGAGCATTCTGGCTCCAATCCACTAGGAACCTTACACAACGGTGTATTAACTGCTTCTCAATGTAACATTTTGAGTCTGTCCAAAAGGGATGTGTGTTTGCCAGTTGAGCCAACACACTATTATTGTCCTGTCAGCCTAGTTCCTGTCTTCAGTTGAAGAGCAGGGTCCCCTGCCACAGCAATTTGCCACCATTGTGCTCCCAGCAGCAACCTGAGAAGATTAGCCCAGATCCAAGCTCGATTTTCCCCTCTGTATTTGGAGGTCCCTATCTCATGTGTGGTGGGGAATGCCTGCAGTCTTTCCCCTCAAACATACACAGAGGGATAAGCAATCACATCACAGATTAACATAAGGGCAAATATAAAGCAGCTGAGATATTTAGTTTTGATGGAAACCAGGTCCCCATATTCTTTCACTGAATTGGTAGCTTAAAACCCACCTGACTGATTGATTGAAAAATTGATAGCAGAATGACAACATCTGACAAAGTATTTATTACCTTCTCACTCTAAAACCTCCTCTGTTCTTCTGGGCAATAACAGGCAAAACATCTCCATTAAAATCAGTACAAAGACATCTCAGCAGTCAGATGGGCACAGATCACTCCCCTTAAAACAAGGGACAGTATAATTCTACCCTGCACTTAAACAATATCCACAGTAAATGGTAAAATCAAGAGCCTTGTGGGAGTTAGGGGTCCAGATCTGAATGCTCACCTACGCCTCCCTGACTGTTTGTGGAGTTCACAGGAGCTTCCAAAGTGTGAATCATCCCAACCTAAGGCAGATGTCTAGGATGGGTAAGGTGAATGGCATGGGCTGTTTATCTCTCCTCACTGAGCAAAGAGAGAGTCTAGATGACAATCTTAAACTTTATGTCTCAGCTTTAGATAACCAAAATCAGGTGAGATGATTCCCAGCCCCAAGGTTTGCAGACTCATTACCAGGTGAGCCGAAGACCCTGACAGACTTGGGGCAGAAAATAACAAGATAAAGAAAAGTGCTGATGTGGAAGGACTGATCTCATTCCTTCCCTGCATGAAAACAGAAAGAGCTGATGTTTCACAAGGCAAAGCTCATTCTTTGCTCTCATATAATTGTTGAAACAGAGTGGAAGAAAGGGAACACTGTTGTTGCACTCCGCAGGCCCCTGTAGTGCTGTCTACAACAGTCACCACCCACAAGGGTCTTGGGTATGACAGCCAGTAAGCAAGGCTCAGAGGCGGCAGGGAGAGACTGCTGGCCAAAAATTAGATGATATGAAGGCTTTTGACACGTAGGGATCACCTGTAGATAAATGGCTCTTCCTTGCCCAGTACTGCCTGAACATCCACAACTTAAATGGGCAGTGATGGAAAGGTCTGGAGCTGAAGGATGTGGGAAGGGGTCTCAAACACATAATTAAGGGAAGACGCAGGCAAACTTTGAAGACATTTCTTATTGCTAGGATTTGGAAGAAAAAGCAAGTTTCCCCAAGCACACTGACAAGATCACCATGTCTCATGTCACACTTGAGAAAGTACAGGGCTGCACAAATAAAATCAAAAACCATAAATCTGACTGACCAGAAGTTGAGCCTCCCTGAACACAGCTCTGTTGTCAGGTTGTTTCTCTCTCCTAGAGGCATAGGCAGCAAATCAGTCATTGTACCAGTAGACAATCCAGTTTCCAGCCCTCCCTTCTCCCTCCCAGATCTCTCAGCTCCCCCCAGCATTCCCCTCCACACCCTTTAGCGCTATCATCAATGGAAAGTTTTGAGAATTAGCTGAAAACAACCAAAGCGCCTAATTGACTGAAGAAGGGAAATGGCAACTTCCATCATCTCAAAAAGCTGCACCTTTCTCCTACTCATCTCAAAGCTGAATAAAGGAATTAAAAACACAGCCTGGGGCAGCCAGCAGAGATTTACAAGAAGCAGACATTAGTTCTAACTCTAAAGGCTGGGCGTGTGCATGAGCCAGGAGGAGCAAACAGAAAGGGAGCAGAAATATACAGTCTTTGGATTTAAAGAGGAGGAAGGAGAAGGAAAAAAAAGTTGAGAAAAAATAACCAACAACCTCTAAACCCTTCCTAATAAAACAAAGATCATCCTGGCAGCATGAAATGCTAGCCTACTTTGTTTATTTATCGACACAAAGAAAGAAGCAAGTTGGCACCTCAGAGGGTATTAAATGCTGGGTTTTTGCTGACTGAATGACCTCAGCTGAAATATTTTCCATGACAAGAACCCAGAAGATGCTGGCACAGTGTCAGACAATAAGATTTTCAGAGTGTATTTACATTCTATCCATGGCCCCAGGCTGTTCCAAACCCATAGGCAGGTGCTGTCTTTATCTGTTCTTTGCTCACCTGGCTCCCTAGCAAAATGTTCTGAGACCTGTGGCTCAGCTGCCTTAACTGTTTGATGCCTGGTGCTTAGAAAGCTTCAGAGACATCTGGAATCCTGGCAAACACAGATGGAGACTCCATTTGCCCCTCAAAGCTGACTGTGGTGTGTAAGGAGTTTTTACCAACAATGAGAAGGAAAACAGTGGTGATGCAATGGTAAAAGATAGCTAAAAACCAGACAAATTCAGGCTGAGAAAAGAGATATTTTTTAAGAGAGAAAGGGAAAAGGTTCTTTCAAGGTTGCACTGCATTTTCCATCATTTGGGATCTCTAAGCTAGGTCTGGATAGCTCTCTAGGAAGCAACACTCAAGATCTTGCAGAAGAATAAAGGAGAGGATCACAATTACAGCTGCCAACCTTGAAACCTGTGAAGGACAATATCCCGCTGTCAAGCACAGGGTGCTCACCAACACACATCCCTACAGCAGTGAACAAAAGGGAGGGAGCCAGGCTAAGCCACAAAGAACCACAGGGTTCTGTCTTCCAGCTCCATGGCACAAATTCACTATATCACAGGCTTCCAGCTACATATTCTCCCATAGACCAGCTCCTGACCTGGTCTTCAGCAAAATTATCTGTTCTGCCCCTGCGGTGGAAACGGCCTCCTCTTTGCTTAGTTTAATTTGGCTTCTAGTGCACAACTGCTCTCTCTTGAGTAATAAGCCTCCAGGAGATGCTGGGAGGGGATACGCCCTTCATACCGCCCAACCAGGAAGAATGATAATTGCACTTTTAACAGCATTATGTACAAGGGAGCCACCAAAGCAGAGGAAGCATGAATTAAAGCAGGATAAAAAGGAGGTGCTTTACCATCTACCTAATAAGGTATTATTCATGCTTTTGGAAACCTTCCTTTCAGAGAGATAAAAACAGACATAATAGGCAACCATAAACAACTGCCTCTGGAAAGGGAAAGGCCTGCTTGCCATCTCACAGCTCCATTGTCATGCTGGACTCATCTTCTATCTTCCCAAACTTCAGCTCCCCCTTCCTTTCTTGTCTTCTTGCCATGTGTCCTTGCTTAACTTGTTCTGTACCCAATCAGCTTCCCCTTGCCCATGTGCATGGCTCAGGTCTGGCCAACTCACACACCTTCACACCAGTTGCCTCCAGTCCCATCACCTTCACCTAACCACGGAAAACTCCTTTTTTCTTTTCTTCTTCCCTTTCTCTAATTCGTGTCTTTTGTGCAAAGTTTTCAACTTAAATTCACTCCAGGCCTACTGTGTGCAAAGCATTTCCCCTTTCATATCCCTTCCCCAGCCCACACCCATGAGCTCACTCATGCCACCCCACATCAGATAGGATGCAGACATCTGCTAACTGTGCTTGTAACTGTATTTATGTATTTGTCTGGCCTCACTTTTCAACCAGGAAACAAAAATGTGACCTTACCCTCCAACAGATTCATCATGATAAACTTCCACTCATGAGCCCAAAACAATGCTGAACTTTAAACATCTTCACAAAATAAATTAAACACTGCTAACTTGCATAATCTGTCACCGTTCTTTTCAAGCCCATTCAACTGGTTATCATAATGACTAAGTACTGTGCAGTCTTTGCCATTTCTGAAGCTTTTCTATGCGTTCTGTGCAGGACTTGCCATGCTGGGAAGTGCAACTCAAGGAAGCTTTTCCTACTAGGCAGAAAAACAAACAAAAAATACACATAGACTATACTTTGTAAGGATTTTAGGTGCATGGCAATGAACTTCTAGTGGAAATCTCAAAGTATTCTAATAAAATTAGACAATTCACTCCCATCAAAGTCACAGCAATTTGGGTATCCAAAGAGCTAAGACCCTGTGAAATCTCTGTAGGCATTTTCAGGTACTAAAATGCTTCTGGAAACAAGGCATGGGAACTGGAAAGAGGCATTAAATGTTTAACCAGGTCCATGGGCAGCTCTTTGGTGCCGAGCCCTGGATGAGGTCAGATGCACACATGCAGTAAGATCACTACACAGGTAGGTGTACAGAGAACAACTTTTAAAGCTGTCCCTTCCCTGGCTCTGCACTCCCAAACATTATTACAGACTGATTTAAAAAACAAACTACAACAAATTGAACAAACAAAATAGCCCCCAACAACCAACCAATCAACCTGTAGCCCTCCTGGAATGAATAAACAAGCTATGAAGAGCTCCTCTCAACTGGAACAGTGAGGATAGAAATGGAGGAAAACACAAGAATAACCAAGTACTGCACATGGTATCTGCCACCTTCCATTCCCAGCTGGAGCTCTGAGTAATGTCTGTACTCAATGTTGCTGTCACTGCCCAACCCAAGGACATCTTTTAAACAATGCCTCACTGATAATCCTGTAAGGATTTTCAGCTCTGTCCTGTACAGCATTTTAATTACTCACACTCTTTCAGGAGCTCAATCATTTACAGAAAGTATTTTCATCCCACTAATTGTAGGTTTCCCGGAGGACTCAGTACTGTATTTCATGTCCTCAGTACAATTAAATGCTCCAGGAAAACATTCAGACTTCCAGAAGTCAGTTTTTTGTGAGTGTGCATAAGATTCTGTAGAGAAAGAGGGTGAATCAGGGAAAGGAAAATCTTTAGGCATTCAACAAAAAAGAAATTTTGGCTGCCAACTTTCAGGAAAAGAAAGCAAACAAAAAACCAGTATTTCAGATAATGTTACAATAGCCTCACTGAAGTCAGCAGCAGGCTGAAACCTACAATTTCTAATACTAATAGCATGCAGGTATACCCCTGCACTGGCAAAAGTAATTTCTTTAGTTAGTAGCTAAAGGTTATAGATATATCTCCAGTGGCATCCACCCTAGGGAATGATTTCCAGCCTCCCAGGACAGGTAGTACGGAACATCTCATGCTGACACCACCCAGGGCTATCTTGGCTCTAGAGCAGAACAGCCATGCCCACAATGTGTGGCACTTGGCATTGTGGCCATAAGACATAATAGTTGCTTGTGTGTGTGTGCTTGAGGTCAACATGCCTAAAATAATTTGAGTTCTGTGGCAGCCCAGGAAGGCAATGATTTTACTGCCTGATGCTCAGGGCTGTGCTGCACATCCTGCAGAAGGAGAGGGTGGCCACAGGGTACAGCCAAGAGCAAAAGGTCTGGGATGACATGGAAGGACTGCAGGGGACAGATGGAAGCAAAACCTCACAGTGCTGTGCTGCCTTCCGGGAGAAACCCTTCAGGTCTCCTTTTGGTGGGGTCTAGCTGGTTCACCCCAACACCAGACACAGAAATGGACTGGAAGACTGAGGTGTCTGGCAGTGTAGGTGCACTTACTGCAGGCTGTCACACCTCTGAGGAGGCAAACCATTAGAGTCAGGGACCCACAGCTTGCAAATGCAACAACTCAAGCCATGTATTTTGAAGGAAGGAAAGAATGGAGATTTCCAAGTGTATCTGTATAGCATACCTGAAAAGTAACAACTGTATGGTACTGCATTCCCTGGAGTGGTGGTAATGTCATACCTTCCCTCCATGCCAAGGAAATTTAGACACAGCCCAAGGAGAAAACTGCAATTCTAGTGGAAAAAGGGCTGAGATCCACCAGTTCCCTGAAGCTCACGACACTGGGAGGGATATGGAAACACAGCAGGTGAGGGATCAGGAACAGGCCCAGAGGAGAGGCCCTGTTTCCAGCCCCTTTCCATTGGGTATGAAGTGCTCTGAAGTGAAGATGAGGTTCAGCCTTGTTTTCCATGATCCTGTAATGGTGGAAAAGGCTCACAAGTGCTGTCCCAGAGATGAAGGCACTTGCACATAAGCAGGGTAGTGGCAACCCTCAGTATACATGCTCTCTGTTTTATAAAAGGCAGGTTTATCACCTTGGCTTATAAAAGGGGCTGTGAGCTGATCAGCAATAAATTATTAGATTGCTGTACCTCAACTGTGACCTTGAGTCTTCAGGAAAAATAGCCTTCATAATTGTGATCTCTGGACTGTTGTGGTATGCAGATCCCAGGAGGCAAGTCTGGTTTACTCTGGCTCTTAGCAAATGAGAATCTGCGTCACAAAACCCATTATCACAGTTGGCATTAACCAGCAATCATCTTACTCATTATCTCTGCAAAAATACCCAGTTAAAATGGTCCAGGCAAGCCAGAAAATCCCTTTACCTTAAATAGTGACCTCTGTGGGTCCTGTCCTGACAGCAATTTTATCATGAGAGAATTCACTTTCACTACCCACAGCCCTGCATCCTGGCACTCTTACCTGGCATATCTGACTGGAGTGGACTAAAGAATATTCCAAAAATGGAACTTTTACATCCCCCGCAGGGGTACAAAGCACAGTGCAAATGGCATGACTCAGATACTGCCTGGAACATGTAATGAGGATATTAAACTAGATCATCATTTTATAGGTTACTTTATTTTTAATTGGAAAAAAAAAAAAAAGGAAAAAAGAAAACACAAGCCAACCAACCTACATATTTGGCCGTCAGATGAATTTTTTTGTTTTACGTGACAGCTTTTTCCTCTACTTAAAAATTTGCATAAATACTGTCAAGACGGGACACGCATGATAAAGAATATGCAAAAGCCCGAGCTAAGCCCAGGTGCCTGCCTCTCCCACTGTGCTCTGCCAGGACAGCAGAGATCAGCGAGACTAGTACCGGGAGCAATCCCCCCTTCTGCATGTCACTAGGTCAGGGAGCCTTTCTTGACAGATCCCAAATGGAGAGCCTAGTTGCCATTCACTCAGCCCTTTTCCTTCATAGTCACTGTGATAGTGAAGGGGGGAGTTGCTTGTTTTCCTGTGGAAACTCAGAACAAAAAGCTTCAATATCCCTTCCCCTGTCAAAAGGGGAGAGCAGGAGCAGCACGGCAGGGAAGGACAAGGATGCCGGAAGGAAAGTGTCAACCTAAGGCTGTATTTACCCACAGAAGGGCACCCTGTGCGATTTCACACAGATTTAATTCAGCTCGTGCAAACTCCCGTGCAGACACTTACTTGTGGTTCAGGAAAGTTTATCTCTGCTAACAGGATTAGGAAACGTTTAAGCTAAACCAAAAGAGAAGAATGCACACAAACACATTCACAGCTTCGAAAACAAACAAATACTGAACAAATCTGCCTTTAGACATGGCCAAAGCAACCAGAGCTTCACTCCCAGCAGCCCTTTACACAGAGAGCACGTTATCTAATGCCATCCTCTTTACTGCTTTTCCTGCTGCACCCCTACCTTACCACCCACTCACTGGTAAATTGCTGCACTTTATACCTACATGCTGCTAAATAACTTACATCACTCCAGAATTTGGCCCAAGTAGCCATACTGGCATATGAAGAGGTGTGCAAAACAACTAAGCAATTTTTTTTGTCCCTCTAAGAGAGCAGTGGGCAGCAGAGCATGCCTGTGCTATGAGAGCCTGGCACTGTGCTGTAGTTGGAAGAGTCAAAGGCAAAGCAGGGAGGCTCCAGCTGCTATCCTGCATTCAGCACAAGGAGGCCATTGCTCAAACCAGGTACCACCAAGGCTTCCAAAAATCCCTACTGGTGGGAAAACACCTCCCATTTAAGCAGTCCCTTTACACTGAGGACACTTGCATAGGTTAATTGAAAGGGCATTTTCTGCCTTCTGGAGTAATACTGCTGCCATCTGTGCTGAGCTCTGCAGTGATTCAGCTGGTGGTACAGTGTAACTCAAGAGGGAAAGCAAAGTTTACTGCATCCTCCTGAAAGGGCAGGGTGGATCTCCATCTGCAAGGTGTGGTTGCTTTGAGATAGAATTTGGTTGGGACTTTGGGGTAATAGCAGGAGTCCCATGATGTTCATTCTGGAAAGGTGAGGATGTTGGGTTTACATTTTTTCCAAAAGGTTAGGAGTTGTGGTGAGCCTAATCATTCTGGCATGTCAGCCTGTGTTACCTAGGGGGAAGAGCACCACCTTCTGAATTACCAAGTCAAATTGACTGTAGCAATCAACTTCTCCTTCTAAGTCCCCTTCCAAAAACAAACAGGCCCAACCCTGCTTAACTTATGAGATCATAGCCCAAGGCAGTGTAACTCTCTGGGACATCACTCCCGCACCCATCATCTACAAACATCAGTTGTGCAGTGATAGTATGGATCTCTCCCAAATTTTACACACACAGAGATCTCTGACCAATAACATAAGCTCACTAGAAAGTGCCTGCAGCACCTCTCCGAGGAGGTAGGTAACCAGCAGAGCCATGGAAATAAGGACAGAGCAGTGGAATCATCAGGAATACGTACTGCGCAGATGTCTCCTGGCTGGCTCAGAGTGAAATCCTCTTGCCCAAACCAGTGCTTGTCATTCAAAGCTGCCTTTTGTGAACCTTGCCACACCAACGCTTTGCTGCTCAGCTCTACTCTGAGTAGCATATTCATCTTCTCATCATTACTTCAGAACCCATTTGCATTGTTAAATTGCTAAAAGAAATTGTTTTTCTCTTGATATCTTCAAATCAAAGCTGCCTGAGTTAGAGATCTTTCTTTTGTTAAGGCGTGTTACTATCCTTAATGGGTTTCTCAAACGCATAATCCATACCTTAAGCTTCATAAGTCACAAAGTCTTATTGTTCTAAAATTCAGACCTGGCCCAACACTTAAGCAAAAAGTTCTCACAGACTTTTTCTTGACTCTGGCTTTTTCATAGCATTGGTTCTCTGACATCAATGCAGAAACCTTCCCCACTGCTTACAGAATCAACTTTATTGATCCACACCTTACATGTGACAAGACAGAGGTATGACAAGCTGCAGCGGTTCATGAAAAGTCAGGCTGTGACTCTATCCCTGAGCTGATATCAAAAGGTCTGAACTCTGGACCCAAGACAGCTCTTTAACTACTACCTACCAATTCCCACGAGATGCTTTGCAAAGAACCATGAAACACAGAAAGAATAGGAGAAAAATAATTATTAATTATTAATCCTCTCCTAGACAGGACAAAAGTCTTGTAGCTGGTATATCTGATAACCATTTCGTAAGTCACATCATTCTGGGTGTTCCGCTTACAGCCTTGTTCCTGGAAATTAGTTCCATTCCACAGTTTCACAAAGAAAATCAAATTAATTAATTGACAATATGTATACTACTTCTGCAGGCAAAAAACTAAAAAGAGCTAACATTATATAGGACAGAAGATCGGAATTCAAAATGGTCTTGATAATCTGCAAAAATTGGGAAGGGAGAAAGTTTAATTTAGTAAAAATTAGCGCAAGATACTGTGATTGTAGAGGCATCCTTTGTCCCTTCTCAACATGGGTAAGGTATTGACGGGTGGATTGCCTTTAGCCTCAGACTCACCCTTCAAGAAAGATGTGGACAAACCACAACCACAGAGCTCATGGAAAAGCAGAAGGTTGAGACACATGATCTCCAGCAACCACTTGAGCTGGGGTGTTTAGGTAGAGGGAAAGCTGGTTAAAAGGGAGCAAGAGCGACCTCTTCAACTGTGTAAAAGGCCATGCAAGAAATGGGTTGACATTAGGGCTTCCAAAAACCCCTCCTTCAGTAAGACAATTTCACTTTTGTTTCCTGGAGTCTTCTCTGTAACAATTGTATGAGTCATGGTTAAGAAAGAAGCTTGAAATACAGTTTAAGGGTAATCTAAAGGTTAAAAAAGTTGGAAGTTAAAAAAAAAACTCTGAAAAAAGTTTGTCTTATGTCATGATTTGGCTTGTGCTGGATGAGAAGATCCAGAAATTTTGATCACAATTTGGCAATGCTTACTTGCTTCCCTAAAGGGTTTTTGAATGGCACCACCATTGTATCAACCACGTTACCTCCTCCCATTGTCTGTGTTTTCACTGACATGGGTTTCTTGAGCCTGATGCAGCTTTACAAAGCACCCAGGCTGCACAGGGCCATGGAGTCCCTCTCTCTACTATATTGCAACTTTGCATCAAGCTCTAACTTATCTCATTTTTCTGCAGAACTTTCTAAAACTCAATCTAATTTGCTCTGCACTGACCTATGTAGGTCTTGCAGTGCTCCTCACCTGCCATATTCCACTCTCTGTGCCCTGCAAGCATCAACATCCAGACTAAGTTTTCCCTCCAGGTAGGAGCTTGGCTTTCTCTCAGAGCAGTCTCATTTTCCTACCTTCATGAACCCTTGCATTTCCTTAATCAAGAGCATGAACTTCCATTAAATAGGAGAGTCTAAATGACAAATGTTAAAATACTTTTTTCAACCTATTCTTATTCAGTAGGTGCCCTACCTCCCTGCAGACCAGGCACCCCCTCCAGCCTACTCAAAAAGCTGTGCCCTTACTGACACCAGCATCTCATTTCTATCCTGATTTTCAGCTCCTTGTAGACAACAGAAAAAATAGCAACTTGTGTGGATCACATCTAAAACCACGTGCATAAGTTCAAAGATAATTAGCCTTTTAGTTGCTAAATGCTGTGCAAAGCACACATTTAACAGCTAAAACTGATTTTAATCTTTGCTTAATTCTTTTGCCAGAGTCCCATTCATAGTGAGGCAGCTGTCTAAATATCTCAGCCCCTTGGGGTGAGGAGACAGTGGAGCCTCTTGCAGTGCTCGTGGGTGACCCCAGTTGGCTTCTTGCGCCTCGCACCGCTTCCAGTTCAGTTGGGTCAGAGGATGCCGGTGGGGCTTGACCCCCAAAAAGATGATTCATCTCTGAAGTGCAAAAATTCTCTCTGTCCTCAGTTTGGGTAGCCAGTCTTAAAGTTGCAACAGAAATTTGGGTAGTGAGAGTGGTCAGATAAATGCCTATTAGCGAGGAAGTACATGGATTTATTACCCCATTGCCTTCACACTGGCCAGGCATGAAACTGCATCCTTCGCCCCATGTGACAGTGTCCCCTTGGTCAAAAAGGCCCTGAACAGCCAGAGGGCAACTGCAGTGGGACAGTCAAACAACTGTTGTACCCAAAACTGTAAGATTGATATTTTTTCTTTCATAGCACCTTGCCTAAGGTTTTCCATGCTATGAGCACCTGCTTGTAATTATACTCCTTAAAAAAAAATTAAATAGAATATTTTTTTAATCATCTCAAATTTCCTTCTGCAGATTGTTACTAGACATTAGTGCTTTCTGCAGCCAGGCAGGATATGCACATCCACACACAGGGATGACACGAGGACTCAACAACAACAAAAAAATAATGAATCTGATCTCTGCAACAGTCAGCACCCAACACCAAGGTTTATTTACCTCAGTGCTTTAATATTCTCCAGCATTTAGGGAACCAAGACATTACTGTGGAATTAGACATCCCTGCATATGGGATATGTAATGTACTGAGATGGGAAGGAGCTCAACAAAGGAATGTGCCTATGTCTGTGGTGTGACGAGCAAATACAATTTGTTCTTTCTTGAAAGAAAAGAAATAAAAAAAAAGAAGGTGCACTCATCAGCTGCAGACCAAGGCTGATTATCATTTTAGTATTAAAATGGTAATTATGTATTATTATTTTTTTTGTTTAATTTTTGCTTGACCAGATTCTTTCTTATTAGCCCTCAGGTTCTAAAATATAGGAAGTGGCATAAAAATTGCATTATTTTCAATACGTTCCTGGCACCTAATCAGACAAGGTTCTCCATTACAATCACTGGCTAGTTCTTTTCTCCCTCAGACCCTTGGAGACCAAGGTCTTGTATGAGGCATAGAAATGAGAACCATGAAGCAGAGCTGGGAGAGGACATAGATTGCAAGAGACATTTAGAAAGCAGTCACCGCAAGACAAGATTTTCCTTTCAGGTATATGGTCATACAGTCTAAACTGCCACTCAGTCCCTCTGACAAATATTTTGCAATAGGTGGCTCACAGTGGTCACTGCTCAGCACCATACTTTGGTCGCAGGTCTCCTCAGAGGGATGGTGTCAACTGGGAGTACTAAGGGATTAGGAGAAGTTCAAATGCCCTACAAATGGCAGGGAGTTCTATTTACCTGTCATTTACCTAGGCTGCATGGTTAGTTGGTGGGCTGCTCAGCATGTTGAAGTGGGAAAGCTCTAGGCAGAGGAACGTTAGAATTAGGCATTAAAATTATAATGAAGAAATACAGAAATATTTCCTATAAGGTTCCCTATAAACCCAGTATCTCCAGGTCTAAGAGAGTGTTAACTCACAGAAGACTTATAAAAGACTGATCTTGAATAAAAAGACAACAGGACTCAGAAATCACACCTAAGAAATCATAGAAAAACTTATCTAGAAACTGAGATAGAAAAAATAATAGCAAATCCATTTGGGATCCTTCAGGCTTGCGTGCAAGCCTCACAGTCACCTTCATAAGAGTTCATACTCCCACTATGATTATACAAGCCCTCTTCTCTTGCAAAATCAAACAAAACCCACAGTCTATCACACAACAGGTAACAAAAACATGAGAGTGACAGACTTGTCCTCAAAATTGTGATTATTCCCAAGCTAATATACCTTTTCCCAGCTTGGTCATTCAGGAAATTCCACCCTGTCCTTCTGGTGTGAGGTTGATGGCTGCTGAAGGCCTCCTACAGCTCACTGATGGGCTCTGCATTTGAAGGATAGAGCTTCAGATCAATGTTCTCGGCTGGATGGATAAAAATACAAATAAATCAAACCCCAACCAAAAAAAGCCTCTGGCAACCCAGAAGAAAGCTTACAGTCATTATATTCATCTGCAGGATGTGAACTTTCCATGTCCTTACAGATTTCTCTTATTAAGCAATCATCAAGCACTGATAGGAATTTTTTGCAGGAAATGGGAGTACAATGTGTTCGTAAGAAAAACACCAATAGAGCAGGCAGCCAATATAAGCCACTTGACATTTCAGGAAATTAAGTTATACTGTGGTCCCTTCAGCAAGACCCATGAGAGAACTCTTTGGAAACCTGCTCTGCTTTCATTTTAATACTGGTGGACACATGGGCTCATGGAGGGCAGTAGCTGTGTGTGCTCTGTCACAGCTGTTCTGCTGCCCTTCTTCCCTCCCAACAGCTCCTACACTGCTCAGTCTGCATGCCCAGCCAGCTTTGTCCTTTAGATGCTGAGCATACCCTTCTGGGAGTGAGGGAAGAAAAAAAAAGGGGNGGGGGGGGGGGGGCGGATTTGGAAGATCAAAAAAATACAGTGCAAACAATAATACAGTTTCAGAGAAAGTCTCAGCTCTCTGCCAAACAGAGCTGAATGTATTTTTGGGATGCCAAGTTCAAAGCCCAAAGCATCTCACCCCTGGATGACAGATCACTTGGGGGTTGTACGTATTACAAGTACAAACTGGAGATCCAGGGTCAGGCACTGAAGCTCAGAGGGAACAGATTTATAGGCTGTTTTTGTCCACATCATTGCCAAGAGGGCAGAAAGGAGGAGATTGAGCAACAGCAGTACATGGGCCAGTTGTGTGGGATGTGGAGAGACACCCATCCTGGAATGGAGGGAGCAGCCATCAAGCTGGTGTTCATCCATATTCCTGGTAGAGTTCCTGCTGATAGACATGGGGACAGAAGACAGTGAGCCACCTTGTAGAAAAACATCTTCTTCACCTGAGACAAGGTTGAAGCTGATTGGGGAAGCTGTGAGCTGCCTCTCATGGGCCTAAGGTAGCAAGAGAAAGACAGCTATAGCAGAGACAACACATCCTTCCTTTGTGAAGAGGACAATCTGAAAGCTCCTGGGGACTATGTTCAGGCAGTCCCTCTCTCAGGGGAGTGCCACATATTCTCTGCTCCTTGCAATTTGCTTTAAGAGACCAAGGGCTGCACAGGTGCAAACACAATTCAGGTTCCCAAGGCTCTTGAGGGCTCTTCAAATTTTCACTTTCAAAAAGCCTGGATGATCTTGGAAAGCTTGCAGGATTGCAGTCAGCACCGCTACAATTCCCAGTTAAAGGTACCTCTAAGGTGTCACATAGGAAACTATATTCTCCTCCTGTTAATATGGTTAACTTTCAGCCTACTGAAGCGATCAGTGCTTGCAGTACATTGCTTTGGACTGATTTGGGAAGGGCAGCTGCCCCACTTCTGCCTCTCTGCTACCCTGTGTGTATTAGCTGGACTAAGGGCAGCATCCATACCTGGCTCAGCCTTCAGCTCTGCTGTGTGACACTGGGCATGCAGACAAAACAGAGTCCTGAGGAGCTGAAAGGCCCATTTGAGATCACCCAGATGAGCAAGAGATGATCAGGAAGCCATCAGTGCCTCCCAGTCCCCATCCTCCCAGAAAAGCCCTGGTCCTGAAGAAGGAGAAGTTAGGGACAAACCAAACCCAGCACACCCTGCCCAGTGAAGGCTATAAAACAACACAGAGCAGCCTAACCAAGAAGCAGCCAAAACTTTTGTGGAAGAGCCATTGAGAATCCCGTGATATTTTGACCCCAGTAGCATCTGCTCCATCATTTGCAATGGGATCATACAGGAAACGGAGGTTAGTTCAGTTGGTTAGAGCAGGATACTAATAACACCAAGTTTGTGTGTTCAATCCCCATATGGGTTATTTACTTAAGAGTTGAATTTGATGACCATTGTGTGTCCCTTCCAATTTAGAATATTCTGTGATTCTGTGAAAGTCATGTGAAGGTAAAACACTTAATTAAAACAGTAATGCTGCAAGCATTCACCTCCATATAGGTGTGGAAACCTTCAAGTTTCCTTTTCATTATATGGATGGGATCCTGCTTTTCATTGGCACAATAGAAAATAGCCACAAAAATTCCACACACACAGCATCAGACCCCGCGACCAGCCTCGACACGCAGAGCGTCAGCAATAAAACACACCCCTACAGGGATTTAGCACTTTGGCTTGTGCTCAGCTGGGGGACTTGGGCAGGACTTTCACTCTTCAGACAGAAAAAAATATTCATTATAATCAGCTCTGCCATTATTTCAACCCCCGCACTCCCCCTTCACTGTTAGCAAATGGAAAAGGAGCCATGTGCTGATGGGATT
Organism: Scytalopus superciliaris; assembly: GCA_013400415.1. Taxonomy (NCBI): domain Eukaryota; kingdom Metazoa; phylum Chordata; class Aves; order Passeriformes; family Rhinocryptidae; genus Scytalopus; species Scytalopus superciliaris. The sequence continues at coordinate 319,868 of VXBX01003097.1, read as the reverse complement.
GTGGGTTGCATGAACAAGATGGGACTCTGTGTGTGTGCACTGCATTTGCCCTGGAAATAAAGCAGCAGCTTTAGCAAGGGCAGCCTGGAAAGGGGCCTCAGGTGCCAAAAGAGAAATTCAGGGAAACATTCTTTTATTAAAACAATTACAACAGCTGCTGCATGTACTTCCTTATGCACACATGCAGGCACCCCTCCTTCCTGTCCATCGCACACATTCCCTCTGCCACAGACACTCTTGCACTACCTGATGACAAAGTAGTTTTCAGCTTAAATCTATGAAGGACACATGGCACTTCTCTAACCAACCTGCCACATCTCCCTGGTGCATTTGTCCTCACCCTTATCCTTCCCAATGAACATCCTGTCCTGTCCTCTCTGGAGAAAGGGTCTCTGAAATGCACACACAAGTGAGGTTTTGCACTGGCACCAAGAGAGGCATTGCAGTCAAGAGGGCAGACTAGAGAGTGCACAGGGTCTAAAATGGCCAGACAAGGCAAGGACTTCTCAGAAATTCCTGAAATTATGTCCTTTCCTATGGATTACCTTTTCTTCCCTTTCTAATTGCCTCTTTCAATGAACTTCAGTGGTAACGTCCAGCAGCACTCACTAATCCATGGCTAAGTGAGGGGTAATGCACCAAAGTTTGAGAACTGGCTTTTTGCCTAACACCTCTGTGTTCATTCATATGCATGGAAAAATAAAATATCCACCTCCCCATAAAAGTTTGCAAGGCTGCTTCCACAACACCTGGAAAATTTCTCCTCCATGGTTCTGGTTAGACTAGTTGCAAGGTGCCATTCCTGATTTTCCACTACACCCTTCATTGCACTGTCATTTTCTTCTTCCAGCTCTACTCCACCCATGTGTCTGAGCTATCCTGCTTTGGCCTTTCATATGGTATCTAGTCTTGAATTTTCACAGAGTCTCCTTGTTAGCTGTGTAGTGTCTTCAATACAGGGCTGCGATCCACATATAAAAGCTACAAGAGGGAAACTGCAAACCCATAATACCAAGGGCCACGCAACTATTCTATCTTTCATTGGACAGTCTGCAAAGAGGCAGGAAAATGCAGACACACTGGTGTATCTCCCTTCTCTTACACATACTCCTCTCCTTTACAGTTTACCTGCATTGCAACTGGAGTTTGGGAAGAACATGGGACTCCAGGCAGGACCACTGAGCAGGCCAGCCCATCCCTGGATGTGCTGCATAGTGCCATACCTCTGTGTTTCTGAGGGCTGGCTGCAGGGCTTAATCTGGAAATTGATCCAGATGGACAATTATGAAAAAGACTGGGTTCCAACACGTGATGAAGGAAAGCCTACAGATATACAGCACTGGAGCCTGGTAGAAACCCCACAGCCTAAGACTGCTGGCTTCATTTTCACCTTCAGTGCTGCTGCTGTTCACACATTGACCTGGCCATGCACCCTGCCACAGTCAAACAGGTACCAGATGCTGCTCTTCAGGTCTGTTAGCATAACACCTTTGCTTTCTGCAGGTGTTGGAAACCACACTTGTATACAAAGCAGGGCAAAATCCAGCCTAGCCTGGAGAGCACTGCTCTGAGATGATCACTGGAGGCTACATTTCACCTGGCTGGCACTGCCCTGCAATGGGGCACTGTGCTACAGTATATATGGCAAACACCACCTTGCTCAAGGAAGGCACTTACTTTCATTATCCTCCGTATCTGGTCCATCCATGACAATGGTTTGCTCCTGCTCCAACCAACTCTTTATTCATTTTGGGCACACTAGGAGAAGCAAGATGTCATGCTCCAGGCAGTTTCCATTTGCCTTTGGGAAGGATGTCTTTTCTCTTCACACAAACACCATCAGGCTTTAATACGAGAAACAGGACATTCTGATCAAGACCCAGGCTAATTAGTAAGAAATTTGGATTTCAAGCACTTTTCTAGTAAGATTTGCTTTGGACAAGCCACTGCCACTCATTATGCCTCAATATCTTCATATGGAAAATAGAGGGATATAAGATTTCTCAGCCTCAAAAAAAATCTAAAAGGGACAAGGCTTACATGGTTGCTAATAAACTCCCCACTTGCCTCAGCAACATCTGCCCAAACGCAACTGATACACAACCAGCTAGCCTTGGTAAAAAAGAGGTCAATAAGCAGACAAAAAACATTTTGACTTGCAAGACAGACATTATTCTGTCAGTGGAGGCTTGCAAAATGCTTGGGCACTGTTAACAACGCATTTCAGCTCCAAGATTTGAAGAAGGGTGAAAGCATATGCAGTGGGCTCTTAGTGGGATGCATCAAAGGTCTCCCAGAAATATGACACCTACATGGGAAAAGCATTAATGTCTGAGAAATGTTTGTGTAAGGGGCAGAAATCAGATGAAGCTGTGAAACATGTAGCTCAGCAGTTCAGCCCGTTGCCCAAAATAACCAGATGGTGGCATGTGGGATCCTCCCCCACCAAGCCCACCAGCAAGTGCACCAGCAATCCCAGTGTGTGTTCACCCTGTCATCAGCTTTGCCAGGCATTAGTGGTCGACAGCACCCCACCCTGAGAAAACATGGGGCGTTCTTGGCACTTCACACTGCAGGCAAGGTCATCAGACACGATGACGAATTCTTTGACTGCCATATCCACAGAGGTATGCAGGGGAATACGATCCTGCCCTAAACAAGTGCCAAGTTTGATTAGGGCTGATCAGTCCAAGATCCTTCCTGTGCGTGTCTTGCAAAGAGGGAATTACTGGCCATCCCAAACACACTCAGTGACAAGAACCTGAAGGCTTGTGGGCAGGCTGACCAAGTCTCCCAAACATATAAAATAGTGTGTCAGAACCCATGAGAACAGGCAATCTTTCTGTTAGGAAGTACAGTGGAAAATGGCACTTCTCCCAGTGCCCTACAACCCAGCATGCATAAGCCACCACAAATGGATATGGCAGAGCTCTCCAGGCATCCCTTGCGACTTGGCACTGACTTGGCCCATGGAACAGAGAAACTGTAGCCTTTTCCAAAACGATCAGCCTGACACAAGGCTCAAATAGTTGGCTGAGCAGAGTAGGGATCCACCCGCATTCTCCTTCAGACACCCTCTGTGGAACCTTGCTTGGGTTCTGTCTTCTCTAGTCTCTGCTCCACTTTGCCATTGAGGACTACAGCCCTATCTCCCTTCAACAGAGACCTGTGCCTAAACACAGTAACACTGAAAGGACACCCCAACACCATGGTGATGGCCTCACCCCACCCCAGCCAGTTCTGGGGCACGCACATTTCACAACTATTTCCCACCTTTTGCTCTGCAGGAGAACGGTAATGCCATGAGAGATACCTTGCAGATCTGCTGAGGCACACAGGGCTCCAGAGGAGCCAGGAGGGCAGAACCAAGTCAATGTACAAGGCCTTCACAGTTCTTCTGTACCTCCATCAGCCTTAGGGAGTTCCACCTCGACAAAGATATCCACAAAATGACAGCTCAAGTCCAAACTATATTTTTCCCTGCATGCAAAATGCATATCAGTTCTTGCATGTTGTCTTTCCTGTGATGGAAACTCATCCTGCCTCAGCCAACAAACAACAAAGGAAACTACAGAGGCAGCAAACAGAAAATCTAAGAAAATCCTGTCCTAAAGCCTCCCCCCACCACTATCTGTTTTGCAAATGGAACAAACTAAACTAAACAATCTCCTGGTAGCTAAATTCTTTGCATCTCAGAAAACACATGGATCCCTGTGCCAAAGTAAACAATCTCATGGATAGTTTACATCAAACATGTGAACTAATTTCATCATAAACAAAAGAACAACAAATTGGTTCAAAGCCTGCCATTGTACACTCTGTGGACACATCCCCCAGCAAGGACAGGAGTACCTTCAGTGCACACCAAGTCTGGCACCCTCACCTTCAGATTAGCATAGGAAGTATAAACTTACTCTTCCTACAGCTCTCCAATAGATTACGAGCCAACCAGCTTCCTGCTGTCACTGCAGGTTTAGTGGCAGGGCTATGCAACAGGTAGAAAAGATCATCCAACCAAAGATCGACCCTATTGGCTGGGTGCATGGGAAAACTGATTATGGGCTGGTTGGGAGCTGCATGAGGCGCAGGAAGCCATTGCAACACAATGCCTATGCACCCATTCACAACAATGTGATGATACAGTAATGGTAAAAAAAGGAAGGGAAAAAAACTGTGCTTTCTTCACGTGAAGCTTCCTTTTTACCTGGGATCATGTGCATGCACTGAATACTAGGATATGAGCAAGTGTCCAACAACCCAACACAAAACTGATCCTCATCCAAAGCAAATCTCCAGTCTGAGAGTAGAAAGGGCTGGGGAAGAAAAGGTGGACTTCCGCTTTCATACAGGACTGGAGCTGGCCTAGCTTTGATTCTTGAATCTCCTTTGGAAAGAGTTCTAGACTCACAGCTCCAGCTGGAGTCTCAGATTTGGCTAGATGCAGGCTGAGAACATCTCCATTTAGGCTAGAAGTCACACCTGGAGTTTGACTTCAAGGGATCAGGACTGGAGGTCCACTTTTTCAGTACATAAGCCACCAAATTCAGCTCTTTGTAAAGATATACTTCAATGTGTTCTAAGTAAATTCAGATGAAATCCCAAACTTACACTGAAGGAAAAATACTCAGACTTTTTCATCAGTTGAGAAACAGATTCTAAGTAAACCTGTGCAATTTTCCCAAAAAGGCAGCACTGTGTACCTTGAACTCAACTGCCCCTGCCAACAGCCAGAGATAGGAGATTCATCCAAGTCACCCATTACATGGCTCTAGCATCACTTTCTTTAAAGTCATCCATGTTCATACCATGTTTCAATTAGCAGGACCCATAAAAAGATGCTTTTTGACTAAGACCTGAAAGACTTGCAACCTAAAGGCATATCCCAGAACATTCACTCACTCCTGTCACTGCTAGGAGTGGAAAAGGTGCCTCCCTTGGAGGAGAAGGAACTGCTTGGTGGCACTTTCCCTGTGGATCAGTACTGTGCTTTTCAAAAGCTGCTACCAACAAAAAAAACCAAACCACAAACCAACCAAAAAAATCCCTCCCTCCCCATAATCACTTCAAAGCACATTGATTTGGAAACAAAATGCAGCAAGCAGATTATTCTCAGATGACCCAGCTCCTGCAGAGACCCATATAAACCCACACGGCACCCCAAGGCGAGTGCAGAGACTTGGGAAATTGTCTGAATCCCACGGGCCTTGCTAAGTATCACAGACAATTCTCTTTGGGACCAGTTATAGCAAGGAATCAGGAAAGATGACATATTAAAGAAGGGCAACAGAAAAAAACCTTGTTTTTTTCCTCTCATTACACACTCCTGGAGGTGGCATACTGTGGAGAGCAACTGAAGCAAATGCAGTCCAATGTTTGAGACTTATTGATTATTTGATGGTATCCTATTAAATCAGTAGCTTTAAAAACTCAGAACAGTTGAAATAGATAGTGATCAAGTTTGGATACAGTCCGTGCTGGCATAAATAAAAAACAAGTCCATGGACAAGAACAGAATTAGAGTGGATATAAAGAGTACACAAAAATATACTGAAATCAGCTTACAGATTTAATGCATTCTGCTGACAGTGGTGGGGGGGGAGGTTGTTTATTTAATCCAGAGAATTTTTGGGCATAGAGAAAAACAGAAGCAGGAAGGAATAAATGCACTAGTGCTAGATCCCACTGCAATTTGAGGTTTGCCTCTCCATTTCCATGGCTTGGAACACTTGCTTCTGAAGGCAAAGTTCAAATGAATATTGCCCAGGTGGCACTGTGCAGTCCCCACTTTGCTAATGTTCATGCTGGAACAGACAACAAATTGGCAAAACTAGTTGGGAGGGCAGTCAGGGGAGAGATGGAAGCAGCACATGGTTGCCTTGGAGTTACCCAGGTTTATCTACACATTGTGCTGTACGCTCCCTGGTTCTCATAATTAAAGTGTCTAGACAGGAGATGATGCTGGTGAAGTAGCAAGTAAAAAAGGTTTTGCAGAGTTTTTCAGAGGAGGACAGCTAAAGCAGTGACTACAGCAGAATGACAGACACAAGAGTTGCAGAATCCAGTTGAGATTGGAGCAAATTTTGACCTGAGTAAAAGTCCTTTCATAACCCTTCACATCCCAAAAGAACTGCTTAATCAGAGCAGATGGCTCAAGCACTCAGGAGGGCTCAGATCTTTTGAACCAGCATCAGACTAGAGGTTTCTGCAAAAGTAATTCCAGCTGTGTCTCAGCTTCATCCAGATGCTGGCATTTAGCAGTCTCAACTTGTGTAAACCAGCTTCACTCCACTGAAGTCAACAACAATTGACACCAGCTGAGAATCTGGCTCTCCGTGTGGTTTAAATATAGTCTAAAGCAAGAGAACTTACAGAAGGATTGCCCAGTTCCTCATGTCCATTTCCCCCTTGGGCTAGGACTGAATAAGATGATTTTTCATCTTGATAATTTAGCTCCAGTTATTTTTAACAGTAACATTATGAGCTCACATTTATTATAGCACCTTCCACCCTCCAGGAGCAAGGCTGCCTTTCAGGCTTTACTAAGAATCACAGAGAGAGATGGACACAGCATCAGGATGGAGCCACTTCTGGATGCAAGACAGCAGATGCTCAGCACGCACAGAGCCTGGCCACAAACACAATAAATCACCAAAGGTACTAAGACAATTCAGCTTCAGCGCTGCAAGAGTGAACCCCAGCCATTTGCACAAAGAAGCAATCCAAGGAGTAGTTTCAAATGCTCCCTTGGTCCCAGCTGGTCATGAGATGGACATAATGTTTTTACAGCCACGTAGGATGTCACGATCACACACTGTGGTCCTGCATGCACAACGCAAGGCCAGATTACCACACATACTGCTGGGGAAAGGCAAGCACGAGTGACCTTTCAGAAAGGAAAAGTAGCCGGAACACTCCTACTGTGACAAAGCAGGGCTCTTTGGTATTCCACCACCTCTTTGGCTCAAATGTCCCTGCAAAGCCAAAGGACACAGCTCTGAAGACAGTTACATGGCAATCTCTGTGCTCAGAATTACCAGGCTGTGATTCTCCAAAACTGCAGCCACCTTGCAGTGACACATATACTATGTGCTCACTGAGGTAGGGAGGTCATTGGTTTCAGAAAGCTCAAAGGTCTGACACCCCTGGCCAACTTTCTTTTGTTAGGAGAGAGAAACTCAGAAAGTAGAACTGCAAAAATAAGTTGTCTCATGGGCTTAAATCTGTGCTGTTATGCTAGAGGTAGTAACAGCAAGTTTTGTCAACAGTGGTATGGCCCATTTTATCTGGGATCAGACTAGGAAGCAAGGGCCCACTCAGATGCTACCATATGGGAGCAGCTCGGAAACAACATCTTCCAGACAGTTCCCCTCAAGCCACCACAGAGCAATGGAAATGCACCAAATAAAAGCTGTGGCCACCACCCAAATCCTCCATCAAAGATATGAACTCTGGCCTCTTAAAAAAAACAACCCCAACCTAANATCCATTAATGAAAAATAAAGCACAAGGCAAGGGGCGATGAAAACAAATAAAACTAAGGCTGTAAAATGCCTGGTATGCAAGATGTGTTGAAACTTGCTGCTGACAGCAGCTTGAGCAGACATTCACATGCAGCCGTTCACAAGATGCACAGTAATTACCTTCTCCGGGAGGCTGTATTATGATGATTTCTTTAAGCAGAGCACAATATCTCTAGCAACAGGATATAATTACAGCAAAAGATATGCCTCTTAACCTCTTTCCACTCCCCACAGCCGGCTCAGGCAGAGGATATGGGAGCTGGGGACTCTGTGGGGAGGGTGAAAGTAGTTTACCCCATGTTACTGCTCTTGTTACCTACAGCCAAGAATGCCTTTGATGGGAGCTTGTGGTGGTCTTGCTCTCACAAGAATCTGATCTCTCTTCCCCTCAGCTTAGGGTGAAACGCTCCCAACACTGCGGGACTTTGACAGAGCTGGCAGCAGCCACCAGGCCACTGAAGAAGTTCGGCACAATCAGCCGACTCTGGGCTGACACTTCTGTGGTAAATAAATAAATACCAAAACTAAACAGGCAAGGGAATGACTCAGAACTGGAACATGTTGTGAACACTGTAAGGTAGCAGGACTTTAAACCTCCAAAATGGGACCTTGCTGGCCCCAAATACCCCATTGCAGAGTCCCTCTGGAGAGAGAGCTAGCACGGCCTGGAGAAAAACCCAAGGCTCCCAGATAAGGACTGGCACCATACCCAGCATGGGTAATGTTATCCTCAGAGGATGGATGCCACTTCCTGGTGATTACTTGGCCCACTTGCAGCAGCCAAAATGCCAGAGTTGGTCTAGCAAGCTCAGTTCTCTGGGGTTGGCTGTTGTGCTTCACTTCCACAGCCCTCCTGCAGAGAGGCACAGGAAATCCTATTGCTGCAGCTGTTGAATTAATTCATATAAAGTCCCAAAGTAGAAAAGGATGCAGGCCTCAATGGAACCCAAACATCTGTGCTCTCAGCTGAGGGACTCAATCTCTCACATTGCCTCCATCCCCTTCCAGTTACTCACTTCTCCAGATTCCTCTTGAATGGTGAAGTCAATGGTGGTCAGTGAGATTTGCTGCACTGGTAAGGAGCTCAATGTGGTGAGGTCCCATTTGCAGACCAGCTGTGAGCACCACAACATGCTTCTTTAAATTATTTCGGTCATCGGTCCTAGGGGGAAAGAGCAAAAGGTTAACTCCTGTCCCCATGCCTCTTCTGCCAAAACCAAAAATGCAGTGCTGCATCTGACTCTAGGCTCTGTTGTTGCTAGCCCACACACTGATTATCTGAAAATCAACACAGGAGCACAACCTTCATTTTCCAAAAGCAGCCAGAGTAGCAGTTCTCAGTGGCTTGGGCTCTCCATGCCAGATATTGAGAGCAGAGACTCTGGGAAGCTTATAGAGGCCTTTTTCAAGATCCAGGCAGGTTTCTATTCCAAGGTAGAGGATCTTTTTTGTAGATGAGAGACTAGAAATCTTCTTTTTCTAATATGAAACCACTAAAATTAAAGAATAGCCAACATTTTCCTCACTGGTCTGGAAATTGTATTACAAGTGAGAGGCAGTTCGGTGCAAGTTTGCAAGCTGTGATATCAGTAGCAGAATTTCCCTTCCCATTTACAAAAGGAAATGAATTTTGCATCCACCGGATGGCAGTGTAGGGAGAGCAATCATATTAGTCATAGTATTATTGTTTTCCTTTTAAGCCTCTCAAAAGTCATTGCAGACACAGCAATTCATTGCTTATTAAGATCTCCCTGCATTACAACCAAGGGGAAAAAAAATTTAGGTCTCATTAATAAACCATATTCTAGGATCTCTGTAAGAAGACAGACTTTGATTAGCCAAGATAATTCTATAAATGATTTGGCTTGTCTGACAAAGAGAAATGATTGATTGGAAAGAGTGTGCTTTAAATAGTCCACTCTTTATAATAAAAGCAGAGACTTCAGATAGAAATACAAATAGTAAGAAGGCAGTATTTCTGTTTCAAGGGAAGATAACTCCATGTACCAGGCTGTTGGGTGCTGGCAGCGTACACAGAGTACACTTCAGAATTCTGACTCTGCAGAACTGAATTATTCTAAGCCTAAAATGGCAACATCTTCTGCAGTTTTTCTTGCCAAAACATTTAGTTGAACAGGAAGGTCTGTTTTACTCTCAGACATGGCAGGACATTAGTTATCAATTACAAAGCACAAATCTTTGTTTCCTGCATAGCATAAAACTCTGAGCAATGAAGGTGAATGTTAAAATCCAGGTAAACAATACTGTTGAAATCCACCGTATCACCAAGACGATTGTCACAGAGCAATAAACAGTGGAAAACTAGGAGAAAACAGAGCTTGGGAAGCCAAGCCACCGGCCATCCTATTTCCACTAGAGGGCAATAGCAAACAAGCGACAGAAAACTGGAAGCAATAAATCGATTGCGAGGAACTGACAAAAAATGGTCAAGTTGTGTTTCTCGAGGCAGGAGCCGCAGCTGCCCGGTGCGCTCCCCGGCCCCGGCGGCGCCGCACCTTTCCCGCAGCCCCCAGGTCCCCCAGCCCCCGGCTCGCCGGCCCCGGGCAGCAGCAGGTACCGCCTGCCCCCGGCTCCGGGCTTTGGTTTGTCGGGTTAGTCAGTGGAAAATATTCACAGATGGTTTTGGTCTAGAAAACAGCCACAAGTAAAAGACGTACTTTCAGCGGGATGTATTTAAGCATCATCAAATAGGTGGTCAGATGCCGCTCTGAGCAGATGATAGATCCAGCCTAACACATCGTTCACTTCCAGATGTTGCAGAGAGCGAGAAAGAGAGATGGAAAGACTTCAGCAGCCTGATCTATTTTGCTTACTGAAGGGAAGGTTTGGAGGTGATTTGATCTAAATCTATTGACATTTCTCAGTGAGGGACTGTCAGAGATGTTAAAGGACTTCAAGAATCTAACAAACAAAATTATAACTAGGTCCAGAACCTCAAAGCAAAAGCTGGATAAAATCAAACTGGAAAGAATACAAGCATTTAAAAATTAAAACTTGCAGTAATGCCATTAGTTAATCACTTGAACAAATAGTGTAGGGGAGAGTTTTATTCTCCACCTTTGGAGCTCTTAAAACAAGATTTTCTGTCTTCCTAAAATATGTGCTGTAGCTTAACAGTGAATTATTAGCCTTGATGCAGACATTACAGGTACAGGTCTCGTCTGAATGAGGCAAAAGGTGAGACTAGATTAACAGCATGGTCTCTTCATGTAATTACAGTCTACAAATATCAAGGTTCTTGTTGCAGAGAATTGTCTTTCAGCTGTAAGGGCTGACTCCCACCTTTGCAAACTCTCTTCACAGACTGTCTCGACACAACAGTGACAGCAGCTCCAAGGACTCTGTCACACAAAGAGCAAAGGTGGCCTTCAGCTAATGGGGCAGTGTCTGTTGCCCAGTCATTACCTGTCTCTACAGAGAAAAATAACACGAGCTTAAATAAATGTTCTCTACACCAAACTGTCCAGGGTCAACACAGTCATTCTGTACCCCAGATAGAGCACTGGTTCCTGGGCTGTGGTACCAGCTGAGAAGAGACTTGGGCAAGAACTAATACGTGAGAGTGATGGAGAAGAGGTGTGGGCCCATTTCAGTGTTTTGAGCCTCCAGAGATGTTAGTCATACAAAGGTCATGTAGCACAGAAAGTAATGTCTGCAATGCCTACCCTTTCTCTTCTCAGTTCCAAGCCACAGAGAGATCTTTGGTGAAAAGAAACGAATTTATAGTGGATACAGCTCCTTGGGAGTTGCATGTTGCTCAGACAGCCGGAGACCTGTGATTCAAGCATCCTACTGCTGAAACAGCCCCAGCCTCAGCCCAGCCCTTGTGAGCTGCAGTTGGCAACACCAACATAAACAAAAGCTCAGCCTTTCCCACCAGAGACATGGAACAGTGCTGTTGCAGCTGTAATCTGCTTCCAACCTACACCAAATGTCACCAAGTGCTTTACAGGACTGGACAGTTATAAAACAAACAATGATGACAGTGCATTGGCCTTTGCAATAACTCCAGGGCATTTCTCTCTAGAAGCAGCACAAGGAGCGTATGGGACTGAAGCAGGTAGAGAGCGGAAGCTCACAGCCCTCAGTGCTCATGTTCCTCTGTGGAGGAAGGGCTTGTGGACACTTTAGGGGGTTTCTTCAAGGCTAAAAGGTGTTGCCAGTGAGCAGACGAAACACAGTGGGAGACAGCATAGACCTGGCACACTGTGCCAGGCTGGGGACAATGGCTGGCTGTGCTGAAATGGGAGTGCTGGCCCAGGGGACTATACCTGCCAGGCCTCCAGAGGTCTGCCTGCCTGCCATAGCTCCACATGTTTCCTGACTGCTCAGTTTTCTAAATTGGAAAGAAAAAAACATTTCACCAAGTTAAAGCAAGAGGATTTGAAGTATAAAGAAGGGTAATGTGTTTGGACATGGCACTGTTCTGTAGGACAGGCTATGCTCTGATCCAGATTCCTCCAAGTGTTGCCTCCATGACTCGTCTGCAGCAAGTCTCCCTCTCTCCTTCCTTCTCCCTCTCCCCCACAACCTCAGTCACCTGTACGAACCCACAGACATCACCCCTGCTTTCTTCAGGCTTCAATTCTTATGTGACTGTTCACATGTGATCTAATGTCTGCAGCCTACCCTTGATAAAGAAACCATATCCAAGGGGCACTACTGTTCAGCCAAAGTAATCAGCAATTAAACCCTATCTCTTAGGATCAGCATGGAACACCTTTCTTCTTCTGGCATGTAACTAGAGCAGTTCTACATACCAAGAATTTGAAACACTTTTCTGGGCAGGTCATCTCCAAAGCAGGGGACCTGCACTGACCATGGCTCTTCACCTTCCCAGGGCCAAAGGCATATGAGATGCACCTTTATCCACACTTACACATGTAAAGCAAACAGAGTGATCTTAACAGTAAAAGCTGGAACCAAGACCATTCTCCTTCACTCTCCTGCTCAATTTGCAGAACAGGAGAGAGGAGGTTATGGGCCAGAAAGTCTGATACAGGCAAATGTCAGAATAACACAGGTGGAGGCAGGAAAGTGAAAGCATCTAGGTGGGAGTGGACAGCCAAATTAGGGGTCAAAGGGTTAAGAGAAGACAGCCCATTATTCATCACTACCACCGTGTTCCAGGCATAAGAAACATTTGGAGCTAATTAGAGGGAGAGCAGAACAATGCACTAGAGAAAGCAACAATGCCCTGGTTCAACCCAGCAGATGAGCTCCGTGCTCAGAGCAAATTGGTCTAAAATGAGTATTGCTCCATCTCAAAACCAGAAAGGTGTGACCTACTTCTCTGACCCTGGCATCAGCTGGCAGGAAGAGAATTGATAGAATGATTCTTTGTTCCCATCATTGGAGACCGACCATATTCAGTTCCATTTCCAAAATAAAAGCCAACGGCTTTTCCAGCTGATTTTGGGTAACTAATAACACAGAACTGCACTCATTACAAGCTGGCTTGTATTATAAAGAGCTCCAAGGCAACAACTAAATGGACTTGATATTAACAGCAGTGATTGTGTCAATGTGACTTAGAAGCCTTAACTAATAGCCTTAACATTTTCAGATGAAAAGTATATTCAGTTTTTAAACTGTTTTAATGGACTTTTTGGAGAATTTTGCTCCAAAACAGTAACTGAGACTAGAGCACCTGAATGCTAGGCTCTATGCAAAATCTGGGAAGCACCCGGGTCCCTCTCAGATGAACATTCCCACAGATTCATAGTTACTCAACTAGTTCTGGAAGTTATTTTCCAAAGATACTTAAAAGTTGCAGTGTCAAACTAGCTTGATTTTATTGTGAGTTGATTATTCAGAATCATCTTTTAATGAAGATACTCTCACTCAGATTGCTGATCACAGGGTTCATGCTCTGAAGAAGAAATGAATACTTCAAATTTTGATGTCAGGGAAAGGAGGGAATATTTTGAAGTCTCAAAAGAAACTCATTTGTCAGTGGACTTGTGGGCTACAAAAATGTATTTCTAGTTATCCTGATTCCCAGGTGTTTGCCAACAAAGAAATCTCAAAAACTCCTGGATCCCAGAGTGTCTCAGTGAAATTTGCTTGGGCACTACTCATACTTGGTGTCACTGAACAGGCAGCTGTAAAACTTTCTGTCTATAAGCAGAAATTAAGGCATCAATATCTAAAAAACAACAGCTACTCTTTATAACAAATGCCCCCCAAACATTTTCAAACCTTACACAAATGACCACTTCAGCTGAACTGGCTTGAAAGTCACTCTGTTGTATGCTGTGAAGATGTGCCAAAGTGGATGGCAGCAGCCTGTCCCAAAGCAAAAAATGGTCACATAAGCCAGCCTGAGATCCTTAGCAGCTCAGCTACATTTCAGATCAGGGTACATTGCCTCTGCCCTGAGCCACCCTCTTTTGCTAGATGGGCTATTTAAAAAATAAAGCAAATATGCATGATTGTCAGGATACAAAAGTACTAACCTGAGTATTGCTTTTAAAAGGAGGTAATTACCTCCAGTGGTCCAGGAAGAATGCAGATGAGCTGATAGCAAAGAAGGGCAAGAAATGAGGGCAGGAGACAAAACTCAATGAGAGGGACAAAATGCCAAGCAAGAGAGCAGAAAGCTAGTCTTTGTGTTTGGAGGACTCCTCAGATCTGGATCCCCATCTTCTGCCAGAAACTCCCTGTATCTCAGGGCCTATCTGGTACAATGATATAGATCCTGGGGAGCAGATGTTTGAAGAGATGAATGAACTGAGGATACTGTATTCCCAAATGAAGTGGAATAAGCCTATTGACAGTGTATCTTTTTGTTGCCAAATGGTCAAATCCAGTTGTTGCAGGAACCTGGATATATTCCCAATGCTGTTCACATCAACTGAAAAACAGTAATGTTTTTGACAGCTGCTTCCTCTGTGCCCACACCAACTGAAAACTAGCTTTGGAAAAGGAGCTTCTTCATCCCCACTTTTGTCTGGTGGTTCTAGTCAAATTTTTTGGAGAAGGGACAGGTTGAGGCTTGGAGCATGTGTGAACATCACCCAGCACTTGGAAATGCAACATCATTTTTGGCCTCTTGCAGCCAAGACCACATAAAAGGCAGACTTGGCATCTTCAGCCTGTGATTTAACAACAAGAAGCTATTTCAGTGACATCTGGGAAGAAAACTCTCTAGCCATGTAGTAAGGCTGTCTGCTGGGCTGAAAGATCTTAATACTATCTTAGCAAGACCAACTTCTACAAGTGGGAAAGCCATTTACCCAATCTCTTCTACTCTTTCTGCCTTCACCTGCTCCAACAAGACCAATGGATGCTTCTTCTGTGAAGTATCCCTTCCTGAAAAGGCAGAAAGTGATTTTTGGTTATGGACTTTATGGTTATGCCTAAGCTGCAAATCAGCTTCAAAATGGGTTGGTCCTGAGGTTATATCCAGCCCTGGAGAACAGTGGAAGGCATTCACTGCCACAATTTTGTCATGGAAATGGATACTTTGCAGTAATTCTGACCTAAGGTGTCTCATCCTTTCCATGGTCTTTTCAGTTACCTTCACGTTTACCAACTCAAGATCAGGTAGGGACTTTTCTTCTCCTCTTTAGGTTGACAAACAGGAACGTGACAAGTTTTTCAGAAAGTAACAAGAAGGGAGGCAACATGCAAGACTTTTTTTTTTTTTTTTTTAAAAAAAAAGTGAAAAAGAGAAGACCTTCTCTCAGTGGACAACATTTTGAGGATGATGTCTTAGGCTAATGTTCAGCTGTTTTGTACATACTGGCTTTTCAAAGCACCTAGGCCTGATCCTTCAATATCTACTTCTACACTTTTCAAATGTCTTTGTGAGACCTCAGAATTATCAAGAGTGGCAATAGATGTTATTCTTGTCTCCACTTAATCGAGAGTGCCACCTGCAAAGATCCTTAAGTACAGAACATTTACACTCCCAGACAAGAGTGATGTACCATCTATTAGACTGAAGAGTTGTCATTTACCAAATGCTAGGATTCTCTTAACTAGAAATAGGTACTGCAGAGAAGCACCTAGTTGCAGCAAAAAGAAGAGCTGTGGTATAAGCCTTTATTGTTTCCTTTAAAGACATTGCTAGCAGAGACCTTTAAAGTGAAACCAATAATGATTCAAGTTCCCAACTCCCCTTGCCCGCTCTGAACTAACCACAGATTCACTGATGTTGACATGTGTGTTATCATTATCTCGTCTAAACAAAGAAAATAGTAATAGCTTCAAAAATGCATCCAGAACTTGTAATCAGTAGGTCTCTGAGCACTTTTTAAAAAGGACAGTATAATTATCTCACTTTTATGAGCAATTATCTGAATTTTAATAGTGGGATAACTAAGGCACAGGAAGAGGAATTAACTTGCTCAGCTGGCCAATGAAATACCAAGAAACTGAGTGAGATATGCTGAATCCCCATCAAATGCCCTCCAGATAACACTCTTACTAATATAATCAATTAGAAACATTACATATCACCCATCTTCAAAGAATTTCATGAACAGTGAACAGACATCATCAGTGTTAAACCGTGCTGTGGATCTCAGTATCCCTTTACATCATCTGCTTTGATAATCTTTGCTCTGTGCCTATAACTCGTGTAATTAATAGTTCCCATTCTAAGAGGAGTGAGATAATTGACTTATCTAGCAATCGCTTCAGAAAGATTATTATTAGAAATAGGTCTGCATTCTAAATATACATGTGCCTCTAGATGAGCTAGGCCAAACACCAGCTCCACGTGAAGTGACACCAGCACCAAGGCTGGCATAATCCAACTGCCTGGGCATTTTTCCTGTGTGCACACACCTCACTTGCACCACTGTGCTGCACCTCTCCCAGCCTTGCCAGGTCTTCTTTCCAACAACCCATCACCCATGCTATCACCACAGCCTGACCCCACATGTACCTCCATGATCTCTCAAATTTCATAAGTTGAAGTAGTTTTCTCTGTACTCTTGATGACATGGACTTTCCATGGTTTGGTGAAACACTCCTGGCTAAAATAAGCGAATGTTTCAAAAGAAGAGTAAAGTAAACCTGACAATAAAAGACCACAGCCAAAATATAACTACTTCACCTTCATTTCCAGATCATCAGTTCAATGTCAAATGTGTAGGTGATGGCTTCAAAGAAAGCCAGTAATAGTAGTTTGCTTTGCATCCTATACTCCATAGTAGCCAAGTAAAAATTACTCAGCTAGACTATCTACTTTCTATCTGGCTAAAATACATACATAAAACTAGAAATAAAGAATAAAATTAAAAATTATTAAAAAAATGTTCAGTATCCTAACACATCTCATGCAGATGGCAACAAGGCAGCCGTGGCATCCTCCCTGACAGTCTGTCATAGAATTTATCACAAGGAAAGACCTACTAGCTCTGAGTCAGCAACATTTAAGTCACCAAAACCAAAGCATTGAAAACTACTAAAGTGATCTCAAAGACCTTGAGCTGTTTCAGTAGAACCTGAGGTGGAAGCACAGGGAGCCTCATGGGTTACTAGTCATCTGTTGGTTTATGTAATTTTCTAACATGTTTAAGTGTTGTTGCATGTGTTATTTCAGCAAGTTTCCTGAAGCTGCATCAAATTTAAAGCAATGTTAAATGAAATAAGAAAGAAAAGAAAATCTGGCTGATTCTGCATGAAGCATAACTATTGACAACTGGCACAAAAGGCAGATCTAGAGAGGAAAAAAGGTGCGGAGGTGCTGGTAGTCTCTCCTGAGACATGAGAGGGTGTAAGAGGTGTGTAAAGGCCCCACATCACATTTTCCTCTGCCTAGAAAGTCCACAAGCTTCAAAAGGAGTGCCTCTTCATGTCAGTAGAAAAACAAAGAATGAGGAACATTTTAGATAGTTTCAGCCTTCCTGATATTCCTCCTGCACACCTCTGATTTGACTGTATTGATTGTGTTCCTCAGAGGAGATGAAGTTGCTTTCCACAGAGGAATGCAAAGCAAAGGAATCAGACAGAAAGGACTGTAATTAAAAAGTCAGATCTTTTCTCTACTAACAAGCTGAACTCAGTTCTGCAAGTTACTCTCTATACCTTTATATCAAAGCACCTCTGATCTACCTCCTACAATTGGATTCAAAGCCAGTAAATAATGTCTTTCTCATACAATCATTATGCTTGGGGTTTTAACCATCTGAATACTGACCTCTAAAATGAAGGCTCAGTTATGAGCATCTTATATGTCTGATTTCATACATTCCTGTTATTTGACTCACATAGCCAGAGCATTATGTAGCTGAAATCTCCAGACAAGTTTTTGTGAGTATGCAGCAAATCTAAATTGACAAGATCCAAACCTAAGCAGAGGGAACTTGCCTATTAGAGTGTGCTGCACACAGCACAGTACAGACTATGGCACAGCAACAAGAGCCATCAATTAGACAGTACCCATTCCATGGGTTTAGCTCCATTCCTCTATATATCACATGTTCTGAAGTGTCAAATTCAGGGATAATTATTTCCGTTCCCCCTTTGTCTTTTGGGTACAACAGCTCATGGACAGCCACTGATGGTAGTTTATGAATATCTCTGCTGATGAGCACAGCTCTCCTGAGGTAGTGCTTTGGAACAGCAGTTTCAAGACAGAACTAAAGACCCCATTCACATTGTGTCACAGATTAGTGGCTTTCAATGCACCTTTTTTCCTTCCTGAAAGCCTCTCTGCCCAACCCTTAGACTGGCACAGAAACTAAGGACACAGCCTTGCAAGGTGCTTGGCAACTTCTGTCTCAGAGAAGGTAGTAGGAGTTTAAAGCACTTAGAATTAATCCCTTAAAATAATTGATTGACACAATAAATGGCAGATTCTAATACCATCTTTGTACATTCCCATATTACAATTACCACCATCAAAGAAGGAGTTTCTGTTGGTCACTGCAAGGTAATTTCAGTGTTCTTTACTGTACTCTGCTTCCAAAACATTAGGGAATAAACCACCACCAATATAACAAATTAGATGGCAACATACATTAGGAATTTGCTGCAGCTCCAGCTCTCAGCGACTAGCACAGTTTCAAGTGTAAACAAACAAAAGCTGCAATTTGCACCAACTGTTTACTCTGATTTTAAATCAGGGTTAGCCTTGCCAGTACAAATTACGCCTCCCTTTGTCTTCAAGAAAGCTGGCCATAGACTAGAGGAAGTAAGACAAATTTTTTGTGTTAAATGAGCTATCTGATTAGATAGATCCATTTCTACCAGCTTCTACTTCTCCATCAATGACCAAGAACTTTACAGAATTTATTATATGTCTTGTCTTCCACCATTACTCAAATACAGATTTAGTCTGTATGCCCACTACAAGTTAGGAAGACAGAGATTAACCTGCTGGTGCAAAGGACTGCATGAATGCCAGTGAATGAGATCAAACTACTGGGCGCTTATTTGTCCTGTTAACAATACATCAAGAAACTCCAATTCAAATTTGGGGTCACTAAAGCAGAGTGCTTATGATTTTCTTGGACATATAAAAGCTGAGTATTCCAGATGAGGTTCCAGCTCCCAGACAATTCCCAGCACAGATGGACTAATGAACAGTGAAAATAAACTGTTACTGACTTTGCTTACCATGGTAATGAAGAACTTCCTCATGGGATGCTGCTTTACACAAGAACTTGCACAGAGAGTGGGTTTGGAAGCCACAGGTGGGGACTCCCAATCCCAAACATGGGACTCCCAATCAAGTGTGAATCTGAAATTTTCCCATTACCATCTTTGCCTTGTTTCTCTTCCAGTTACTCCATCTGGAACTCTTGCTTGTTTTCACCATCTGACATTTCAACAGCCTAAAAACAAGCAAAACAACCCCTCTAAACAACCAAAATGTTTGATCAGATCCTTTATATAAATGAAATGCTAGTGTATGCCAGGCATCTGAACTTGGTAAAAATAAATGAGTGCTTCAAACCCACTATTGTTCTCAAGGTCCCTGACCTTCAAAACATCATTCTATTCTATTTGTAAACAACAGACATGAGAGAACATGTGAATACCACTTCACCCTTTGGTAGCAGTATCTATCGCAAGACCTCAAAGTGTTCTGCAAATATTAGCTAAGACTCTCATGCCTCTAAAGAACTCCTACTCTTCTACAAATATTAGCTGAATCTCACTCCACACCCCTCAGCTCATAGGAGGTTAGTGCTGTTCTCCAAGTTCAGAAAGGCTGAATGCTCTAGCTAAGGTTATTCAAGAGTTCTGTAAAAGACTCAGGCAACAGAAATACAAGTTTATAAGACTTTATGTATGCCTGAACATCTGTAAGCTTGTCCAGAGTATCATCCAAACCTGTATGCTACTTTTGGCAACTCTAATAACACCAGGCTCAAATCTAAATGAATCTAGATTTCATTTATGCAAGAAAAAGTAACCAGGAAAACTGGAAAAACAGTTTAACCAGTCACCTTCTCTCCTCCACCTTTTTAAATCTCACAGTCATTTATCCCTTTGTGCATATCCAGATAAACCAAGGAATATGAGGCCTCAACCTGCATTTAGCAGGGAACACAAAGTGGCACGGGGCTGGGAGCAGCACACAGTACAGTTAAACACTGTGGTGATGAACATAAGTTGACCTCACACAGGTTTCAGGCAAATGCCAGCTTAGCACAGCTGTACTGGTACAGCTGCACTGGTTGCTAACCACAGATGTATGAACACAAAGATAAGGCCATGGTAATTTCCATATGGTAAACAGCATGAACTTCCTAGGAGAGCTCACTGGAGGCAATTAATTTCCAAAGCACAGCAAACGTGCTTGGCTTTGACTTATGTCTCTCCATTGCATCTTTTGCGAAACTGGTCAGGGACATTTATTTAGTGGAAGTTTTCAACACATCTTGTTAAAGGACATCACTCCAGGCTCTGTCCAAAACTGCAGCTTACATTGATTTTGATCCCCTCTTGGCTAGGCTTCCACCATGGGGTAGGAACACCTTCCCTCTGTGTTGTTTTGAGTCACCCAGACTTACTAAACAGCTCATCTACTTCGGTATTACCACAAGAAATAGGTATCAACAAAGCTAGAAGCTTAGAGTCTTCATGTTGCAGAATTGAAATACAAAGCAAAATTTCCAAGTATGCTTTTACTGCCTGTACATGACAATTTATTTCCATTAGAGAATCAGTTAGGAATATCTTCCTAGAGAAGGGATACTACTCTGTATTACAAAAAAAATTTACCCAGTCTAAACTGATAAATACAATGTGCAGTCTATAGTTACAGATAATATTTAAGGTTGGGGTTTTTTTCCCCTCAGAATTTTCTCTTCTCTATTTCATGCAGTCTTGAATCTGAACTGAACTTAAGCTGGAAAAGCTGAGTGATATTGACAGGAGAAAGCAATGATGATAGCAGTCAGTATGAGGTTAAAGTTCTCCAGAGGTTTCTCTTTTGTTGGATAGAAGGGGCCAGTCCACATGGGTGTTGGCTTTTGGCCTTTTTACAACATATTTTTGACTCTTGGACTGCACTGTGACCATTACACAACATCAATAATGAGTATTCCCAGAGCCTTCTAAGCACTGCAGGAGCAAAAAGAGAAGGTCAAGTGACAACTTCATGTCAGTCTAAAAGTACTCTCTGGTTCCATCAGTATAGAAAAATATTTGTTACTACAGTGCACTTAAAGCCACAGGTAAAATGCAGAACAAAAAGTGAAAGCTAGGAGACTGAACTAGCCAGACAAATTCAAAAGGAAAACAAAACCTCCATCACTAACTTGCAGTTGGGGGGGAAGGCTCAACACAAATGAAGTGATGGATTGTTTCCTTGAATGTCCACAGCCCAAGACCAAGTACCTTTCTGGAGGCAGAACTGAGGTTCCCCACTTTTGGTGGAAGAGTAACCATGCAGATTTTGGTGGCATGACCAACAGAGTTGACCAAACTAGAATAGTCCACTTCAGCCTTCAACACAATCATTCAAAGTGGGGAAGAAAAAAAAAATCCAAGAGAGGTCTGAAACCCACTTTCCTTATTCTGTGATTCGAACTGCTAGAAGGAAGAGAGAGTTCTTCAATCAATAGAAGTGATTTTTCAATCAGCAGAACTGGCACACAGGCCAAAAGGGTTGAGAAACACTCAAGAGGCCTGCAGGATTCTCTTTTCCAAGAGGTCTGCTGGAGGTTATGCTCTCAGGCTGGTAGTGTGTTCACTTCCCAGGCACTCTTGGCTATTCTCTGCCCTACTCCTGTCACTGCACCACCACTGTCTTGAATGTGGGTATGTGATTAAACACTGCACCCCTGAACATAGTTACCAGTCTTCAAGCTCCCCAAAGGCTTGAAATGCTTCTGCGGCAATATAGGGGGGCAGAACCTCACAGTCCTGGAGAGTTCCCTTTTCTTCAGAAGTAAGTTAGGAAAGTGAATCTACCTTCCATCTGAACAGGCTCCCACAACTCACAATTGCCTGGCTAAAGAGCTGCTCTCAAATCTTCCCTTAGCTGGTATGATGGACAATCTCCATCTGCTTGTGCTGTCCTATGGCAGATGGAGTAGCAGAGTGCTCAGTTGGAATTACCCCGGCATAAGGCACAGGGAGAAGGTCAGACAAGCTGGTTGCTGTATTTCCCCCTCCTCACTGCACAGAGCCCCAGAGGCTTTTCTGTGTCACTCCTTGAGCTGAACTGGCTCTGCAAGCTCCAGACTTGCCGTGTGAGTC
Organism: Scytalopus superciliaris; assembly: GCA_013400415.1. NCBI lineage: Eukaryota > Metazoa > Chordata > Aves > Passeriformes > Rhinocryptidae > Scytalopus > Scytalopus superciliaris. The sequence goes on along the minus strand of VXBX01003097.1, from coordinate 297,657 downwards.
CCCCCACCCTCCCATGCCCACAGGTTACATTCAGCACTGCCAAGAGTCCTCAGTACCATAGGCAGGTTCCTGTTCTGCAAAATACTGTGTATATGGAAGCTAAGAGACTCCCTGTGAAACACTTTATGTTTAGACAGAAAATAAAAACAAAAGGTAACAAGAAAAGGGATGGCCTTAAATAACAGCCAAAACCCTGCCCTTTTACTGCAGATGAATGCAGTTTACCATCGATGCTGCCGGTGGTATTTCTAAGAGACCAATGGAGTCACAAGGCACCTGGTGTGTCTGGTGCTTCCCACAGGCCACGTGTGCATCCAAGGAGAGCTTGGAGCTAGGCAACCTCATCTTTGATGCTGGGTGTCAGGATGAACAGAGGATGAATCTGTTTTCAAAACAGTGTCTTCATACTTAATCCACTTATGTCACACCACAGACTTCTTTTGAAGCAACAGCAATTGCATAGCATTCTCATCTTTGCTTTCCTGCTGTCCATCCATCCAGCCAGAGATCACATCCCTTCTTGCAGCTTCCCTCCTTTGCAGCTTACTCTTACTCATTTCAAAGGAGCTGCCAGTGTTTCATTCTTTTCATAGAACCCCAAGGAAGTTCTAACCTCAAAATTAGGCAAACAAAGTCCTTTGAATATTTTCCAATTACCTGAAGATTGACACTAACACTTTTCTCTTCGTGTTCCCACTATCTGAACAATTGGGTTTCTCCTGTATGGTTCAGTTGCCTGGCCTTTTGCAGAATTTCAAGGAGGTGGCAATCCCATACCTGAAGGCTGGAGGCGGTTTCCCATGTGCTCCCCTTGGCACCGCGCAGGCAGCCCTGGGTGCCTGTCTTTTGCAGCATGAAAGATCTGATTAATTCCTTTCCCAAAGATCACTCTGGTTTTAAAACTCAGAGCTAAGTTCACTTCTAGGTTGTGCCACTTAGTGGAAGAGATCAGAGAAGCCTTGCAGCAGCACAAATCCAGGGAAGATATCAAAGAAGAGACAGTATGGCAGGTTTCTCATATACTAGCAACGAGGGCAAGTTAATGCTGCTGAAAGCCTTCAGGGTTGCACTCTGCTCCTGGTCTCACAGCATAAATATCCAGAGAAATCCCTTGCTGTCATGACAGAGGGTTAGTTCTGAGTGTCTAGAGCCAGCAGAGAGCATAATTGCAATGCCGTAAAAAATGTCAGCATTTGTAATTCATGCAAGAGGCTGGAAGTAGCAGTGCTGCTCCATTCTGGGGCTTGCAGAAGCATGCTGGTCTTCAGGGGTTTGAAGGCACCATCACCTGTTAGTCAAACTTTCTTTGAGTTGATGGTGATGCTGAAACACAGGAACCCTCTTGCTCAGCTAAAAAAAGCTGTTTTGCCAGCAAAGGTGCAAGGCAGGTTTCTGTGCAACCCAGAACAGAGGGAGGAGAAGGCTCCCAACACATAGTAAAGGAGCAGCACTGCCTGCAGATGCACAGACCACACAGCACCCAGGGAGCAGCCAGCACATGAGAGACAGCCTGTTTGTTGCCCCTGTTGCTTAGGTAAGGCACATCTAAAAGCTATTGGGCAGGTTGCCAGCATGTCCCCGCTGCTGAGGTGGGGGTTTCTGAGCGCTTTCTGTCCATTAGCTAGTAAATGTCCCTCTGAGGAAGGTAAAACACTGTCGCCCACCCTGTATAGATAGGAAAAGTGAGACACAAAGGCCCAAGCATCCCAGTTCTCTCTCCCTACTTTCTAAACCCTAAACAGTAGTCCTTCCCCCAGTTACTGAAAACAACAGGCTCTTTCAGAAAAGGAGAACTGCCCCTTGTCTGGAACCAAATAGCCAAAAGCAGTTGGAGGTAGCAGCCTGCAGCGTATGCAGTACCTGACATGGATTTACCCTGAGGTATTTTCCACCAGCACATCTCTGGGGTCCTTGTCTGTACTCTCAAAAACATTCTGTGCTCTGTATGCTCAAGGAGTTCACCTTCAATAAATAATCCGAACAAAGGGAGTTAGTGCTGGCACAGTTGCACAGGTTGCTTCAGGGAGAGTTTGCAGCAATGTCGAACTCACCTTTGCTGGTGGCTGCTGCCACTTGCTGGGAAGGAATCCAGCCCCCAAAGGGGAACACTTAGGGATATCAAGAGCCAAGAGCACTTTTGTCCCCATTAGTTAATATCAAATATAAAGGACACACTCCAGTACATAGCAAGCAGTCATTGCCTCCTTGTAAGACAGTTAAGAAAGATCTGTGGTTTACGATCCTTAAATGACAAAACTGAAATACAGAAAAAGAAAAATTTTGCAGAATAATAGCAGGGTGATATTACTCAGACAGCGTCAGTACCACTCAGATCACTCCCTGGAAAAATCCTGGGTCGGAGGCAGATTGTTGACCCAATCCAGAGAGCAAGTAATGACCCCCATGGCCAGTACTGATGAGGATGTTGGGCAAAATGGCCATCAGCATCCTTTCTGGTTTTAATAAAATTGTCTGCATTCTCCCTGTTGTGGAAGAACAGAAAACAACAGGTAATTTTGAAGGAAGAGCAGACTTCTTAGTGTTGGGTCAAGATACTAGCCTGAAGCTGTCCAGAGAATGTTGTTTAAGTCACAGGTGTACTACAATAGGCTTGAGCAGCAAACATGATCCTTCCCAACACCAAATTTAAGAGGATGAAGGAAAAGATGCATTCACCTCATGGCCTTGAGAAATTACTGCAGATCTACAGAAATGTGGCAAAAGGAATATGAAATATAGTAAGGGTCATGAACATCTAGAACAACAGTAGTAAGCTTGTCTATGAATGCAAGTTTCCAGTCTGACTAGTCCAAAGCTGATGGCAAAGACCAGGCTCATCCATTAACTCCTCAAGCTCTCCATGGCCAGCAGCTGTGCTGCACTCCTGGAACTAGCCCTGTGACAGCACACAGACTTTGCTTGGACCAGATCAGAAGAGAAAAGCTAGAGAAGAGTATATGTAAGGATGGCAGATGTTCACAGAACAAGTATAAGGGACGCAGAAAATTCCTGTCTGACATTGGCTCTCCCATAGATGTTCTGCATGGCCTTTTGATAAACATACACCTCATATTCCTTCTTTATCCTCTTCTCTGCAAAGTCCTTTGTTTTTTCCATGTGGAAAAAACTCAGGAATAAAGCATATAACAAAATTTTCATTGTTAAAAGAGGCAATGGCTCTCCCTTTAAGTTCCCTACCACCACCATGTTCCTGATACAGTTTCTAGCTGCTGGCAAAATCTGGATCAGCAAACAACTTCACTGCTAAGTGCTAGTAGAAATAAGTAAACAGCCTTGCACTCTGTCATATTCCCTGAAAGACTGAGCATGCCAGCAAAGGCAGCACAGACTCTCAGAGCAGTAAATAACCAAGTAGGCAGAGCAAACAAACATTTGAAACTCTGTATGTCAAGAAATCTCTCTTTGGAATGAGGGGGTGAAAATAGTTTTGTCAGAAAGGAGGAAGTTTTCTCCCCTTCCCTTCTCCTCACTTCCCCAGCCCTTCCTTCCCTTGTTTACTTTGTTTCCCTATTTCAAACCCAGTAAGAGAAAATTTAGTATTTGTGGAACTGGGCTCTTTCTGTTTAACTCCAGCTGTGCCCACAGCCCGCATACTGGCTTAGTAAAATTTTCCCAGTCTGACAAAGTGGTTTCTCAAGCTTGAAATAAAGCCATAGTGATTTTTACAGTAGTAAAATGACTGGCCCTTGACAGGACTAGCAATTATCTATGAATTCCAAAGAAAAAGCTTGTTGCATGGCACAGCAATGTGCACAACACCGTGGTGGGGAGTACATGGGCTTTCTGTGCTGTTTTGCTCTGTCTTTTTAGCCTCTTTTGAAATATGGCAGCACTTGGGAGCACCACAGGGGGAAAAAAAAAAAAAGAAAACAACAAGAACAAAGAAAAAAAATCCCACAGGAAAGCAGCTCAGAGAATTTTTACCTGTCACAGGCATGAGGTTGGAAGGGATCTCTCTGCTAGTCTCAGGTCAAGGAAGAAGCAACATCCAAATTCAGAGAAAAGCTCTTTCCAGGAACATTAACTATAAGGCTCCTTCAGGGAGGAGGGCTCTTGCTGTCCTCCCCACACAGGGTGGCTGTCAGACTTCCTTTGTAGGGAATACCTGCATGCATAGACCTAGACACAAAGAGGAACACAATTGTCTTCCTTATGTTTGATTTAGGAGGAGTGGCTACTTTGGGATCTAACACCCAGCTGTTATCAGAGAGGGGCTGGGGCCTGCAACTGTGTTATCAGGTATTGGAGAGCCCCCTCGGGCAGGGACTGTGGGAACAGATGATGACCTCAACCAGGCAGCATGAAAGCAAACCTCAGCAAAAAAAAGAGCAGGATGCCATGAAATAAGACTCCTTGAGAAAGGAAACAGGGAGAAACCAAAGCTGAAGTCTTGATGCTTCTAGGAGACACAGAGAGGGTTAGCTGAACAGAATGAGACATGGCCAGCACAGGGTTGCACAAGGACAGGCTGAGGGTCTGAGCAGTGCCAGCAGCCTGGGCCAGCTGGAGAAGGAGCAGCAACACCTCTGCTGCAATCAAGGGCTGCTTCCAGGGCGGCAAGCAAAACCTGTCAGTGCCAGCCATGCTGCTGCTTTCTGTTTGTCTACTCACTGAGGTCTGGCAGGCAGACTCATCCTTCCATGTCTGCCTGGTCAGTGCCCAGCATAGCACCAAGGGCCTCTCAGTCCTGCTTGAAAGGAGGGAGCAAACCTTTGCCTGGGATGAGACTGACTTTGGAAGGTAGGTGGCAAGACCTTCCTGCTTTCATGTCTTTTCAGTCTGAACATTTGGAAGGAAAATTTGCCTCAGATTGAGCCTCTGTCTGGGATTAATTCAGCTCAAATTTGTAGTCACCGCAGGCAGCAGGGAGGCTGCAATAGTTATTAGAGAACAAGCCAAAGAAGTAAAAGCAATCAGGGACAAAGAATAGCCCTTGCCTTTCCCCAAAACCAGAAAGGAGGCACAGAGATCCAAATTAAAAAGCAACTAGTAACTAGTCACCAGTACTAGCAAGTCACTGTGGGCTGGCCAGCAGAATAGTTGCCTGGCCAGAGCCTGGTTGCCAGCAAGCAGCTTTGGCACAGGAGTGTGGCACACCCTGCTCTGGTGTCCAGGCCCCAGCCAAGCAGCTCAGAGCTGACTGGGAAGGCCAGTGCAGATGGGAGCTGCTGCAAACTGCAGTGAGGGGGGAAAGGGAAGGAAGTCCTGCCCTTGCTCAGGGACGGAGCGAAGAGCCCAGCTCGCTTCCTCAAGCTGTTGCTGCTGCGTGGCTGCCTCCAAGGTTTTGGTGTTGGTCATTCTTCTGCTGGGGGATCTGAGCAGCCAAGCTACCCAGAAAGAACAAACTGCACAAGGAAATGACGCCATTGCATGGCGGAGACAAAAATTAAACGAGAGGGGCCAGCAGCCAGCAATAGCACCCATGACGGCTGACATCCTCGCTGCCCTTGCAGACAAAGGCGTCACTGTCAGAATCTCAAGGAGGTGGCAATGCCATAGCTGAAGGCAGGAGGTGTTTTCCCACCGTCCCTCCCCGCACGGCATCGCCTCTCGGACGGGAGGTGGCAGCAGATGGCCGCGACAGCACCGGGCTGGGACCGCGAGCATCTCCCGGGGACACCCCGGTATCCGGGGGACAAACGCTTCCCAACTCTCAGGGACTGGGAAGGGATAGCAGAAGGTGCTCCCCGGGAGCATCCGTCCTCCCGAAGTGCGCCGTCTCGCCATCCTGCCCCGCTGGCTCTGACCCCCACCCAATTCCACGCACGCCACACCCTGGAAGCGCTTTGCCACAAATTGAGCTGTTTTAAAAACAGCCCGTATCGAGAAAGCAGATGGCAGCAGCTAGGAAGCTCTGATTATTACTGATTAATGCAGGATTACAGTTGTCAATAAGAGATATTAGAAGCAGCAGAAATGAATGCAGATATTAGCAGTGGAAGGGGGGAAGACCATAGAGCAAAAGCACAAGGAATCATAGAATCACTCAGGTTGGAAAGGACCTCTAAGATCACCAAGTCCAACCTTTAACCTACTGGACTGGCAAGTCCACCACTAAACCATGTCCCTAGGCATCACATCTACACGTTTTCAGAACAGTTCCAGCAAAGAAGGAAGACATGCTGTCCAGGTCTCAACAGTCAAGAATCATGCTCAGATAATATCAGGATCCACAAATGTTCATCCCCTGCATCATCTGTCCATCCTCACCAAAATAAAACGTTTTCTTAAGTTTAAAAATAATTTTAAAAAAAGTAACTGAACATTTTTTCCAACAATTTGTAATTTCCTTTTCCATCTGCCAGGTTGGGAAATACTGATGGGCAATCAGACCAACCCAGCTGAAACATGGAGTCCCAGAAACCTGTCCCATCTGTATCCCTAGGTCTACCTTCCTCAGACCAATAAAATCTGAAAAACAGCTAGATTTCAGAGCTCCTAAAAGTCATCTCTCCAGAGTCAAAGAGGAAATCTGAGGGTTTGATAATAGCATACTGAAACAAAGACATGAAGGAGCCTAGACACCAGTACAAGGAATGAACAGGAACCAAGCTCTACCTTTCACCCCATCTCCAGAGTCTGGTGCCTGAGTCACTCCTGTTTGTCCCTATTCAGATGCCCATGTCACACAGCAATCCTCCAAGCTGTGCACTACTGGCTTAATTTGCTCCTCTACCCCCAAGAGAAACTTGAAGTTTCAAGCAGTGTTGTTTGAAGGCACTCTTTCAATCACCTTTTTTTATTTTCATATTCTGGACCTCACTTTTGTCACGTAGTATCTGCCCTTCCAACAGGAGAGGTTCACATACAGCTATCTGACAGAAGTGGCATCAGACAGAAACCAGCAGGCAGCTCCTGAAAAAATATGCCTGCTTCCTAGGAGAACTCCCCAGGAAACAATGGATCAGAGTGCAGTACTGAACTGGCACTCAAAAAGTCATCCAAACTACCCCCAGTGTCTCAAGACTTGATTGTCTCTACTTAAAGAATTTCTGGCGTGATTTTTTGAGAGTTGGATTTGTTGTTTTTTTTT
>VXBX01003097.1:261342-290561 GCA_013400415.1 Scytalopus superciliaris | reverse complement strand
TTTTTTTTTTTTTTAGGGCAGTGGGTGGTGGTGGTGGTGAAGTGTGTGTATATGTTTGTTTTTTGTTTTTTGTTGGTTTTTTTTTGTTTTGTTTTGGGTTTTTTTTTGTTTGTTTGTTTTTTGTTTTGTTTTGTTCTTTTTTTAGTTCTCAAGCAAGGAAATTTGTATAACCTCATCAGAAATCCATTAAATATTAACTCCACTTACCCTCAGAAAATACTGTCACATGTCTAGGCTTGATCACATTTTCTCTCTCAAGGTAAGCTCAAGACTTTTGGCCCTATCCACAGGCAACAGGAATGTTTTCTCTTCACAGCATCTGTTTGCATGTTTAAAGACTATTCGCAGCACCCTGTCTCTTCACCTGCAGAAGAACCCTTCAGGCAGAGACCCCTTGATCTAACAGCAACTCACATCTGTTACAATTTATTGGCTTTCATAGCTCATTTCAAATGTAACAAATACGGAGAAGCAGAGGGACAGATCTTGAAACCCAGAAGCTCTTCAGTAGTAATGGAAGTCACATAATCCAAAAGTGTGGTTTATTCTGTTTGCTTTTTTTTTAGAAGCAGATGTACAATCTGTTTACTGAAGACTGTATCGAAGTGGAAGAAGTAGACTTGCCTGCTTTACAGGTTACTATGGAGACATCTTTTCTTTCATTACTCTGTAAACAGAACATGCTACACAGAAGTGAGAAGTTCTAATTTTTGGCCATTCAAATATTGCTTGTGATTAAAGTATTGCACATGCTACGAACTAGTAAACATCTCTGGCTTAATTTGTTTGCTTTATCCCAAGTTTGGGCAAGGGGAACCGAACTGATCAAGAGATGAAGGTCAAAGATACACATTATACAGCCTTACAATTCTTCTTTTGAAGTCCCATCAGAGAACTGATTACTTCACTTGCTAGTAAGTTCCCAAAACCTTTGATATTTGTCCCCAGAATAACACAGGAAAATCCCATCAGGCATGAGGAATCACACGCCCTTCTTCTCAAACATGTTTCTAAGAAATTATTGTGAATTACTCTGCACAGCATCAGAGTACCAGAACAAAGGATATCAAACACTTTATAATGCTGGTAACTGATTCACAATGGCCTTTACATCATGAATACTATATATTTTTTTAAAAATTTTAGGTCATTAAAAGTAAACTAAGAGTCCTTTTCTGTAATTAACACCATGGCAATGCCATTATCTTTGGTCCATGGGTCTCCAAAAATATGCCTTCAACCTCTCCCTTTTTATCTCACCAGCAGTCTCCAAATGCCCAAGATGCAGCACCTGTCCATCTCTGCCCTTCATACTGCTTCCTCTGCACCAACTTCTTAAGAGTTCTGCAGTTTGCAGAAACTACCAGAATTATTACCTATTTCTACTGCTGAAACTGCAGTCTTCTTTCTGCAAAGCTTTCTCAGAAATCAGAACCCAAATGAGAAAAGGCAGCAAGAGATCAGCAAGGTAGAAGCAGAAATATCAAAGGAACACAAAACCCAAGCACTTTTGGTCATCAGAAGTGCTAATATCACCAAGCTGACCATCAGTGACAGGACAGAGAAGGTCTCTGTCAGACACCACGAGGACAATATACATTGGCAAAACAGACTTCTTGCTTTTCAAAACAGGGATAGCATTTGGGCAGGCATCTAAGCCATCTGAAATAAACTTTGCCACACTGAATCCACAAGAATTTGAGGTCTCAGTGCTGCAGGTATTTCCCCCCAGCACACAGTGGTATCAATGCCAACAGAGCCTCATGCAGAATCTCACAGGTCTTGTCTGTCCTTGCCGTGGGGCACCAAAGCACAGGAGCAGAAAGGAGTGCAGCCCAGCTTAAGGTCTCTGGGAATGGAAAGTGAGGATATAGGTTAAACCCAAAGAAAATGCCTCCCCAGAAAAGAACCCTCCCTTCTTCATTTTCCAGATGCATAGAGTTTCTGCTCAGTTATTTATTTTGCAAAACCACAGTTATTCCAATGCTATTTTTTTTTCTTACATGGAAATATGGATGATTACCAGAAAAACAAATAATTGGGATGAAGCCCAGCTGGATATCACTGAGGCAACTGAGTATGCCATGTGGAGAAGAAGAGGGAGTTACACAGTTAGAAATTATCTGTTGTCACATTTAGGGTAAACATGACAAGCAAGAGCTGTTTGTCCTCCCGCTACTGAGGACAAACTAACCACTCACAGTCAGGAAAAAATTGACATCCGGGTTTTCTCAGAAGTTTAAAAATCTGAAATAGGAAATTACTTGGAAATACTCCCTTTTTTACCCATATTTATGTAAGAACATAAACACACAAGTTATTCTTAAATTCCATCATGTTTTTCACATTTTAAAACCTGTGCTAAAATAGTTTCTTAAACTGCATTTTTATCTTCCTGGATTAAATTTGGATTAGTCACCTCCTGGGGGAGATGAAATGTCTCTTGGTCTACTCAGCTCTCCTGATGAAGATTACCCTCATTTTCAGTAGCCACAATAAGCAAATACTAAATCACCTAAAACTCAAAAATCAGACCCTTCCAGGCCAATTTTCACATTTTTAACTGAAGTAAAGAAGACAGAAGGATGAGGTTGGGTTGAGGCTGGGATGAGCACACCTATTTTCTGCCTCCATGTAGAGTACAGAATTTCTCCACATGAGCACACATGAAATATTCTGGCCATCTGGAACTGAGGAAGGTCCAAAGTCTACCTCATCTGTTCTCTGGTCCAGGTCTTTCTCCCATCTAAAAGCATTCTCTGAGAAAAAAAAAAAAATCCCCTTAATTAGCCAATGGCCTATTTCTGTTTTTCTCACAAATCTACCCATAGCTGTCCCCATCTCACATTGTCACAGCATTATGGGTCAGGACACTAAAGTATTCACAAACCAATACTACACATGTAAGAACAATGAAGCCCAGAGCCTCCTATGTCTTAGACCAAGAACTGTGGACAAGCGTCATAAAGAGGCAGCTATATCCAACAGGCACATTAGTCTTATTTACATATAATAATGCCAGGAATCACAGTCACTTCTAGCTTCAGCCATACAGAGTTGAAGCTTCCAGGATGGAAAAGTAACCTTTGATCTACAGTCACATTTCTCTCCTACATCTCAGGATTTGAGGTTTCTGTAATCACTCTCCTGAGCTGCTGACACTACTTCAGTCCCCAGTTCTTCTCAACAGCCAGATACAGGCCTACATTGAAAGAATTTCCATTCACAAGAGATTTTCAGAGAAGTGTTTAAGAACAGGCAGGTGCTAAGTTCAAATGTGTTCACTCAGTAACTGGTACTTCTGGCCATAGCCCACAGCTTTGTGATTCTTCACACATCAAAGGCCCAGGGCACCAAACAAATTGGTGGTTTCGCAAGTAACAAATAAGCATGGATGTGCATGAGTAGAACAGATGCTTGTGGTCCTCAGGGTGGGACTGACCAAAGAAAGCAATGAATAAGCAGCACTGTGAGCTCATGACTCAGATGCCCAATGTCCCCAGCTGGGCCACAGCAATAGATTTCTTGCCTCGAACTCAATTCTCTTCAGATCCAGCTTGTATCTTTTTCACAAAGTCCAATGCTCTGAGTGCCTAAGGGAAGAAGAGTCGAGGACATCCATCAGAGCCTACAGTGAGAAAACACTCTAAATTATTCATAACCTCAAATAGCAAAATTAAAATTAAACTACCTTACATGACAATGGAAGATATGCTAACACTAAAGAAATTCCAGGGCTACTTTTATGTGCTGCATGAGCTAAAGCTGGAGTGAAATACTTAATGGTTAAAAGGCTTTCCTATTTGTTCTCTCTGTGGATGGATATATTTCTTGTTTTGCCTACATTTATATCAAGTCTTTACATAACTGCTGGCTTCATACTTGAGGCTATCTTCCTGAGTCAAAATCTCTCCCATACTGGTAGCAGAAGAATAGACTGCTTCTAGCGTTTTAACTTGTTAATAATGAACTTCCTCTTGTCTGATTCTCCTTGTCCCCTTCTCCCTGTGCGATACCTGTCTTGGGAAGTACATGGCTTTTGCATCAGTGTTCAAGTCAGTTTTCTGTACTTGCTCAGATGGCTGTCAGGGCTAGTTTTTGAGGTACGGTCTCCTTTTGATAGGTTCTGACAAGCTCTGCTAGAGGAGAGCCAGTTCCCAAAATATATTTCTCTCACACTTGTTTTTCAGGGTTCTCCACTCTGCAAAGACTAACAGTGTGGTAACGAGAGGCACTCCAGACTGGATTTAATGTTACCATATGCTAGACAGAATGAGAATCCATACTGCAGGAGAGCAGCCGGTACATTTCCACGTTAAACAGAAGCCTGATTGCAAATTGCATTTAGTTTCAACAGCTCAGTTCACTGCACACAGATGCCATGGGGGACTGTAAAGTTAGCAAGATGTGGGGGAGTATGGCTGAATTTTTTAAAAAGAGGCTTGGCTGTTCTGATGCCACAGACATTTGGAGCTGATGCCATGGAAGAAAGTTGCTGCTGCAATTCTTCTGCCAGAAATAAATAAGAATAATAATGTCTTGAGCTGTTAGTCAAATTGCAAACTCTTGTTAGGCTGGTGATTGTCTGCTGATACAAACGACAACATCAGCACCGTCAAATGCTTCTCTTATAACTTGACAGCCAGCACATAAATGAAGTCAAAGGAGAGGAATTTACTCTTTCAAAATAGGTCAGCATGAGATGTGATGCATTTCCAGCTGGAGTAGGCTGTGTCTCCCTGGGCTAGCTGCAAAGTGCACCTCTTACTTCTTATAGCAGATTTCACGTAACTGAAGGTACAATGAGACTAAATGAATGAACTGAGAGGAAAACCTGCTCCACGGATCCTCTCAGAACTGGTAAAGAGCAAGAGCTCTTCTCTGCTTACTTGCATATGCCCAACCAAATCAACTCCGTAGCCTCTGTCTGGGGCCTTTGCCACAAAAATATTCAACTCAGCTTCTCCTATGGACCTTTTGACGAGCAGGCTGATCAGGGAGGCCAAGGACTTCTCAACTCACTGGCTTGAGCCACAGGGGAACAGATCCAATGCAATGTTTTGATGGGGTGGTACAGAGGGTTTCACTATCCAAAGCTTCCAGGCCAACATAAATACACAGATAATTTGATTACTTTTAAATAGGAAGTGGAAGCATGGGTGCACAATCACTGCATGTAAAATACAGCTCTTATGCCACAGGATAAATGCTTTGCTCCACGTGAATCAGGTGAGGTCTTTTACTCCCTTCTCTCTCCCTCACCAGAAAGCATCACAAAGTTCAGCTGCTTAGATCAGTGTTGGTAAATGAAGTAGACAATCTTTCAACATCTCTCTTCCAGTCTAGCATCTCTATGAAGCATTCCCACATTCTTCAAGAATAAAGAAAAGCTTTCCCCACACCCAGTGTATAGCCAGCCCACTAAATTCACTGTTAGTGAAGGTCACCAAGTCAAATACTGCAGCTGGGTCATTTTATAGGCATTAATAATCCATGTAGCTCTGAGAATAAAGATAAAAGTGATCTAAATCCTGCTCTTTAGGACATGAGCCAATCTTCTCTACAGTCAGGCAGGAATTATTCCCACACAGACATAAGGGATTGCACTGTCCATCAGATGCATAGGAGAGTTACTTTCTCCCCTCTCTCTCCTACCACCTGTTACCAGAAACCACAGGTAAGAGAGTGTTGCGTACCACACTTCTGTACTTTCACAGAGTCGTGACCACCAGCCAGGAGATCCAGGGCTTCAAGTTGCTCAGGCATGAAAGCAATTGCACAATTCCTTAAAGCCCTATAGCAGCAGTATGGCAATAGCTCCCATGCTCTGCAGACTGCCTCGTGCAGTTCTGGGAATAAAGTGCTATAGCTCAGCAGTCCCCTGCAGCATTGGCTTTACATTTCTGGGCAGCACCTTCACTGCTAGGAAAAAGGCATTTTTCAGACTCTCCCTCTAAACACATTCCCAGGAATCAAGCATCCAAATGAAGACAGAGAAAGAAGAGCCATTTTCCCAGGGGGTCTCCTAGAAAAGCCCAAGCAACAACAACAAAGTATCATAGAGGAGCTCAGGATTTCAGACACTAAGAAAAATAGAAGCACTCTACAGTTCTGCTTACCACACAGGCAGAATTGGCACTACAGACCTATTGGCATGGAGCTAGCAGGTTTTCATGAGGAGCAAGGATGATCTCTATAGGGCTACCAAACATCAGGCTTTCCCAAAGCAGGCTTCTTCCTACCCATGAAGCACCTAAAATGCATTAGTCATTTGTCTAAGGATGCTAAAGAGACCAGAATAAAGCTCTCAGTGAGAGCTCAGCCCTCAATCCCAAATGAAAAATAGCAATAGAAACTGCTGGGAGAAGACAGCCAAGTGCCCTGAGTTGTTTGAGCTATCAGCTATGTAGGAAGCAAACCCACTTGAGCAGGCAGCTGCTGAGCTGGCTGGTAGTGAACTGTGGAGCTTGCTGGTAGTGAACTGTGGAGCTGGCTGCCTCTTGGGTGCCCATGCAGCATAACAAATCAATTTAGACCTGCAAAGTAAACAGGAAAGTGGGGGCCAGTTCCCAGCTGGAGCTGACTTCTCCCGTGAAACTTATTCTGTATTTGCAGACATCCATGAAGGCAGAAAATGCCCACCCTTTTATGCAGTTCTTGGCTTTCATTTTTCACTTCTTTTGTTAAATCAATTGTGGTTTAGGGTTTCCTTCCACTGCTTGGAATACTTTGTGAGGCAACTGACTCCTTTTTGCACTCCAACATGGATGGTTGTATCGTGCTTCTGCAGCGTCTCATGTTGTGTGTTGAGCATGCCAAGGACTAGAAAGATCCAAATGCTAAGGGTGCACAATACTGAACTTAGTGATCAGCTCTCAATGTCACCTCTTTCAGTCACACCTCAATGCTCAATCTTAATCACAGATATCACAGCTCTAAACAAGGCACCCAGAAATATCATACACTCATAGCTTGGTTAGGTTACAGAGTGGTTAATGATCATCTTGTTCCAACCCTCCTGCCATGGGCAGGGAACCTTCCACTAGATCAGGCTGCTCAGATCCCCATCCAGCCTGGTCTCAAACACCTTTAGGGATGCGAAGTCTACAGCCTTCCTGGGTAACCTGTGCTGGTGCCTCCCACCCTTATAGCAAATAATTTCTTTCTAAAATCTAATCCATTAATCTAATCTCCTTCATCTTACATTCATTGCCTCTTGTCCTATTATTACATGCTCCTTGTGAAAGTCCCTCTCCAGGGACTTTTCACTGAGGAACATCACATTTCCAAGAATAGCCCCTATCCTGAGTTCCAGGTCAGGGTAAGTGGATTCCTGAACCTCATTAAAGAATTGTTTCTCCAAGCAAAGTTGTAAAACTACAAAGAACTCAAAATGCACAAGACTGTCTCAGAATACGAGCAGAGTAGACCAGGGCTCTACTAGTACTGTCTGTAGTACAGAGACCTACTTTACTTTATGCATTACCAGTAAATAAAAAAGCTAAGGAGTCTAATCCTAACCTCCATTGTGAAGATGCTCCTAGTAAGGGGATCCATAATTATTTTCAGCACTGAGCCATACTTCCTCTTCCCTGCCCCATTAATCAGTCTTACCTGTGTTTCTCTCAGTCTTCCTCAGTCTTCTGCACAGTATTTTCCTAAAGATGTTTAATTGCTGCTGTAGGTTTTACAAGTTTGGTCTGAGCAGCCATATCAGGGAGAGGAGACCAGGACCATGGATACTTGCCTATTCATATGAATACCAGCAGCATAACTCTTGTTTCTGTCAGAACAGGAGCCTACTGAAGGACTTCCCTTAGACTTAGACAAGATGTGTCTAACATGATCATAGAAAGGTGGCCTTTTGGTAATGCATCTGCTAGAAAGATGGGAACTGTGTAGACCATATTATTTTTTTTGAAGAAAGATGTTAAGATACATATTTTCCAGACTTTGGAATAAGACTCTAAAATCTAACTCAAGGATTGTGGTTGACCATATCTGCCAGGCCCTAGCCACATCCATCTGGTTGACACTTCCCATTTCCTAGAGCATGAACCTACAATAACCCCCTTCAGCTGGGAGAAACAACACCAAAGACAGACCTGCTCAGCCTCACCCACATTCCCATCCTAGCAGAGGAAATATAAGAGGATTTGTTGACAGACACTGAACACAATGAAGAAACTGCTTCCCCCACATACACACTCTTTTCCATGTTTTATGAAAGCAGAGCTGTATAATTTGGCAATACACAGCTTCCCATAGACATGTCATGCAAGGCATCTCCTTAATGCCATGGGGACCCCTTGAACTGTTTGTCCTCTGAAGCCCAAGATCCTGCTCTAAAATATGGAACTTAAGGAGGACAATTAAGCTTATTTTTGTTATTAACAAACAATTTCCAGTCTCCTTCTCCAAAACAGCTGAACCGCTTTAACTGAAACTTTCCAAAACACAAGAAAGAAAACAAAACCAAGACCAAAATCAAAGAGAAGAATGACCTTTTGCACAGGAGGCACCAGCTGAACCAGTTAAACTCTGCAGTCTGCGAGCTCCTACAAACACTGGCTTGTGATGGAAGAGCCTTAACCTCGTTGTGATCCTAACATCTGTACCTGTAAACGTGTATGCTGCAAAGACTGACACTGCTCTGCTGAATGGCCTACACAACAGGGGAGCATTACATACTCCTGCTTCAGATAGTAAAAGCCCTGGGCCCAGCAGTGTTCAACTTCATTGCAGACGCAGAGTTTGACTCAAATGAGAGCAATTCTGCCCTGGATAAGGTATTGCAGCTTGCCTACTGCACCATCAGATCACCTCATTTCATACTGCCCAGAGAGAATTCACCCTAAAGATAAAAGTAGAACTGTTCTAGTTGACAGCCAAGTATCCTCAGCAGGAACAACTCTTCTTCAGAATTAAACAAACCAGACAAAGCAAACAACCCCACAAAAACCACAGATACACACACAAAAAATAATAATAATAAAATCACAGAAACAAATGCTGTTGTGGTTGCCACTGTAGAATTCATCTCCTTATAACCCCATTGCTGACCAGGCACCATACAAAGAGCTATACCTCAACTAGTTCTTCTGAGCTTTTGCTTGGCCTCTTGACCTGATCTTTAAAACTTCCCTGAATTTCTTGCATATTAAAACTTTCCCTCTGAGTGGTATTCAAGCTTCTAAGGAAAAAAAAAAAAAATCAAAAATTGAAAAAATAAACGTGCACCACCTACAAAGCTCTTTATCACCCCACAAACAAAGACTGTCTGCTTTGAGCTCTTACTGTTTGATACCTACAGAGAGCAGCTGTTTCTCCCTTTGTCTCCTGTCCACACTCAGACAGCTACAAATAGAGTACAAGTAGTGAATGACAAATTGATCCCTGCTAGATATGCAGGCACAACTCAAAATGGATCTTTTCCGTGACTTAAGGGTGAGGTACCTGCCATGCTGCAACAAGACAATTATTTGACATCCATTCTGGGATCTTTTTCAACACCAAGGAGGCTGAAGGGGGAAAACAAACAAAACCCCCACAATGCAGAAGTAATTTCTCATTGGCCTGATTTAGGACTGAACAGCTCCATCCCTGAGACATTTTAGTTCAGGTCTCATCTGCACCACTACTACTACTACTCTCCTTGAGTTTTGTGGCTTGGGACTTCACTCTTAGCTTACTGCTGTCTGAGCAGGCTATCATATTCTCTTGTATTTCCATTATTTAACTGTTATCATCTCAGCCCATGAAGTTTCTTCCCCCCGTGCCCTATTCTCCTCTCCACCAGGAGCGGGGGAACGAGTGAGTGGCTGTGTGGTACTTATTTCCAGGTGGGATTAAATCACAAACCCCCACCCCCCACCCCAAACATATGCTTTCCAAGGGGCAAGCTGTCTGATCACACTCCAGCTCCATCGCATCCTGTACCTCTGTACATAAAGTGACATGCCATCCAACCAAAAGCATTGAGCTTCTATCTCCTAAGTGGGCTAAATTTCTCATGGGTCAGCCGCTGGCCATACACCAAGACAAGAGATATATGTTGGCCTTCTCTGCACTGTGGAGTCATCACGAGCTCTGGACATAAAAGCAGCTAGTTAGAAATTCAGTGGACATCCTAGGGTTAAGCTGCACTTGTTTGATTGTCAAACACCTGAGATATGACGACAACACATTGGCACACTGTAATTGCAACATATTATTAAGTACCTTCAGTCCCCAAAGGCTAAGACACTTTTTAAAAAATAATAAAGCTAATGCACATAATAGCCCATGTCTTGTTATTTAAGAAACCTCTTCCCGGCATTGGACGTTGACAGTACGTGTAAATGCACTTTCTCCAATAACTATGCACAAGGAGCAGCTTGATGGAGTGCCAGAAAGCACAATGACTGTTCTACCTTAGCAGTGTACTGAAGATGACATGTTCCCTTTAGAACTAATNAAAAAAAAAAAAAAAGCCATTTACTAAATCCTAGCCTGGTCTCTTCCCTTGATGAGCAATTTTAGACTGAACATCAGAGCTTTTGTTTGTTGTTAAAAGACAGGGACAGAAAACTGTTTTGTTAAGTAATTTCAATTTTCATATTTAATGGAAAATAGTTCAGAAGGGTATTTTTCATTATATTATGTGAACATTTGTGTTATATATTCTGCTGGGCCTTCCCTTATGTGACTCAAGGCTGACAACTTCAGGCTGTCAAACACAACCCTTTGCATCAAATAAATTACCCTACACCAAGATCCAGTTATAACTAGTGACACAGACCAAGCTATGCATCTGAAAGTCAGAAAATATTCTTTACTTTATTATCCTTGTTCTGCATTCTCACGTGCATAACATGAAGGCATTTTAAGAACTACTTCCAAAATTCACTGCATTCTCACTGTTAGACTGCTCCCCACCTCCCTACATTAATAAATAAATAAATCAGGAATTCCTCTTCTTGTGCCTTCAAGAGAGAAACAGCTGTAATGACTTCACAGACAAATCAATGCCATTTCCAAAAGGAAGATTTCATTTTTTTTCTCCCTACTTCGAAAAATTAGAATAATTTCACAACAAGCCCTAGGGAACAAGCTCATGAAAATGCACAGAGCAGACAGCACGAGGAAAAGTGTTTGGTTATATATTTCAGGAGGCAGCAAATGGGCCTATCTGCTGCTCTGTGAGCAGTGAGAATAATTATGCATGCATTTGCTGCATCCCATAATCATCATCATCATCACAGAGATGACATTTCATAGCTGAGTTGGGAATCTGTCTTTCCTCAAATTATGTTTTGTTTGGAAGGAGAAATTATTCTAAATAATGTCTAGGGAGGATAGATATAGGAAAGCATAGATTTGAGAGTCAGACACACTAGAGTCATAATCCTATCACCAGGTCTCTAAATAATTCTATTATATCATTAACTCCACATTTGCAAAATAGTAACACATCTGTCTGCAGCAGAGTCCCAGGCTACTAGGAATTTCTGTTAGATATTATGAGCTGGTACATTAATGTAAACTAGTCAGAGTGTGCCTGCATAGGAGAAGTCCTGTGGGCTTTGTAAAACCTTGTCCAGAATTTGAGAGGGATGACAGCTGTCTACTCATTGTTTAATCCTGGTGAAAGTGTCCAAGACCCCAGTTATTGCCTCACTATAGAATGACAGGCACTAAGTACAGGAAGCATCACAAAGAGTTGTACTTAATAGATGCACCTGTCCTTCCCTCACACAACCCAGAAGGAAAGAGGTCATCTCAGCTCAGTGGTGAAGGATAGGACAGGAGGAAGAAGGACCAGATTGAGGCACAGTGGGCTTAGGGAACATCCCTTCCCTAGGAGTATTCCCACCCGCTGGATCATGGCTAGTGCCAAAGATGCACCAAAGCTCTGTTATCAAGGGAATGAACATACTCAGTTGTTCTGGCTGGACATGCTGCTGGATTCCTACAGCACACAGAAGCCATCCCTCAGCCAATCAGGCTCACATACATATCTATGCCTCCTCTCCAGTATCCTGGTCTGCTTTCTAAAGAAAACCAGACTGTCTTGCTGGTTCCACATTAGACCATGATAACCAATCACAGAACCACCTCATCGTTTTTTCTTACTGTGATGGTGCTAAAACCCACCCTGTTCCTTACCGTTTCTCCTGCTTGCATGAAGTAAGGATCAGGACATAGCTGGACCTGCAGCAGTTCCTCCAGGAGATAAACCAGACTGTCGAGTATGAAGTCATGCTCACTTCTAACCATAAGACCTTGAGGGAACCATTTAACTTGTTTCCCTTCTAGTAGTCCTGAAATCTGGATGTTGTCTTCAAGAAAATACAACTCAAAACATTCTTTTATAAAACTAATTTCCATTTTCATTGGAGTAGCAAGACAGGGGAGCCCTATTTATGACACAAGTGCTAGAAGAGCTTAAAGATACCTGAGGGCAAATGAGACCCTCACTTCTGGAAGAGCTGTACTGTCATATTAGGCATGAGAACCTCGTCAACCTCATTAACTGGGTTAACATTGCAGCACTCCTTTACCAAGTATTCCAGTGGGACTTCAGCTTTCTGATCCACACCAGCTTTTCACAGTGAAGAGGTTTATACAAGCTGATTGGACTGTTGTAAAGACAGCTCAGCAAATCTTAGTTTGTAAATGGTTCTGTGTGAGTATGTAGAGCCTAAATCTTAATTCTGGGAACAAGTCTCTGCAAAAATGTAGTTTTAAATGCAATGAAGGCTCAAGATCTAAATTGCCCACAAGCCTGTCTTGTCTGCCTAACACATAGATCAGCAATCCTGGCTTCTCTGCTACCTAAATATGTAGCAACTACTTGCAAATGCAAAGCATATTCTCCAGGTGTCCTGTGCAGTACAGTACACACTGTGCAGAAAACTACTACCAAACCTCAAGCCAGGACAAATTGCTGGCTGGACAAAAAAGCAACATTTACCCAACAACATGATGTCACTCACGCACATGTGGGAGGAAGAGAAAAATCTTGATTTGTTCTGGCCATAGATGAGGGCACAGCCTGAAATTAATTGATCAATCCAGTTCCTACAAAGTTCAATGGGAAAACTCTGGTGTACAATACTGAGCATGCCAGACTTTCTTCTCAAAGACTTCAGCTTACACTTTACTGTTTAGAAGCAGTCAGACCCTCTTAGTCACATTGCTAGAGGAAGTTCTGATTGGACATGGATCTCCCTCTGCAGTGGGGACTGGAGAGGGGAAAATAAGCTGATAAGTAAAAGTTTTCTTTGCTTAAAGAACATTTAAGGTAGAGAAACAAATAATTAAGGGTGAAACTTGCATGAAGATCCTTCAACCAGGAATCCAGTTCACAGCTTGGTCTTTCTTTCTACCCATATGGTCTCCACTATCATAGCACCTCAGCATTTTAGAACTTCACATCATACCTACTCTTTGAGACAGGATGATGTTTGCTGTCCCCTTTCAACAGGCACATCTCTGCAGAATTATGCTAGGTGTCCAAACAGTGGCATTCTGTAGGATAACCTTTTTCTCTTACATGTTCAGTCTTCATTTACCACAACACACTTTTTCCTACTATTTGCTTTTTCCCTCTGATACCTTACACTTCGCTCAGAAAGCAAAGCTCAGCCAATCTTTTTTACTGCCATTTACAATCAGTTTAACTTCCTGGCTCTGGGGCACCTTTTGCTGTGCTTGTGACCACTGCCACACAGTTCTGTTTAAATCCAGAATAATTTGCTGACATGGAAATTAAACCATTGTTCTTTTGATGCCAATAAACCAAAGTGCTGACAATTGAAACAATCATTCCAGCAAAATGGTCAGGAGTATCCACTTTTCTCACCAGATCAAGAGTGTTCAATTCATAAACAGCCAAAAGATGAGTTCTCTAAGTACCAATGTCACAAAAATTGGAATCTGATTGTGTTTTCTTAGAGCTACTTAATAGAGAGAAGTGTCTTTATTTAGCACCTGTCATCTCAAGTTCCCAAAATGCTCTCTCAAAAATTAAGTTTCCTAATAATCTTCCTAGCCAGACATCAGGCTCTAATTTGCAAGGGGTAAACTTGTTTAAGGTCACCCAGCATGGGAAAGAAGAGCTGGGAAGCAGCTCCAGGAATCCAGAGGACCACACCCCTCACTAGCCACTAGACCACACAACTGTCCCCATTTCACTTGAGTCATTATTAAGCAGGATAGAAGAACACTGTGGTTTTATTTTATGTTAGCTGAACTCTTGCATTAACATTTTACTGTCCCACTGATGTTTTGCCTAGAACATTCTGTAATCCACAAATTAATATGTGAAGAACATCCAGTATAGTTTGGAAGAAAAAAAATATTACCCAAATGGCAAAGAAGTTTTGATTTCCAGCAGTTTCATAAATTAGAAGAGTTGGAGAAAGAACCTTATTTTATCACACATAGCATTGTGTAATGCCAGCAAAACTGCTGCCCTTCCCAAAACCAAGCAGAAACCCTATTGTTGCGGCAAACCCCATCTGGTCACATGGAGAACTTAAAACCTCATGGCATTCTGTTTCACACAGACAGAAAGGGAGTTCTGTTCCAAATACATGACAAGAGCCAAAAATAAATGTGCTCTACCTATGCACAGTATCTGAAGTTTTTGTTGCCTGCTCTTATTCATCACTTCGTGTTTTCTATGATTTTGCCTCTAGCTTCTGGGGTAAGGGTTTCTCTATCCTGCAAATTCTGCCCTATTTGCATTTCTGTTAAATCACTTTTTAAAAGGATTCTTCTGGGTGGAAGCAGATCCTCCCCTTTTAGGGGCAGATCCTGCTATATTTAATGCAGTGAAGTGAACACCTAAGGCAAAATCCAATCCCTATTCAGAAAGATCTACCAAAGTAACAGGTAACTTGCCCACGGTAGCGAGGCTTGGATCGGTAACAGGCCCTGCTTGCTCAGCAGTGCAGCTGGGGAGGAGTCATCAAGCCACAGAGGGCAAGATAAACCATCACTGTCACCAAAATCCAATGCTCCAGCCTGAGCTGGACACTCAGCATGGAGCTGGGCAGAGCACAACCCCTAATTCGAAGGGAATGATTTAAAATCTGTTTAAACACAAATTCATTAGTAAGCATCCCCTTTCTGCGGGATGACATCGGCTGTTTCTCACCAGCACCGCCCGAAGTGGCGATGCCGGCAGAGCCCGCGATGTCCCGCCGGAGCTCTCCCAGTGCTGAAGGTCGCTCCGCGCAGCTCCGGCCCGGAGCAGAGCACGGAGAAGTGCGATGTGGGAACGAAGCTGCGGGGAAAACGCAACTGCAGGGCTGAAACGAGACTTAGTAAGACCAGCTGATACTGATGGAAGGGGAAATGCCAGCAGGGAACATCTGTATTGCAGGCATGAGACAGCAAGAGTGTGCTATGTGTTGAGGTTTTGAGAAAAGTGCCTCCTTTCTACTCCCCCAGAGACTCTACTTAATAAAATGGTGCTCTCCCTCTGCCTCTCCTTGCGAACCTAAGAACAACATAAAAATCCCTGATGATAACAGTTTAAGGGAAACAAAGCCTGGTTCCTCTAGTCCTTAGAAGTATTACACCATTTCACCCAAAGGCAGGACTGTTAACTTTACTGTTCTTGGCCTGCTTCCAGCTTGGATCATCAGAGCCTACACACCTAAATTCATTCCCACCAGTAACCAGAAAGGCTGTCCTGATTTATCCCTCACAAATAAACATAATTCCAGCCAGACATGGATACATGTTGCTGGACATCCAGCACTTTGGACGTGGTTCAGGCACATCTAGAATGGAAGAAGCTGAAATACGAATCAGAAGGTCAAGAAGAGGTAGTTTTAATATGTCTCTGAGAGGCATGAGCACAACACAACTGTCATGGCCTTACCCATGAAACAGAGAGGAGGTGTGAGTCTCCTCTTTAATTCACCTGAAATGACAAAACTGATTTTTAGTGTCCTAGACTGAGGCAGCAACATCCTTAGCACACACAAGACAAATTTTATTTTCCTTTTCACCATAACTTCTTGATCCTTTATGTCCGTCCATAGACTGTTGTAGAAGTGATTCCCCCTGAGACCAGCTCTCATTCTCTGCCCTGGCTGGTATTTTCCCCAGTGTTATCATCTATTCAAGGCCACTTCAGAGATCCAGCAGCAGTTGCAGAGTCAGTGTTGGGCTGATGAAAGTTTGGATTTTGCCAGACTGTATGTCCCTCCACAAACAGCACTGGTAAATATAGTAGCCAGTAGGCTAATGCTGGTTTTGTACTTCACAGAGTAAAATACCAGAGGACCAAGTCTTTATGTTACTCTTTCACTGAGCAAAGCAAAAATATGTGGAAACAAATTTTAGCACTCCTGGACCCATAGCAGAATACCTACTGTAGGATCAGGAGAGTGTAAGCTAGTGTTATATGGGGTTGAATCCATAATCACCCCTCCAAATGAGAAATCTCAGGAGAAATTTTGATAGGACAAGCACACTGCATCTATCCCCATTGCATCTATCAAAACATACACTCAGGAAAGCCAAAATATGACCTCCTCCACCCTCAGTTATTATGAGGTCTCAGAACATATGCAGCTACAACTATTATGTATATTACTATTATGCTTAGAGGCTGCAACAGAGATCCTAACTGCCCTATAATTAGACCTGCCTAACGTAATCAAACCTGTTCTGTGAGTGAAAGCTCAGGGGCTATTCCCCACCAAGTGACAACTGTGAGGGAGTATAAGCAGGAGTGACACAGCTAACCCCTTTCTCCAAGGGCTTATAGCCTGGATAGGCAAGGGAGACAGAGACAAATAGGAAGGACAAGGTAGATGGGAGGACCATTTTAAAGCAATGTAGTTTAAGTGATGGTGACACTGCAAACTTCTGGGGACAAGTGATAAAAACCTATAAAAACATACCCCAATGGAATTCACATCAGGAGAGAATCAGCACTGTGGAGAGCATTACTGTTGGGTGTCACTGCAACCCATAGAGGTGACAGAGGGAATCTGGCACTGAGATAAAACCCAGTGCCAAGGAAATCTGTGCCAATGACTTTGTAAGGACACAACACATTACCTAGATGAGCAAGACTGCTTTGATTATGACAGTGGCAAAAGGCAGTCAGCACTGGTCATGCACATTAAAAGCAAGTGCACAAATACTTAAATAGTAATGGGATGCAGCCTCTCAGCTCCTCTGCTAACATCTAGGTGCACAGTCCTTCTAAACATGCAGATGGTGAAACCAGAGCAAAGGAAGTTTCAGCAGAGGTTGTGGATTTCTGCAGGCTAATGACAGCTGAAACAAATGAGCATGTACTGCTTGTATAACAGCAGTGTCCAAAAGTTTGGCCCAGAAAGCAGATTCACTGCACTATACTCTGCAAGCATTCAGCAGTGACAGACTCTCTTCAAAAGAGCTTTGGCATTCAAGAAAATATGATAAAGACAAGGTCATAGACATGTTTAATGGCTTGCCCATGGCCATGTGTCATTGGCATCCTACCCAAAAATACAGCTAGTATCTCCTGAGCTCCAGGCTAACATCTTATCCAAACATCACACCTTCTCTTCAGCCAATACTTTCTTCTCTTGAAGAAATCAGGCCACAGAGTAGACACTTCAAACTACAGTACAGCCTTTGCACTGAAAACAAGCACAATTAAAGATGCCAGCAACTATGTTTCTGCATCTGCTGTCAACTGACTAATTTCCTAATTTTTTTCTGAGTATCCATTTGTTACTCAAATCTCTGAAAGTGCTGAAAACAACAGCACCTCCTTCTGCACACTAACATGTTCCTTACCCATGGGACAAGATCTGTTCTCAACATGGTGATGAAAGCCTGTGTCTGTAAAAGCTCAAAATTACAATTCTTCCTGCTCTCGGCAGTGGCAATCGGTAGGTCACTGCAGCATGAACCTCCATTGACTGTCTAAAGGCATTCAATTAATCTTTGCTTGCTGAGAACTCAGGGAATTCAAGTAAGGTCAAAGAGTTAAAAGAGATCGGGAGACTCTACACTCCCACTGGCACAACACTTCCTGAAGAGCTGACACAGACATGTAAGTTACTCTACTGACAAAAAGATGGAGCTTTCTGCAATCAATGCCCTAAGCATATATACATTTACTTGGAAAGACAATAAAACATCTGGGCAAACCATCTCTGCTTGCTGACCCTCACACACACACACCTCCACCATCAGTGGCAAGTTGTCCTTTGCAGGAGAAGGCACCTGCTCTTTTTCTGGTTTACAGACTTTTTGTTCTGTAGTTATAGGGTTAGCCAGACATGCTTGTCTGCTTCTTTAGAGGAAAACCAGATAGTAATGCCTTGAATGCTATAGTTCTGGGGACATCATCAGTCCCAAATACCTCCTTTTTGTCTGCTAGGTTTGGGTAGAACTCTTGAAGAACTAGGCACTGTTCTCACACAGCAGAAAGCAACAAATGAAACAGAAAGGATAGGAAGAGTGCAGAAAATAATGCTGAAAACAGAGGGAGTCATATAAAAAGCTCTAAGCCCACAGAAACAGTCACACGAACTCAGACATCCCACAGATGCCACACAATTGAACTCTGTCCAGGCACATTAAAAGACAAGAGGCCTGAAAAATATTGCCCTTCATCCAGGCTCTGCTCCTCAAGAAAGCTCATCATTGTAACATTTTCCCCTCTGTACAAAGGAGACATCACAGAGCTAAGAAACTGAAAAGAACAGGATTGAAACCAGACAATCAGTGGCAGGACAAGGAGGGAAACAGTAGGTGCCACTTTGAGAAAGATCTACAGAAGTCACGGATTGTGCTGAGACACAGGCAGGTAACAGGAAAGTGCCCTCAGTCAGAGATACACCCACCCAGGTGCCCCCAGAGACTCAATCTCAACAGGCTCCTTGAGACAAGCTGTTCTTGTGCTCAGTTCTACTACAGGTTCATTCTTCAGCATGTCCCTAGCATGCATGCACTCAGACTAAGCTCAAAGTTAGCATCTCTCACCTCAGTACGAGGAACAACATTAGAGACTAATGATGAAGATCCCACCTTTTATAGTCTTAATCACACTGAAGGAAACAGCACTGGAACAGCCCAACCAAGCATGCCTGACAACTAGTCCAGGCAGGGCTAGTAATGGTACATGCAGGGATCTGCAGTCATCACCCAGGTCACACCTCAGTGCCTAAGAGCTAAGCAGGACAACACTCAGCCCCACCTAAATCACCAAGATGTAGCTAGAAGGTTCTTGACAGCTTTCCATCAGACAAGCTTTTGTTATTGCTGCTTGGACTCCATTAGCTAATGCAGAACAGATCAGAAGGTCTGTCTATATATTATGAGATTCTCCATACTGGTGCAGGAATCTATTTCAGTAGTTAGAATAAGTGACAACCTCAGAAACTCAGATTTTCTGATCATCTTACAATTGCATTCTTGTAAACAAGGATACAGATGTTACTCTGATCATCAGCAATGGGAAAACAGCTTCTAAATTGCATGTTGAACACAAAGCTGTGCTTGTGTCACCCCCACAGTTGCATATGTAGCAGGGGATTCCTGGCAGTTACCCTAACAGGGAGGGCAAGCCAGGGCAAGGAAGAGTGGCAGGAGTGTAGCTTTGCCAGCAGTGTGCAGTCAGAGCAGCCTCCAGGCAGCTCTAGGTTGAGCTAGGGTGGGGAAGCAAGGAGTCATGATTCATAGTGAATCTTTGCTCCAACTTCAGTTTTCTCTCTCCTCAACTGAGCAGAGAAGCTGGATGAAGGACAAGACTGTCCTATTCCTAGGGACAAACTAGGAAGACTTCTGAGGAGCTAGTCACTCTACAGAGTGATGAGAACTGTTAATCTTCCAAAATAACCATACAGGGTATATTTATAATACTGATTGCTACAAACAACATCCTCTCTCCTTCTCTTAGTCTAAAAAGTGACTGTGCAGACAGGGAGGATGGAGGTGATGGTAAGCAAAATGGTCCTGGGAAAACAGCCCACTGAAAATATTTACAAGGAAAAACATGCATAACTTCGGAGGCAGTCAGTGCTGCTGGCAAACCAACCAGAATGAATTCTTGCCTTCAAGATGAGTGCTAGGGTTTATAATACCTTTGTCAGGAGATGTTGGCATCCAAAATGTATGGATTCACAAAAGTTGCCTGTTACAAATACAGAGCATTATGATCACCCTCCCTGTATGCCTGCCTGCTCTTCTGAGATAGCTGCATTTCATTACTCTGGCAACATTAGCCAGGCACTGTTCCTTCACATGCCAGTGCAGAGCCAGGTAAGAAACAAGGACATCTTTATTTGGGAAGAAAAGTGCAAAAATGAAACACCATTTTGCGAAGACACAGCAATAAATTATCTGCTTAAGTGATAAATAAAATACTTTCCCATGTAACCTTGGCAATTGCCTGACAGCAGCGTTCCATGACCAAGAGTGGTCCAATGGGCACACATCCCTCTTCCACATTACCTCCCTCTTCCATCCACTAAATCCCACTAATGGTTTGGCATCAGTGGGTAGCAGTGACCTAGTTTAGCAAGGTCATTCAGGGAACAGTGCTGTACAGCATCTTGCAAAGTATTTCTTGATTCGTTGTGAGAATTCACCACTGAACCCAAGTACATGCCACAGTGTTGGGAAGGGAGTCACTGAAATTAACTCTGCTCATTCCTCTGGAATATCATCCAGAATTTCTGTTCTGAGAGCTGCTTCTGCTTCAGTGTTTGTTGAAGACTGCCATTAAATGCGAAGTCTTAAAAGGGAAAGAGTATTACACAGGAGTGGAGCAGACCTTGCTGCAGAGAATCCATATCCTGAAAGAAAGTAAAAGCCCCTTCCCCACTTCCACTCGGTAATTCATCTCCCATCACCCAAATGTTTTTAAGTCTGTGTCATGCTACAGTGACTCCCCAGGCATCTCTGGAAGATTTGTGAACACCTTATCTGTATTTCCTTATTTACCAGAGCCTCTCTCTACAGAAGTGTGTATTAAAATATTCTCTGGAATAAACTATTCTGTGCTCATCCTTCTTGCCCTTCAAAAACACACAAGCAGAAGCCTCATTGTTTTCTTCTGCATCATCAGACTCAAGATTACTACATGGCTATGTCATCTTATGAAGGGTCAATGACTGAAAACAAATTTACCTATTGACCTTCATACTATCTTTTTAACACCCTAGATTTTGCAAAGCATGTCCCATATGGAAAAATCTCATTCATTATCAGAAAAGCAAACATTTCTCATCTGCATCCTACAGCCAGAGAAACTGAGTCATCAGCTGCTTAAGCAACTTCCACTTCCCCAGAAGAGGAACTGGCATTTAGGTAACTCGCCTCTCAAATCCACTCAATCACAGTTTACACAGACTCATCCCTAGTTTTGCTAAAGCCTCCTAGAAGAAAAAGCACTTCTCTTAGGTCAATCTGTACAATTGTGTCCATAGATGTGTCCACTGCAGAGAAGCAATACCTTGCACATGCAAAGGCTACAGTTTAAGTGTGAGATTGATTTCAAGAGTGACCTTAAAGCTCATTTCACAAGAAAGCTCCAGTCTATCAGCCTGCTCAGAAAGAAGGGGCTGGTGTGCAGTAGCTCCCATATTATTTGTTCTGCTCTAAGCAGACTAAATCCTTAAAGATAAGGAAAAATGCAGTCTCTCCCACCCCAGGCACAGCCAGAGGATTCCTACAGGAGAGACCCTGCTCTCCTGCTACCTGCTCAAGGGACACACACAAGGACTCAGACTGTGTTGCTGAAACACAGGTCCAGGCTCTCACTGCCTTCAACACCACCCAGGTTCTGGACAAACCTCCTCCTCCTCCTCCCTCATTCACAAGCCCACTCCATGTGTTTTGGGTTTTTGGGGTGTTTTTCTTTTTACAGTTCACCTCGCTTCACACCTGTCTTTTCAGCCTGAGGGCTGGGACTAAGCTGGCAAAAGGTGAAGAAGTTCAGAAGAGAACATACCTGACAAACAGGCCTTCCTTCTCTCACCAAACAAACTAAGCTTGAGGCAATTCCCATCTTGCAGGCATCACACCCAAAGGACAACACAAATAGAAACAGCTTTGCAAGCAACAGCAAACATGCAGGATTGAAAGGAGTGTGACTTGGCTTTCCTCAGCAGGAGAAGCATTAACCTCCCCTGAGGTCAGATCCCACACAAACATGGGCTTTATTATCAAGGAACAGAAGGAGGCATTGAAGAGGCACCAACACCTGACAAAAAGGTCTCATAGTCCAAACCACACTTCATCTTGGTTCTGTGTATCCACTTGTCCCTAGCTTTCTATCCAGTCCCAGCATTCCTGTATTCTTAAAAGCACTACCAGCCTCCTGCCAGGCAGCTACCCCTTCGATGTTACAGGTGCTCTTTGTTTCAGGAAATAAGCAGTGAGTTATTTACTCTGTTGATTCATTAATTTCTGCCCGATGGTTTTGGAAATAGTACACTAGCTTGCCAACTAGCAAGTCCCACAAGAAACAAACCACGACACTAAGAAGGATCCTTGTACTTACTACACAAATACAGGATTTTGCACATGAGCTGTTGATACAATGGCTGTGGGGTGTCATACAAAACTAGTGCCAAGTCACAGGATCATTTGCTACCATGATTTTTATTCTAAGCTATGGCTCAAGTTCTTCCAATCCTATGATGTATAAATTAAAATTGAAGTAAGGCTTCCAGCTGGGGGAAATTTAATGGTACTGTTTTATACAACACATCTTATTAATAAGCAGTGCATTGGACAGAAGAAAAATATCTGCCTTGTTTATACCAAACTAGCAAGGTCACACATTCAGATGTTAATATTGATATGGCATCATGCTAAGCTAGAAAACCTCCTGGAGCAGCTTCTATCTCTACATTACACAGATTTGTAAGAAAGACAGCCAAAAGTTGAAGGACTGTACAGGTTGATTAGACACAAACAAGAGTCCAGTGGAACTGTGACAAGATAGGATAAAAACAAGATAGCCAAAAACCAGGCAAAGAAATTAAATCCCAGTATGGGATCTACAAACCTAGGGTGCTACAGAAAAAGAGCTCTGGTGGGTTACATGGCTTTGGTTTTCCCAACTATGAACACCAGAATAAGCCAGGCTAGATAATTTCTCTGCATTTTAGAGTTCCTTCAGATCCATTAACATTTTACTCCTAGCCCTAAGAAAAAAAAATAAAAATCCCACAATCAGCCTGAATTCGGACCTCTAATTGTGAGAGACTCATTCAGGAGTATTTGGAGTGTTACAACAACCTTTTTCAATACATATATCAAGACCTTTGTTTAACATCTTCAGAGTTTGGGTATGTTTAGGTGCACACTCAGAAGTCAAGGCAAGCCTTCAGCCCTGCTCCTTAGCTGCAGTCTGGAAAGGACACACTAGCAGCATAGTAAGTAGCATTGCATGACAATAATCAATTCAGTGTGCTTCAGAGTGTAGTACTCTACATGAGAATAATAAGGAACAACAACAACAAACAAAAAACCTCCAACCCATTTCAAGTTAATCTCTGAAGAGCATTAAAAATGAAGCCAGATCATGCCAGACTGCACACCCTACTGTGCCACCTGAAAAAAATATTCTTGGAGCAGGACTCTGGAGTAGTATACCTATCTGAAGCAGTATCTCTATAGGTAATGTAAAACAACAGGCATTACTACCTTCTGAGCAAAGGATAGTTTGAAACCTACTGTAGGACAACATGCAAGAAAAGATACCATTCTCATTTTATTGCTGCCTCTTCTGTGGGTGAGTGATGAAAATAACCCCCCCGTAGAGCTGTCACAAATGTCATGCTGCCTTCTAAAAAACAAAGCAACAGGGAATTAGCTGAGATATCAGCACTTTGTCAGAGTACCTGAGACTAATTGCTTGTTCACCATTTTGTTTTAAATTTAAACTACTGACTTCCAAACACAGAAATTTATGTGCCCAAGTCCGTTGGTATAGCATTACTGTTGCTGAACTACATGCACAGTATATGTGAAAGAAGGGGTAAACTAGATCCTACTCTGCTTCAGAGCCTGCAATCAGAGTATCTCAGTACTTCTTGCTCTTCTCAGCTGTGAATCTCAAAAATAAAAGCAGTGCAAGTACACAATAAAACAGTGACAAAACAGGAAAATGAACCCAGGTCAGATCCCCCAGCTGAATGGAACTTCTTGTCTCCAAAGTGTACAGGACCCTGCATTTTCCAACACTTCATCCAACTCACTTCTAAGTATCTCCCAGAGGGAAAAATATTTCATGGTCTAATAAGCACCAGCGTTGGGAAAACCAGCTAACATTTCCCTCTGGGGTTAATGCGGACTGAACACCATGAGAATTATATTTTGACTAAGTAATTCTGCTTCCTCTTACATGACTTCAAAGCCCTCATGTCAGCTGAGGTCTCAGACATCAACTCCTTGGATATCTTTGCCAGGTTTACTCTCTGTGATATCTGCAAACACAATCCAAGATTCACTGAAGTCAAGAGAGGAGGTAGTTTAGTATAAAATGAAGTTTTTTCTTGTAGTGTTAAGATTTGCAAAGATAACTGATTAAGTTTCCCATGACTCAAAAAGTTTGAATTATGCATTAGGCAGTTATTAGAAAGTGTCCTAGGCAAACACTGGTCACTTCTGATAACTAAGCATGAAATATATCATTTTTAATGTTTGGCTAACCCTGCCTTGAAAACCTCTACTGACAGGAAGCCCATGATGTTCCCAAATACTTCAAATTATTGCATCAATATCTTTACCACTAGGAAAGTTTCTTAAGTGTCCAGCCTGACTCTTGTTACAATTTAAGTGCATTATTTCCCATCCTATCTTCATTGCTATGGAGAACAGTGTGTTTCTCCCTCTCTCTGCATGAATTTTTCTACATATTTTGAAAACTCTGTTGAACTTTATTTTAATTACAGTTTAGTCAGCTTTTATGCCTCCTTGTTTTGAGGTTAAGCTTTCAAGATCTACAGTTGTTCTCCCTGTTCTTCTTTGGCATTCCCCCATTGTCCACATCTTCCCTGAAATGTGCTAGCAAATTTTACACAATGCTCTGACTATTTCTCCAGGACTGTGTAGAGTAAAAGAATTACATATGATTCTCCTGACCCTACATGAGTGAGTAGCTCATGGTCCTTCAGAAATCTAAGATTTGCTCATTCTCCTGCATGTAGCATAGCAGCTCCAGATGTTATCACCTGTCCTTCATGGTATGGAACAAGCAGGAAAAGCTCTTCAAAACTACAAGTAAGGGATGTTAAGAAGAATCCCAGTCTAAAAGAGGGTTTCATGACAAGTTATTATTACCTTTAGTTTAAGGGGAGGAAAAACCCCAAAATCTCTTCAACCTTTCATTAACTTATCTGTACTGTCCATGCCAGGTCTGTTTTTAAGTACACTGAAGCCTGACAATACCACTGGAAGAGAAAAAGAAATGAGCTATTCTCTGGAGGCGCTCTTATGAATAGCATGTGTTCCTGCCTGTTTCCTCTGGGCCTATTTTATGAATCAGTCCCGAAAAGCAAACAAGCCATTCAACTGTCTCACCATAAGGTCACTAATGAGCTCAGCTTTTTATTTTAGCAGGACAGTAACTGACCTAAAAGTTCTAGGCTACTCAAAATTTCAGCTTGATCCTGAAACAGAGTGATCCTACTAAAACAGAGTTAGGCTCTCATCCATGCTACAGACACAGCATCGTGGGTGTCTAGTTCACACTGGTGTTGTTGACAGAGAAGCCATGTCTCAGGAGGGAGAACACCAAATCCAAGCTCATTGCAGAGAATAAGCAGCTTTTTATTCTTTCCACAGCAGCACAGAAGTATTTGCCACAGAGCATTCCCCAGCACTGACAAGGTGCTACACAGGACCTGCATCACTTTTGCAGCACAAAGCAATGGTTCAGCTGATGTCTAGAGGAAAAAATGCACAAAACCATTGCTGTACAGTTCACAACAGGGAAGGACAAAACATGTAATCAAACAATCCAATGTGGGTTAAAGTACAGAGGCCAGGGCATTAGGTAAACCTAAAAGAAAGAGGATTATTTGAAAGTTCCCCAAAGCACGTATTTCCACCTTTCCCACCACTTTGGTCCTGTAAGCGTGTAAAGATACGCTGTTCCCTCACAGGTTGTCATGCTCTTTCTTTATGGGCTTCATTGGCCTTTGAGGCAGCTCCTAACAGATTTCTGAACAGCAAAGACTAGTACTGGAGTATTGTTACTCAATGAAGCCAGAAGATAAAGGGAAATTAACTTCCTATTTTTTGGGTTCAATGCCCAGAATTATGATCTAGATTCATCTAATTGTACTTGGATCCAGAGAACTAGTTCCACCCACTGTAACAAATGGAACCAATTGCAAAACCTGGATGTGGGTCAGTATTTAGAATCCAAGCCAATGGTTGACAGCAGGCTTTGTTACAATTCCTAATATTTAAAGAGTAAGGGTAGAAATAAATGAGTAGAGATACATGATTTGGCACAGACCCTTCTGAAATGCTGAAACCCCGGATATCAGGATACCTGCTGATCACCAGGAACAGAAGATTAGAAGAAAAAAGTGACATCATCCACTTTTGTAAACACAATTAATAATTGAAGATACTAGGAAAACACAAAAATGCAATTCTTGGTCTGGATGAACCTCTTTCAGCATTCTGATTAGATTTATTGTCTTAGAAATAATTGGGAGAGTCTGAGAGAAGGCCTAAAGACCTTTGGGCAAGCAAATGAACACCACCAATGCTTTGTTACCATTTCATCTACTGCTTCTTCCAAAGGCTCGCTCCCCTCCACCCACTACCCTAAACACTACTATTTCCATTTCCCGGTCTCACAAGGCCTGGAACAAACACAAAACTGTGCTGTGCTTCCAAACACTGCAAGTTGAAAATTGGGATATTCTGCTTGCGAAATACACACACAAGTTCTGGAAACTGCAAGTGAGCTAATACATTTCAACAAAGTCCATTTTATGCTTCTGTTTCAGACTGTTTTCCAAGTTCACACCTAGTGGGTAGGAGAAGAAACAGTAGCCTATGCTGGTGAGCACCATGTGCTGATTTAGTTTCCTCTAATGAAACAGGCTGGTCACTCAAGGACAAGCAGTGCCATTGTGAGGGGAGGCACAGAGTTGTCACATGCTTCAAGCATGGCAGTAGGAGCCAGGAACATCAGCATGGGGAGCGAGATAGGCAGCAACATCCCATCATTTCTTGTGGCCCATTTTTCTGGAGCAAGGGTAGTCCCACTCACCAAGCTGACTTCCAGGAGCATCAACAAGGCTTGGTAATGTCTGAGTAATATTCAAAGATCCTTGGAATCTAAAAGCTGGAATTTTAAGTCAGCCAGTTCAAAGAGTAAATAGGGTAATTATTTTTGACAGGGAAGGGTAATTGGCCCTTGGCACTGCTGAGACTCCCACTCTGGACAGAAGAGCTTTCCGCATACCATGGTTCAGCTCAAACACCAGATAGAGGCTGTCTGCAGAAACAACTGGCTACAGGTCTCTGGTCTGTGCATATTAGCTAATGTCATCCTCCTGACCCAGCTCTTTCTAGGCAGAACTATTTTAAAATTGACCTTAGAATCTCTTCCACAGAGCCAGAAGCAGGAGAAAATCCTGGTTAGACTGGAGACTGCTTGCTTTCCACCACTCACCAGCATTTCCAAGCATTTGCTGAAGTAAATTGGCTGAAGAACAGGAAAGGATGAAGGTTTCACGAATCTTTCAGACACAGGACTTGAGCACTAGTTTCTGTCGGCTCAGGCAGCAGTTGACAATACCAGGAGGCTGCCCAGCTCTGTTCCACCAGCCCTGTTTGATAAATGGAAAGAGTGAAAAAAAACAAACCCAAGAATATTTCAGCTTGCTAAACATGACAGGTAGATCCCCCAACCTCCAGGCATAAGGGAAGGTTTGTCCCAAGCTGCTGAAGAGGCATTTATAGTCAGAAGGTGTAAGCTATGAGCAGGATTTAAATGCCAGCCCTCTGGAGAAAACTTTTAGGTTTTCTGAGCAGGACTACAGAAACAATTAAGCCCTCCAGATTCTAAAAGAACCCTCACTTCTAGGCTTTGACCATTGAAACCTCTTTTAATCCAGGGTCACTTTCCCACAGAGTGGGCTCCCACCCCAGTTCTGAGGCTAGGAGTTCAGACCTAGGGAAGAGATAAGTTATGTCCTTGCTGCCCATGTTTTGAAGGACTGGGAGCCCTGCAACATGTGCTGACCCACGACAAATTCAAAGTGAATTTTTCTTGAATGACAACAGTCATGACATGACAAACAGGCTGGTGAAAGTCAAAATCAACCCCTGTGTCTACAGGAATACAGCAAGAAAATTAACACCCCAAACTCTCAGCCAGCAATGCTTTGAAACACTTTTGTCTTTGAGGTCACCTCTCACCCTTCGGGGTTTTTTGTAGGGTTTATTTATTTTTAATATGGTAAAATTCTAAATTAGGCAAGCAGCAGAGATCACCATCCACACTAAATTGTAATGACCCCCACACGTTAAGGGATGCTTACAGGGATAAGCCACACCTCCAGACTTGAATCTCTCTTTAAACACTAGGATGAAATCCTACCTTAGAGATAAAGTCAGGCTTGAGTCCATTTTCCAAAGAAATCTATCCCAGGCCTATTGAGTAACGCTGAGCAAGAGTCAAGACAGCTAGAGGGCATAAAACCNAACTGACAAACCAGGGGACATAAATCTATAAAGGGGGTAAAAAAAAAAAAAAGAAAAATTAAATAAAATTATTTACGACCAAGGATTTTTTTTGTCTGCTGAGGGTGATTTTCCATGCTTGTCCCATGCTTTCTGCATGGGTTATTCGGACTGAACTGCGGGGAGGGAGGGAGAAAACCACGAAGAAAACTACCGCGGTTTTCTTGCAAGAGCAAGGAAAGCTATTCCAGAGGGCAGGAACGACACTCACCTGTGCCAGGAGAGGGCGCATCGTGCTGCGGGTCCCGCAGTGCCCCGGAGCGGAGCGGCCGCCGGGCGCCTCCACCTGCCGCAGCCGCGCTCGGCTCCTCCGCTCCCACATCGATCCCTTCATCCCTGTTTATCCCGCACAGCTGGTCATTCATCTTCTCCGACCCGAGAGGGTTTTTTTGGCTCCACTCGCCTGGCTCCACGTTAGCGCTCGGCAGCCTTACATGACACCATGACCTACTTAATTTTTTTTTTTTTTTTTTTTTTTTTTTTTTTTT
>VXBX01003097.1:247798-261301 GCA_013400415.1 Scytalopus superciliaris | reverse complement strand
TTTTTTTTAATTTTCCTCACGGAGAATAGCAAAGCGCTGCTTCAGTGTGGCTTGCAAGGAGGAAAGGCAAAACTAAGGAGTGCTGGCAGAGCAAACCAGAGCCCTTTTCAAAAATTCGTGGCTGTTTGTGAGAGGTTAGGCCAGGAGAGGCAAAGCCAGTCCAGGCACTCCAAACTGCACAGCTGAAAATGAGGTGATAACAGGAAGAATAAGAGAAAGGTCTTGTGTTTTAAGTTTGAAAGATGATGCCTGTAATAACTTCACCAAAATCAGAGCTCACCTGGTCCCCACAGAGCTCAAATCATCTGATTCAGAGGCAAGGATAAGAAACACCATCACAGACAGCAGCAGTAACTCAGAGAAGTAACTGAGGGAAGACTGGCTCAGGGATACCAGCTCATTTCTGTCCTCCCCTACAGACATGATCTAAGGAAATGCTTAGACCCAGAGCCTCCAAGATAATCAATTACATGCCTATATACCAGAAAAGTCAATCAGCTTAACCCTAACCCCAGGGAAATCCTGCTATCTCCACCACTTTCCAGAGCAAATTATAAATCTACATTCCTTTGAGGATGTGGATTTTAGTCTCCATATGTCTATCCTGGTGTTTGAGAAGAGATAAAATTTCCTTAATTCTTCAAGGTATTCTGTGCAGCAGACTGTCAGGCATGCCTAATAACTCAGCAAAGGGGTACCTAAAAGAATAATCATGAAATACCTACTCCTAAAATAACTAGAATTTGGTCTGTTCTGTGAGGCCAAATAATCCTTCAAGAATTTTTGATTCTCTCTTCCATCCAGACCTCTTTAGTTCTTAAGCTTTCAAAAGCTTGTCTAGCATGATTTTAAGGGTACATAGCCATGGTAAAACAGAGCATTCTCAAAACACAAGGATGGTTGTCCTTGGCAGCAAGCTCAGAGCATGACTGCAGCAAGGCAAGCAGTGTTAGTGTGCACTCTAGCAAGACTGGAGAGTCAAGACAAACTATTTCTAGACTGGTGTTTGCTTTCTTCATTGCTTGAGAGCTTGCAGGACAAATAGAATGCATTGCCACACTTGCAGGTCAGGCCAAGACAGTCCTCACGAGTTTTAGTCTTTTCACTTCAGGACCTGGTTTGCAATGGAGCCAATGCAGATGTGGTTTGGAAAGAAAGGCAAAAACCCTGGCAGTATACATGTGCCTTAGGATAATGTTTAGCAGTACTCACTGGCAGAACTGTAACCCCGCACCAGGCTGTAAATACCTCACCTAAGAAACAGCTCCAGCCACCTGCCACAGCTGTGGCTATCTTCCCTCTCAGAGCTTTAATCATTACAGTGCCTGCTGCCAAGGAGGAGCTAAAGACCTCTAAGGTGTAGCAGTTATATCCAAGTTTAGGACCTGACCCAGCAGAGTATCTGCTGGAAGTTACTGCCACTGTACTTACTAACCACTGATGTGTAAAGACTGGGCTATGTTACTGTTGTTCAGGGAAAAGCATCTTGTTTCACTTACCTCTGAGTATCCCCTTGGGATCTATTCCTGCTGAGCATGTCAATAGCTGGGACAGGAATTGCTGAATGTCCAACCTGTCACACTTCACCAAAACACAGCACTACACCAAGACCCCATCCATCTGTGTCCCAGATACACCACTTTCTGAGTGCTATGTTCAGCTGCTCTGGCCCACAGGGCTGGAGAAAGAGATGCTGCAGTTGGGAATGTTCCAAGTACCAAGCCCCACTGGAGAGCCAGTTGCAGATCACAGCCTCTCCTCTGTCACATACCATCCATGTCTCCTTCATATGGCCCAGAGTGGGTCATATGTTAGGAGAGAGAAAAAGGGGGGAAAAAAAACCCCAAAACAAAACAGTGCTGACAAACTTATCTTCACTAGAGAATGCATGTCTGAATAGAAAATAGGCTCCAGCACTCACAAACCAACTGCAGACCCCAGCAGCTCCTAAAAATACATCTTCAAAAAATGCCACACCTGAAAACCACCCCTGAGTCAGAATATACTAATACCTTCAGATCTTTTTTTTTTTTTTTCCCCCCAGAGCCCTTTCGGAATCCAAGCTGCTCTACTGAATCCCTACATAGGGGCAACTTACAGTAAACCAGTACAAGCTGCTTGCAGTGTTCCCCTGCAATTAGCATAGGTGAGGTTTATCCTATTTTAGAGTGACCTGAATCCTCTGGGGAAAGCCCTTATCTCCAGTTCACTCAGAGACACAGCAGTGGCGTCCCTGCTCTCGGCATAAAGTGTTCTTGCTCGTGGTTGGGATGGCTGAGCAGAGGGTAAATGAGAGTCACTACCACCTCAGCACTGATATGTTCACTGGTCCCTAGACTCTACATTTAAGTTTCAATTACCATGTCAAAGGCTTTCCAAAAGCCATGGATTAACCAGCTTGCCAAAACTTGTGGACCAAAGAGTAGAGCAATCCTCTGTCAGCTGACTCACATGCAAAGAATAAACACAAGAAACAACTGACAGCATTAAGGCACCCTGCAGTTTCTCAGCCCTAACACTTGCTCTTGGGCTTTACACATGTGCAGCTGGTATGCTCCAGGACCTACTTCCATTCATTAGCATGATTAGAGTGTGTAAACACATGGATCTGAATTCCAACAAACAGGTGCTTTAGAAGCATATCTCCCAGTTGTCCCCACTTACTGCACTTATCCTCACATCACAGGGTGATCTTGGAAGGTGCAACCTCAACTCCTTTCAGATAAAGCTAGACTGAGAAATACATTCCAGAGCACATCAAATGCACTCCAGACAGCCACATCCAGTCCAAAGGGCTGGTCATCCAAAGCAGAGCTAATCCAGAGTAAAACACCCCTGGAAATGCAGAACGCGCTCACTTTATGTTCTTACCACCATCTGATTTACTCTACAGAGCCAGTCACACTGCTCAGTGACAAAGAATCACAGAATATTCTGAGCTGGAAGAGACGCACCCTCAGAGCCACTCCAGCTACTCTTTGCTCCCACCCATCTGACTGCTTTCACCTGCTTCTCTTGCCTGGTGCTTTGATGATCAGTCCTCAGAGACAATCCTTCAGCCTTTATTGCTTGCAATTGCAACAGCTATCCAAACAGGGCTCTTCACTCTCCCTGCTCAAGATGTCTCAATAAAATGAAATTAATTCATTGCAGTTTTTATTGCTTCCAAATTTGCTTTCTACAGATGTTTCCCCCATTTCACCAGGAACCATTATACTTCCATTTCAGTTGCAGGAACCGTTAACCTGTTATAAATGAGCAATATTGGCCTGTTTTGAAGAGGTGGTTCTAGTTCCTCTGCCACAATAAACAACAGCAGCAAAGCTGCTTGGCACTAGCCACCTTAGAGAGGCTATTCATATTCTGGTGTTTCTGCATGGTTTACGGCAGGGATTTTGCATTGTTTATTTTCTGTTCCTCTGCAGACAGTGGCATTGTTAAACAGCATGTGTCCGAGAGAATCCACCCTCTCCATGGGATCTCCTCCCAGCTATTACAACACTTCCCAGAAACCTACTGAGCTCTGGAATAAACAAGTCTCAATGGGGGGACTGAGCCCACACCCAAAAAGTAGAGTGCCATGAAGCATCCATAGCAATGAAAGTATCTTGGCCTTGCATGAAACCTTCCTTCTGCCTAATGAAAACCCTGTGCTGTCACCCTTCCTAATGGTGTTCCCTTGTCCCTTGCAGGCAAAAGACAAAATAAGGGACTTTTCTCTGACTTGCTCCAACTCCGGTATGGGCCATGAGAAATGATGTTTTTCTTCTGACCCATGAGCTTGGGCACACAAAGCGTTTCACCTTAGACAGAATGAGCAGAGATCAACCTTTGGTACAGATGAACTGGGAAAAGGGTGGGGAATTTCTCCCCACACTGAGAAGCCTCCCGCAAACTCAGTTGGTTTGTTTTTCCTCACTCATGCAAAGTTAGACCAAATGCCAGATTTGGGGACAGGAAGAAAACTCCTCCAAGTCAGATTGCAGCGACTATTATGTAAATAACTTTTGTTTGTCTATTTCTTTTTCTCCCTGCAGTTTGGGGCTTGATACATCCTCAGTATCATCTGGCCATTCTCTCCTGGCAAACACCCTCACAGCAGCACTGGGAAGCCTTTGCTGGCATTTTGCCTTGTATACATTCACTCGTCTTTTATCATGGGATACAGAGAGATGCTCTGCAACATGTTATATTAGCAAAGGTCAGGAAGACCCTTTTGGCCTAAACATGTCATATGCAGTAAATTAAAACTGTGGCAACTTTGATTTTCATACTCACATTCCTAGGGTTTTGGGGGTTTTTTTCTGGCTGGCAACACATGTCCGACATCTCTGCTGCACAAGGAAATCACTAGCAGTTAAGACATGGGCTCACTGTAGGATCTGTAGCTGGGAACCCTACCTCTCTTCTGGGCCAGAGCAGACCTAGACTGACAAGATTGTTCTACCTATAGCATGAGAGGAAAATATTCTCAAATCCTCCTACAAACTGGAAGAGAAATACTCAGTCCTGCATTTTAGGGATTTTGCCATCTGCCCTTAGATTTGCTCTTTTTTTTGTATTGGCTTTAAACAGCATTTACCCATCTATCTGGATCTTTCAACATTACTATGTTTACAAGACATGCACATTTTGCTTCTCTTCATAATTCATTCCCACTATAGTCAAGCTCACACACAGTCAAAGCAGAAGCCCTTCAGAAGCACTAAACCCAGTACTAGGCTGAATAAAAATGATAGTTCCCATATGTCCTTATAAACACCATGCCAAACTGTATTGTACTGTATTTACATTGTGTTAACATCTACCAAATTACAAAGCCAGCAGGAGAACATACACCCATGCACATTTCTAAACAAGGTTTATAGTCTGGGTGAGCATTTGACCTTTTTTTTTTTTTAAATGCAATGTCTATGAAAAAAGGGTTTTAGTCTGGGTGAAACTTTTGCCTTTTTTTTTTTTTAAATGCAATGTCTATGAAAAAAAAAAAAAAAAAGAAAATTTCAGCATAAACTTGGCCTGCAGTTTCATGTTACTAGCCAGAATCAAAACATCTGTATCCTGTGGTATCAGTCTGCTTGGGGACTTTGTTAATTCAGAGGCAGCTAGAGTTTCAGATGGGATTACCCCCGGGAGAGCTTCCTGTCCTGACATTTCACATGGTTCAAAAGAAGAGAATTTAAGCTACCATGACTAAATTCTTTTTCTCTTTTACACTCCAGCTTACTTTCAAGCATACCGTTCTACAAGACATGGAACCAGGTCCATTAATACAAACCAAGGATCTGAAACTACACTCTGGAAACTTCCTTTCCTATCCAGGGATATTTTCTGGCTAGAAGCATTCCAATTTTCCTTGGCCTGGACTTCCTTTGTAGCTACTAGCTGACCGATCTCAAAGCTTGTAATAGGAGACCCTCACCACAGTTTTTCAGATGATGACCAAACCTGGAGATCAGTCTCTGGGGAGACAAAGAAAGTCCAAGTGCCAAACAAATGAGAGCAGTGGTCTGTTAAACCTGTCCCTCCCTAATAGCAGCAGAAAGGCAGCAAAGTAAGTTCTAGACCTCCTGCCCAGTGTCATGAAAATCTTTTCCTGGCCTGAATAACTTGGCAGTAGACTATTTTTAGGCAAAAGACTAGGATCTTTCCTTTTAATCTATACAGTTACAGGCAATACCTCTTATTACTTACAGCTGTGCACAGTAAGATTAATTCTAAGACCTCCATGAGGTATCTCCAGTACCAAATCACCTAGCCCAGATCTGAAGCAGCAGCTGAAGTCAGGACACAGTAAGAGTTACCTGTCCTTTAGAGGTTGGTGTTACAGCTTCACTGTGGCTGTGGGTTCTGACTGTGCTGTATGTTCAGGGGAATTATGGTTGCCTCTTCCAGCATAAAGAGTCATTCAGCATGATTTAAGCAACAAAGTGCCTCAGTGCCCAGACCAG
Organism: Scytalopus superciliaris; assembly: GCA_013400415.1. NCBI lineage: Eukaryota > Metazoa > Chordata > Aves > Passeriformes > Rhinocryptidae > Scytalopus > Scytalopus superciliaris. Next base: position 255,350 of record VXBX01003097.1, on the reverse strand, counting down.
CCAGAGCTGAAAACTGGAGACAATAATGAGGGGCAAACCCAAACCAGACCAGGGCTAGGGACAAAAAGCACAGTGTGTCACACTGTACTCTGTTGCACAGGCAAATTACATGACCTCAGAGCACTGGTGTAACAAGAGGGTTCCCCCACAGGACTACTCAGCCAAGCTTTGATCACAGACTAATTTTCTTGCTGTTTACTCATAAATCATGCTCTGCAGCTTCCCTTACCCAGTCCAAAGGACAGTGGCAGTTTTCAGTCTGCTGTCTTAGGGCTGATCTAAACAGACAGAAAAAGATACGACCTTCTAAAGTGTTGCTCAGCTGTCCATTAAACCTGAAACACCAGCCTGGAGGAGTGGTTACAGGCCTCAGTTCTTCATGCACTGATTCTGTATCATTGTGGACATAGAAAGTACAGATTCAAATTAATTCGTCATAGTCAAGGTACTAGTTTATAACCATTAAATTGATGGCAGAGGGCAAAGCAGAAGGATATTTGGAATTCATCATCTGTGCCATATTATAACTTTCTGCTTACTCTTCACATTTGAGACATTTGTCCTATCTAGAACAAAAGGAACACAGATCCCTACTTTCAGCCAACAAAACTAATAGAGATGATTTTCAGATACTTTGGTTGAAACTACACATTTGGTACACAATGCAAGTAAAAAGCTTTGTAGTCAGCAGTTTGGGATTAAAACTCAAGGGAGTTCCTGGGTGGTCATGTTCAATTCTCCAGGCAGCCATATTTTAGACATCATTTTGGATCATCTCTGCAGGCAGGTTCATGTTCAGGTCTTGGATTTCAACCAAGATTTTGTCCTCCTTATGCATTTGTGGTAGTGCTGCTGCTGCCCTCTCACTTTGCTCTTCTAGAAGCATACACTGACCATACAGGGTGAGCAGAGGCAAGGTATAGTTCAAACAAGGATCTTGTGCATGAAGGAGGACTTAAGCATGTCCATCAATGTTTTAAAAAAAAATTAGTAATTATTTTCAGGAAGCCTAGTTTGTGTCAAAACTTGTGGCTTGTTTTGTGTTACTTCAGGCTTGAACTCTAAAAATGTATGGTAAGATGCCCTTCCCTTACCCCCACACCCTTCCTCTCTTGTTTCTTTGAGCAACTCAGAGTCTGATAAAAAAGGATTGCCACAGGAGGTAGGTCACACACATCCTGACAGGCCCCAACATGCAGGATGGACCAGCTGTGTTTCTAAGAACCAATTCTCCCTTTCTGGAAAGGAAAAAGCAAGCACAAAAATTTGCCTGTGGTCCACAACTTATTTATAGCCACAGCTGCAGTTAGAACTCAGGTCTTCCTGGCCACCAGGAAAGCAAAATCTGAGCTCCAGCCATCTGTTTGAAGGTTAGGCGGCCTCCATCTCTGCCAACTCCCAAACTTAAATGAAAATAGGGTTGTTCTTTCTTTTCTCCCATTAAAGCTCCTCCCGAGCTTGGATTTAAGAGCCTAACAGTAACATTTCAAAAATGCCTCAGTGATTTGGGAGCACAAGTCACAGTAATTACATGCAGACACTGTGGTGAAGACTGACCACTGACCAACTCCTAGTATGGAAAAATTTTGGCCACCATCATTCTGAGAGATGGTAAGGAAAGGGCTTCATCTCCAGAGAGACAGTGCAACCTTTGAAAAACATTTTACTAATACTTTGTCATGCACAGAATCAGTGCTGGAGTTGCTAGAACTCATTCCTCTGGGATCTGAATTCTTTTCCTCAAAATGATATTTAAACTATATAGTCATTGTTTTTGAGTACAGTTCAAGACATTCCTTTTCCCTTAACATATATGCCTGTTTGACCTAAACTTACAAGTTGTGAGAATTCTGAAGGACTCTTGGTAAGTGAGCCAAACTGTATACAAAGAAATGTAATAAATTAATCTTGGAGTCAGGGAATGGCACTGCCTAAACTGTACATTTCAGTTAGGGTGACAGAACATCTTAGAAAAGTCCAAATCTAGCCTGGAATGTACCTGTATCTTTTGTGATGAACCTATTCCTTAATACCAGAATAGTCCAGTTTTCTTAGCATCTGCCCTGAAGTGGCCCTTCCTCTCCAATGTCCAATTAAAAAAAAAAAAAAAAAAAAAAAAAAGGAAAAAGCAGCCACTGTCTTCCCAGAGCACTGGTAGAATCTTTCAGCTGAAAGGGCCAATTGATGGGTTGTAAATTGTTAACATTTAATTTCAGTGTAGAAGAAAAAACCCGTTCCTCCACCTTCCACAAAAGCTTCAGGAAAATGTTTCAAGACCAGTATTTGCTGCTAGCAGAAGCCTTATTGCACATAACCTCCCAGGGGAAGTCTCACAAGAGGAAAGCCTCTCCAAGACAAAGATCTCTTCCAACCAGCTGGAAAACAACATTCCTTCATTAATTTACTCAAGATACTGGGAATTTTGCAGAGCTATGCTACAGATTAGTACAATACCCCATATTACAAATCTATGGTCTCTAAAGAAAATGTGAAAGACAGGATGGGTGGGAGAACAAGCCTACAATGGAGAATTCTTATTTCTGGTCTTGCATCTCACACCCTTAATAGGGTAGCACAGAGGAGGTCAGGACTCCCCAGCATTGAACACCTGATGTATCTGGGGATAAGTGAGCACCAAGCTGCTTGGTTTTCCACTGCCCATACACATCTCCCCCATTCAGAGAGATGCAGGTGAAAGCTCTTGTTACTCCTTAACTGCCCATCACAGGCAGCATCTGTCAGCCCTAACTAGTCAGCCTCAAGCACACAGAGGTTGTCCCTGCGCAAATCAGCTCCCAGTCCTGATGACAGAGAAGAGTAACACAAGGTGCTCAGTGTTCACACATCTGTTCAAGCCAAGAACAGAGCCCAGGAGCCCTGGTTTGCAATCAGAGCCCTTATCACCCCCCATGTCTTCTATCATCAGCTAACAGCACATGATCAGATCTGGGGGTGAAAACAGACTTGTACCTGAACATGTTTGCACATGAAAACAGAGCTGACTTTTCCTCCTTAGCACAAGTCTAATCTAAATCACTACTGAACAAACTCAGTGACCTCCAGGGACTAAAAAAACAAAACAAAAAATGAAGTGTTGCTAACAAACTGTTCGATCAACAAGGAAAAGGCCTCTGGGATGAGGGGTGGGAAGGGGTGGGGAAAGAAAGACATAGAATGTAAAACTGAATGGTCACAGAAGATCAGCTTGGCTAGGACCGCATGCCAGCTGAGCAGCTCTAACATCTGGGAGCCACAAATACCTCAGATCAAAGACTCTCAGACATGCTCTCAACACCACAAAGTGTTTCAAAGCAAAAGGGTAAGGTAGGGGCAAGGCTGGATTTGCTTACTGGCAACATCCAAACATGTGCTGACAGAGGGGGCCAAGAAACCAAGCCTATCATCGCTCAGCAGGCAGGTAGGGAGCTCTCTCGCACCACATCATCCACTTCCATCAGGGCCTCAGTTCCTCCATTAGCACAGCCAGGCTTGCTGCCAAGAATCAGCAGTGACCATCAGTTACCTACCACAAAGCTGCTCTCCTCAACCTACACTAAACCACAGTCCTTGCCCAGAGACAGGAGCACTGCAACTTAACTTCCCTACTCTCCACCACTTTAAGTAAGAAGCAATGCCATCATCAGTATTTCCTTTGTTGCTGGGCTGGACTTTGCCATTGCCTGTTGCTTGCTCCTCACCAACATCCTAGAAACAGCAGATACTGAACAGACAGAGCCAGCACTAGGGATAAGAGAGGGCCTAACATAACCATGGGCTCCCTTGAAAGATAAAGAGCAACCACCAGGAGCCTAAGCTACAAGCATTTCTATTCCTACATGAACAACCACCACATTATAAGTCTCTGAGAGGAAGAAGAAAATTCCCCAACTTTTTATGCTCTTCGAAAACTGCCAGCACTTCCCAGACAGGAAAAGGTGAGTGAAGGGTCAGTAAAACACCAAAAACCCTGAGTAACTTGAATGACATGTATACATTTTGGCACACAAATTACCTCTCCAGACAGCTTCTGCAAGGCCTAAGCAGCTTAGCAAGCATGTGAAAGCCAAAAAAACTTGAAGTGGCAATGAACTATGATGCTCTGAACTAGGGTCAAGGTTTTCTAGCCTGGCTACTTCGGTTATCCCTGACTCTGGCTTTGCCTGCAGCCCATCACTTAAACCTTCCAGCATACTGGTCATTACCTGCAGAACATGGCTTTGGGATCAGATGTTAGTTTAAGATGCAGATAGGCTGCCATCCAAAGTCCACCACTTGCTTCCTGTGGTCACGCCACACCTTCACATGTATAGGTAGGCTGTAAACACCATTGGGGCTCAGTTATGACAAGGGCCATACAAAAACAAAAAAGTTATGAATGCATCAGAGTGTGCAAATCTCTCCTTTCCACCCCTTCTGCCCTAGGCTTGTGTTTTGTTTTATGGCCCTACCCCCCCTTTCCTGAGAAATGTGATGAAGGAGGGTGGAGTGGCTCAGGCTATGTACAAATATTCAGACAGTCTCTTAGCAATAAATGGATCTCAGTCAGTTCTATTATCCGTCTGGCTGTGTCTCCTATTATCTACTGTGAATTGTAGCAGAGATCTCTGGAACAGCGTTCAGGCACCATCATTACTAACTTCCACACCCTCCAAAGACTGCACTGTAACAAGGCATGCTGGATAATACTTGCCATTAGAAGAGGGAACATAAAGGATTCAAGCTATGACTAACACAGTAAAAGGCCCTGCATGGGGCTTTTACATTCATTGACCCGGGTTTGTTATTAAAGAAAATTCTAGGTTCAAAACCTAGACCTGCATTTTATACAGCACATCAGCTGACTTACAGAAAAAGATGATTTCACCCTGTTCTTTCTCACTTCTCCACTCCCCCCTGCTAAATCTTCATGGAAGACTGCAGTTGGAGAGCAGGGAAGGCACAGCACAGGTCTGTCTGGAGTTTACAGTCCCAAAAATGGGGACCATAAGCCCAAAGCGAGGAGCTGGTAGAGCCCAACAAAGCACTGGAAGCTTACGATGCCCCACAAATGGGGACACTGTGGGGAGCATCTAGCATTTCAGAGCTGAAAGCCTCTAAAGCAACACTCAGGCAGCTCCTTGTTAAGAACAGAAATTTTGGGATCCAAACCCACATCTTACTTCCTCATGTTTTTTGCAAGCCCTCCAGTTTGTTTGAGGCCATCCATCTGTAAAGCCTAGATTGAAATCTACTATCTTTCCCCAGGGTAGGGTGAGGGTTTTAAGAGAAAACCTCTCAGGTCTACCTCCGGATAGCCAGCAAGGCAAGGCCACAAACACAAGCTCCACCAGTGCTCATTTTCTTATGGGTTTTTACCTAGCAAGGGATTGGTTTCATCCCCGTAGGCACAGAACCTCTGAACAGAGTCTGTCCTGAAATTGGGGTATTTCAAAAACCTCTCTCTCCTGCACAGCTTCCCTGATGCTTTTCTCACTTGGACACCCATTTCACAGCAGGGCTTAATATCTTCCTATTACCTATCATTCAGCATGGCTGAAAAATTAGTCATCAACCTAAAAAGTTATTAGGAAACACTTGATACTATGATTGCTTTCCAGCAGAATGAAGCAAAAGGAAGAGGTAAGGGAGGGAAGGTGGGTGAAACCTTGCACTCACAGTCGGGAAGGCTTTTCCAGCACAGGAACAACTCCCCCAGGGACTCAGCCCATAGAGAGGCACCCAAGATCCCAGCTTGGCACAGCCGCTCCCTCTGCCGATAGCCCAGAGGTAGCTGGCAGAGACTGCCTTAAATAGAGCCGCTGCTGCCCGCAGCCATCTCTCCGGCGGCACCACCCATGGCTAATGCGGTCCAGATGAAAGTCGTTCATCGGCCGCAATTGCTCTCAGGCCCCAGCTGGGAAGCGCAGCCGGGTGCTTCTCCCTGCTCTGCCCGTGGGCATTTGGGTTCGGGAGCAGGGCTGGCTGCTGTCCCATCCGTGCGCAGGGCAGCGCGGGGATTGGGACCGCAGCTGGCTCTGAAGCATCGTGCCATGGGCTGTGCAGCCCAGGGAAAGGTAGGGGATGAGGGAAGGAGCACAGGGGATAAGCTCTCCCGGGTCTAGGAGATCAGGGACTTGCAGCTGCTGCCATCAGCAACATCTCATATCTGTGTGTACCCCTGAGGAGTTCCTTAGGCAAAGTGAACTAGTGATGTTTCCTTGCATCCTCAGATGTCTTCTGGACACCCCAAACTGCTGTCACAGGCCACCCTCTGCTCTTGCCACCACTCCTACCCAGTGTCCTGGGAGCTCCTCCAGCTCTGCAGATGTTGGGATGTGCAAACCTGAGCTGGAGACAGTGAATGTCATTGGAAGAAGGGAAGAAATATAGTGGGAAGATAAGGGGGAAAACTGGGAGCACTGAAAAAGGGCATGGGATTGATCACAAACACAAAAAGCAAGGAAGAACAGAGTATTACACCTCTTCATGCCCATTTTCACACTATGCACCATCAAACTCAAGGCATCTCAGGGTGGAGGGAGGAGTAACCTGTTGACGAAAAGCAAGAATCAACAGCCTGTAAAAGCATGGCATCTCCTCAAATAAGATTTTTTGTGAGGCAGAGTTTAGCTGTTGTATGTACCTGCTCAACCCCACTGTCCTACAGTTGAAAAGACATTTGCTGGGAAGTGGCTGCCACTGGCTAATAGTCCTCGTGCCCACAGCAGGGCTGGCTGGAGCTGGCAGTCTGAAATGCTGCGTTTTAAGTGGCTTTCTGGCAGGCAGTGCCCAACATTTGCAGAGGATGTTTTGAGAAAAGGAAAAAAAAAAAAAGACTCCCCACCATTTTTGTGTTAATAAAAACATATTTGATTTGTATACAGTTTATATGCTTCATAAAAATGCTAATTACTCTCACAAACAGGGGAGAAACAGAGCATTTTTTTTTTTTTTGCATCCCACCCTTCCCCCTGTCCTACCCTTTATACTTTTATGACGCAGCATTTATTTAAGTCGGAATTGTGCCCAGCTCATTCTGCTTTTCACATGGCGCATCCTCCCCTCTCTTCCAACTCATAAAAATATAATAATAACTTGCAAATTTATTTCAGTGGAAATTTGGAAAAACATTATGAAGGAAAAAAAGAGTGTCCAAACATAAAGCATACAAGGACTCCAACACTGCCCCCCTTCCCTTTCCACAACTTTTTCCTTTGGTGCATACATTTTTCCAAGGTCACCTCGGAGGCTTTTCCTAGTTGGCTATTAAAACAAAAAAAAAACAAAAAAAAAAAAGCCTGCCCCAAGAAGCACATGAAGCCATCGCTGTGGCTTGGACTGTTTCCCTGTGCATGGATGCCATGGGAGAAGCAGCAGGGCGGGGGGTGGGGGAGTTGAGCTGATATTTTTCCAAGACTTTTTCTCTCACCAGAGGAGGATGAAGATGGAGTGATGAGTGAGGTTCCATTTGTCTGGCAGCATGAGTCACTCGGCAGCAGTTTCCGATACACACTTTTTTTCTTTTTTCTTTCCATTACAGAATTTGGTGTCATTTATTCCTTCCTCCTTCTCA
>VXBX01003097.1:103153-242166 GCA_013400415.1 Scytalopus superciliaris | reverse complement strand
TTTTTTTTTTTTCCTGTTGTTTTTGAAGCAGTATAATCACTTTATGGAAGAGCCTGGCAGACACCGAAGGCTGCACGCACACAAGCATGCTTGCTGGGAACTCTCCCCCAGGAATGTGCAGCTTGGATCTGGCCAGCTTTTCATACAATTCAAGCAGTAGAATACTGGATTTTGAAAACAAAATAGTCCAAATATATTTAAGTGTGAAAAACAAAGCTGTATTTGCCTAAAGTTAGAGAAAAAGAGTTAAATCCCAGATATTCTCCAAAAACACTTCTATGCCAAAGCCTGTCTTGGGTCTGTATTAACACACTCCTTTGTGGGTTGTTTGTGATTAACATCAGTTTGGCACTGGAGAAAAGGAACCATCAGATACATCACCAGCTCCTTCCCTCCTGTCTCCCCCCCAGAAAAAGTATCATAGCTCCAAGTAGGACAGCAAAGCAGTAACAGTCACCCCTCCCCACCCCCAGCAGCTTGTGATAACAGCACAATGGAAAACACTACAACAAAAATGTTGATATGCCATGTAAAAAAATTAATGTAACATAATCTGGGCCAAAGAACACTGAAATTTCTTCTTCATGACAACACAGTTGATTCCTAACATCACTGAACAGCAGAGGGAAGTTCAGTTCCCTGAGAGTACTGCTACAATTATATTAACTTAACCATTTAAAAATTTCCTTTAAATGTAACTGTCTACCTCGGGGTTTATGACACTTTGATTTGCAATAATTCAGCCAGCCAACTATTTATTTTTAAACATGCATTTCATATACATGTATACACACAAACAATTCCATCTTAATGAGAATTTCTTAGTCTTTAAAATTACCAAGAAAGCTACACAACCATACATGGAGCTCCAGCCTACAAACCCACCAGGAACATGGGCTTTGCAGCTGGAAACAGCTCTGATAGCCACAGCCACTTTCAGGGTCTGGACATGCAGTCAAACCACCCCCTTCCATCAAGTCACCAACACCATAACATCCCTTGGCACACTCAGCTGCAGAGGAAGGCTGACCATTGCCCCTCCACAGATTCATCTTGATCAATAGGCTATCTGCAGGCTGGCTAATCCTAACAGATGGTAACCACAGATAATATACCCTAATAGCAGGCTGTTTAAACAGTACAGCAAATCTCAGGTGTTGTTTTCTTCCATCTTTACAGTTGTTCGGAGAAAAAGAAACATTTGGTTTCCCCTCATAATTTAAAAATTATAAGTGTCTTGTTAATCAAACTAGTTAATGAAGCAATTTGCAAGTCCTCTGAAAAATTCACATGGCATGCAAAGTCCAAGGGTTACAAATTCAGGGAAATCATTAGACTATCTTCCTTACACAGGACAAGAGGAGTTAACTCTGGCTTTCTAGAGAAAGTAGAGTCTCTGATTCATCACTGCACCAACTGACTAGCACAGTAAGACCAATTTAGGCAGTTTCTAATAGACTACAGCACCCAAACCAAACAGTCAACAAAATTAGACCAAAAACCTGTGCGTCAAGGGAGGATTCTAACCCAGGTATACATCACCAACTGCAGGTTCTTCAGCTCGTGTTTGTAAGGTCAGAATCCCCTCATCAAACTCACTGGAGATCCAGAAGACAACTTCAATGCTTTCTCCCAATTAAATAGCTCATTTGGATCTAATACGACGTTTATTGACTCCTGGGCCTGTATTGATTCTGAATAGGCTACAGCCAAGGTTTAGTAAATGCCTTGGAGATAAATCAGCATGCAGGTAATAAACTGCAGATCACATAAGCAAACATTACTTAATTATATTCTTATTAATATATTGAGTCTGTAATGAATTTTTGAGGCATTTAATTATCAATTTGACAAGATAATCTAGGGGTAGTTAATGATGGACCAGTAAATTGTTAAAAAAACACAGGCACTTAATAAGTCTCCTAACTGACACTGAATTAACTTGCTTTAGCTGTCTGGTTAAATAGACAGCAGTTAATTACAGAGTGCTTCAACAGTCTCACAATTTTAATATATGACCCTCTTTGCTGTGCAGTAACCATACAGCAGGAGACACTGTGTTTTCTCCATATATTTCCTTCTGATGCCTGAATTACTTGCTGTCATAACCACTTCTGTCTTCAGTAAGATTCAGCAGTTAGGCCTTTATTATTTAATTAAGTACAATGGGCCTGTTCCCTCTCTTTAGTGATCAGAAATCATTGTGTGTTTTAGTCCCTGCGGGATTAACAACAAAAAGGGAATTTCTCACTTGTAGGAGGGGTAACAGTTTGGAAATGGAAGTGGTTGCCTTGAAGCTCCAAGTGGTCCCTGGACAGGCAGAGACACCAGCTAGACGCCCTGGATAAATATGATGGCTGAATGTTGCTGTCCACATATTCATGTATATCCAAGAAATGCTTTAGCCAGTGCCAAAGTGCGGCTCCTTATTTGGATAAAATCTGACACTTCACTGCAAGGACGGGTTCAGCCCTGACTCATACAAAGATGATCACTTGCCACAGTGTTCTGGTCACATACAAAAAAAAAAGGCAAGTGAGCCAGCCAAGGCAGCACCGGAGACAAGCATTAACAGTTCACCCCAGAGGTTAACAAATAAGGGTAACAAATATTAATAGCTGTGACACCTTCTTTAAGAGTAGCCTCAAGCTACACTGAGGAAATGAAGCTTCCTGGAGCTGGGGAAGTGGTGGCACTAGTTGGTTTGAAATGTAGAACACTGCTGATAATCCCGGCTTGTGCATGAATAAAACATTGTAGATCCTTAATCAGCTGGAGAAAACACAGCCCTTTAAGAAAAAGACGTTTCAGGAAGTAGAAACAGTGTTGTTTGGCTCCAGGAGTTCAGAGGCCCCGAGTCATCAGTCTCTCCTATCATTAGCTTCAAGAGAAATTTTCAAGTGCTGGTTCTTTTAATTTATTTACTTTGGGGAGCCTTTAAGAATCAAGCCTTTTTCCACAGTAATTATGCAGCCTAAAAGATCTTTCTCCAAAAATAAATAAAAACATTCATGCAATAGCACAAATCCAGGAAGAAGGGCTTTAAAAAGCCACCAAATGTTATGCTGCTGGAAAACTTGAGCAGAAGCCCCAGGGACCCTTCCTCAGCTAGACATTGGTATGACAGTGCAATGACACCAGCAACATCATTCTGCTCCTAAAGCCCTTAGCAGCTCTAGTAGTGTTAAGTAGCAGGGTTACTGGGCAGAGTTCTTCCGTCACAGCCTCCTCAATGTACAAATTCAGAGGAGACAATCCTCAGTCTGGGAACACAGAAGTCCTTCTGAAATCTGTGCCTCCAGCTGCTTTATTTAAGTCATGTCATGTTCTTCAGAGCTAGGCCAAGAAAGACTGAACACAGTTCCCAAGGCATCATTCTCCAGCTCTCCCCAAGTGAGAAGAAAAAGTTTCTGCAGCTTCTGTTTTGCTAGCTGGGCTGAGGGCAGCCTGGACACCTGAGGAGGCACGGTTGGCTGCTGAGGACATCACAATCTTCAAGTTGAGCAGAGCTGCTTAAGTGGTCCTGCAGTCCTGTTCTGCCCAAGCAAAGCATGAAAAGCCATAAGGAATCCTTGCCAATCCCAAAGCATTGCTTGCTACAGGTTTATCAGGGATGCAGAGTGGGAAAGGACCAGGTCTTGCCTCTGACCCAGCTCCCCCAGACTCAGCACTGATTTCTCACCCACTGAGCAACAACCTCCCTTTAAGAAGTACTGGGTCACTTCAGGGCAAATCATGGTAAGATCAACTTCTGCACTATGTCTCAGGGACAGAGCAGTATTGAGGCTGGAAGGAATTCACAGCCCTTCAACTTGTGATGGAGGTGGGACAAGGGCTAATTCACAGACCAATCCAGGGCAAAAAAGGGAAGCAGAGCTGAGTTTAACCCCTTGCTAACTCAAAGAGAAGGCAGCATTTTCCCTGTGCTGACACCAACCAGCGAGGTCACTGACAGGGCTGTGCTCTGCAGGGTACTTGCTCGTGCCTAGTTGTTTTGGGCACGCCATTAGAGAAACTGTTTTGCCAGAGGTGTTGTCAGATTTACCACAGCTCTGCATGTGGAACTCAGCGCATGCATTACCAACATGTGGTGATTCTAAAAAGCCACTTTTGGTCCCAGTAGTCCTTGGGATGTCTAGATACAGGCTCTCACTGCATGCCAAGAAGCACAAGAACAGCCTACGGTGTTTTTGGACTGGCTGGTGGTGGAGTGGTTGGTCATGGCATGCAGCCATGCTGTAGGCTGGGAGATAGACTCACAGCTGTGGCCCTCAGGATCCTTGGTCAGTGCTGCTGTGATCCAGGACCAACCAAATGTCGATGTTCTGCTCTCTGAGACTTTTGCTTCCTCTGATCTATCCCTGTAGGCTCCTTCTCTGGGATTTCTGCTCAGAATGGGCAAGACTGTCCCATTGCCCCAGGGCAGGCTGTTGCCATGCCCTGCTGGGGCTGCAGATGTGAGCTGTGAGTGCCACTAGCCCTTCACCTCTCCCCCCCAGGGTAGATGAGCAGCCTCTGCACATCCCTCCTCCTTTTACACAGATGGTTGCCGGGGTTTCTCTTTGGCTGCTGCTTTTGGGCCCAGCTGCAGAAGGGCTCTGCTCCAACACAGGCTCAGCTGGGCTAGCACAATGGGAAAACAAGCCTTTTCAGCCCTGTTTCCTTTTCCGATGTTTTCATTTCCTCCATGTGAAATGCTGCTGAAAGGAGGACAGTGTGGCTGTGGCTGCTGCCACAGGCATGGGGGCTTGGATATCACTACCTGCTTCTTCATCTGGGTCAGTGATTTCAAAGGGGCCTTCACTAAGCTCCTCCCTTACAGATAACATTCTTCTAAACAGGATTACTCAGGCAATCAGTAGAGACCTGGGATCACTCTACCTTGGAAACAACTGGCCTTTCCTGGCCCATATACCTACAGCAGATCCCAGCAAAGGTGCTGGACGTCCCAGAGTGAGTGCAGGAAAGACAGAGCCTAGCATGGGCTTCTTTGCGTTTTAACATTTGCTCTGCAGAATGCAGGGCACCCAGCAAACCCAAGGATGCATTTGGGGCAGTCGGGAGGAATTGGAGTAGCTTGTGCTTTGGCAATTATGGCATGGGGTAGAAAAGTGGAGGAGGGATTGAAGTGGCTTACTTTATAGCACGGCTTTGATGCCTGTGACAACGAGGGGCTAGGGGAATGTTCTGTGTTGGAGAAAGGGAGGCTGCATTCATATGAAAGTTTTTTTGGCAGGTGACAAAATTGTCCTTGCTGGGCAAGGAAGAAGGTGTTAATCTGTGCATATGCTAAGGAAGGAATTAATATTCCCTGTCCTCACAAGAAGTTCTAAATCAAAACAAATCAAAACGAACCACGTACGGAACATTTCCCAGAGGTGGGCTACCTCCCCAGGGACACACAGACCCGGCGTGTCCCCCCTCCCGGCAGAGCTGCAGCCCCCAAGTCGCGGCCGCCCCCGCCGCGGGCTGTGGCCTTGTCGAGCGCCCGCAGCGGCGCGGAATGGCCGGCAGAGGGCGCTCGGGGAGCGGGAGAGCCCGAGCGGCGGCGGGACCCGGGGCCGGGATGCGGCTCATTCCTCTCGGGACCGGGATGCGGCTCATTCCCACTCGGGACCGGGATGCGGTGCATTCCCACTCGGGGCCGGGACGGGGATCATTCCCGGCTCGGCCTGCGGGGCTCACCTGGAGACATCGGGATTCAGGAGGTAGCACCTTTCCCCCTGTTTTTCTCAATTCCAGAAGTGCTCTGGCTTGTTTAAAATCCGTTTTAAACGGATTAGGAGCAAATGGAATGCGTGTTCTGGTGTTCATGGGAGGTCCCAACATGAAGGCACCAGGCACAGGAATGAGCAGTGGGGTCCTTGGACAGCCCAGCCAAGCCTCTCCTAAGGCTGGATCTCCTCCAGAGGACAAGGCTAGAAATAAACCACCTCTGAGGAAGGGGTCTGGCACCGTGACACCTTTCTTTCCCTCTCCCATCCACCACTCTAGCCTCCATCCTGTGACATTCTCGCTGAACAGCCACCCAGGGTTGTGGGAGATGGGGATTTTTGGAGATGGAGCACCATCCTCCTGCCTCTTGGCTGACTCTTGCCAGAACCCCCTTTTCTGGAGGACCCACCCCCTTGCAGCCTGCAGAGCCCTCACTACCATTGAAAAGCAGGTTTATTTCAAGTTTCACAAAGTGACATGGGCTCAGGACCCTCCTTGGCCTCTTGCCTGCTGTCTTGAATCGCTGCATCCTTCCCCATGGAGGGGAACCAGCCATCTCTGCCTGCTACCTGTGCTTCCAACACGGGAAGGCAGCTCGTGCACATGGGATGGCAAGAAACATGGTATACAGCTAATATGAGGACAGAGGAGAGGGGTACATAGCTCAGTGGAGCAATAGCAGCACCTGGTCTCAACTTGCACAAGGGTTGCAGGGGGTTGCAACCCAGGAAAAGGCCCTTCCTTTGAGCCCCTCTAACCACAAGCAGCAAGAGCAGCACGTTGCTGGAAGTGACTGGTTTGCTCCAGTAGCCTCTTTATAAGCACCAAGGGACAGCTGTTTGGGGACCGCTGGGTTTTTTAAAGGCCACTTACAGGCTTTAATACTGTGCTGGGGGAGAGGGTAAGGAGGAGGGGGGTCAAGGAGGGGTGGTTGCATTGACTGCTTAGGACTTAAAGCTGTAAACCTCTTCTTCCCTCGCTTATTGCTGGGACATTTTTATTGGCGAGATGAAGGGAGACAGAGCACAGCTCCACAACTTGCTCTTCTTCTAGAGGTTAATGACCCAGTTAGCAGCTCTTGGCTGCATTTCCCGACATTTTGCAGACATCAAGACCCGTCTCCCTGCCAAGTACATTCTGTTCCCTGGAGCTTGGCCAATGCATCTCAGATTACTATGTAATGCGACAAAGAGGGAGAGCTGGAGGTGAGGGTGGGGGCTGGAGGGGAGATACGGGAGCTGTTGGGGAGGGGGCAGGAGAGGGTGGGAGAAGGGGAAGCACCATTTCTAAATTTAACAACTAAGATGGAAACAAAGCTCCCAAGGTGCTTATTTGCTGGATAAAAACGTGAATCCCAGGATGAATTGGAGTGATGCTTCTGGGAAACAGATGCAATCAGCAAATAATTCCCCCCTAGGGACCATGCAAGCCTGCACTTCCTGGATCTGCTGACAGTCAAGCTCCTGCTTCTGATGCCCTTGTGCCCAGGACAAATACTGCTGGGGAACTGCTGGGGCTATTTTCCTGAATGAGAGTGCAGTATCCCAAGAGGAACAGGGGCTTAGACAGGAAAATGGAGAGTGGGGGCAGTAAAGAGGATGAAGTTCTTGCATGGTCTTTTATTTATCTTTTTGTACCCAGGGCAGAAGATGCTGCTTAGACACACTGTGCTTGGTGAGCTTGACTGCTTCAGATCCAGACACTTGCACAGTAAAGGGAGGAAGGTCAGACCATAGGGAAGGCTCTCCTGGCAGTGGTTGAACATGCAGCTTGCAGAGCTGCTGAGCTACCAAACCTGTTAGTAGCAGGTGTCTGCCATTGCTAGAGGCCAAGCTGATCATACACTCCACATATGCCCACAAGCCTTTGCCCTGTGACCAGTCTGGTGTCCTCACTCAAGCCATGCTGGGGTCTTCTACTGCAACCCTAATGAGATCCCTTGGCCATTACATGCACTTAGACCCCTTTGCCCTTGCAAACCTCTCCTCTCAGGCACTTTATGCCACATTTCTCATTAAAACCACATTGTTTTCTAGGTGGTTCATTGAACCGGAGACCGTCACATGTTGGCAGTATTGAAAATGAACCTTGGGGTCCTGACCTCAGGGGAACTCTTGCAATCCCTCCTCTCCCAGACTGGCATCTCTGTTACAGCTTTCCCACCCTACCTAGGTTCAGGATCTCTCGCTAATTCAGCTCTGGATCTTTGGAAACCTGTTCACAGCTGCTTTGAGAACTGCCAGCCAGACCTGCATCTCTGTCATGCCCTGGGCTGCTTGCACTGCCCTGATGATGTGCCACAAGCCTTTCTCCACTCAGGGCACAGTTTCTGGTACACAGTCATGCAGTTCTCAACCCCAACCCTTGCCAGGCCTGAGGTTTCCTTCCCTCCCACCTCTTACACATGTGTCAGCTCCACTTGGTCCCAGCATATCCCTCATAGACATCCCAGCCTTGGTCACCTCTGCCCAAACTCCTCACTGATGTAGCAGCTTATCTCAGACAGAGCCATGCTGCCTCACCATAGTCCCAATCCCAGCCCGTTACCTCTCCTGTCCTGCTCCTGCCATGTCTGCCTGCTCCTCTGTTGTCTTTCCTGGTCCCTTTCCAGCCTGGCCTCTCCAGGACACAGGGTAGGGAGGGTCTTCTCTTCTGCTGCCAGCACACTCCCAGCTGAGCCTGCTGGCACAACCCTCTTGCAAGGAGACATGCTGAGAAACAAGCCCTGTGAGCCACCTCTGACCAAGACGTGCGTGGGCAGCGTCAGGTGCTGTGGGCGAAGGTGGGACTCCACTGAGCAAAGCAGGAGGCCTGGGCAGAGCTCAGGGGAGTGGACTGACACACACAAGGTGTCAGAGCCTGACCACAGGACCTGAGATACCCCACAGTCAGGCCCGTGCTGTGAGCATGCCAGCATTGCTCCAAGCCCTGCTCTTCCTCCATGGCCTGGAAGAAGTGCTCGGGCAGGATCTGCTCTCAGGCCTCAGAGAAAGGGTTAACCCTCTGGCACTGCAGTGCAGCCAGCTTATGTGCTGGGCAGAGGGGCTGATCCGTCTGGGTTGGATGTAGCCAGGCTCCTGGGCAGTACCTCAGGCTCCCACCCTGCTCCCACAGGCTCAACAGCCCCCTTGGCGCCATCCCTCAGGATGCTGTCTTGTAAAATGGAAAGAGAAGAAACACAGAGGTCTGGCTCAATGGGATTGCTTATCTCCCTGGAGCGGAGCCCTCCCTTCTCTTCAGGAATTATTTCCTTGAAAGACATGAAACAGCACAAAACTGCCTCTTGCTCAGCTCCATCTGCCACGCGGGGGCTGGGTGCTGGGAGGCCATGGTTGCTCAATGCATTTGCCAGACATGGCTCCAGGAGGATTTTTTACCACGTGCAGACGAAGAAAGAGATGAGTCAGGTTTACCTGTACCAGGAATTGCTCAGAAAATTCTTGGAAAAAAAATGTGTGTTTTTGTGTAGAGGAACTTTCTAAAAAACCACAGTAAGTGCCAGCATCTAAAAATCTGGCACTGTGTTGCTTCACTGCTAAGCATCTGTCCTTGAGGCCAGCCCCACAGAGAAATTCATCAGGGGCCAAAGCATCCTCTGAAACACAAGCCTTGGCTAACCACAAACATGCAACCCTCCTAACTTCTAAGCCACACGTTAGCCTTCTCCAAAGGATGAGAAGGTCCAGATGCAGTCCCGTGGGACAGCTGGGAGAAGGGCACAGGTTGCAGGAAGGAAGGAGCACCTCCTCCCCAAGAGTAGCTGCATGGGGGCATACACAGAGCCTCAATTTTCCAGCAAAGTCATCCTGAATCTCTTTGTCTGGCTCACATCCTTACACAGCAGATGCCCCACTATAGAGAAGAGCCCATGTCACAGCCCATGGCGCTTGATGCTTGCATGAACCCAGCATTCAGTCAGAGTCCTGGCCCAATGCACCTGCCATTTTGCTGCCCAGCAGAGCTGTTTCACTCAGCAGGGAGGGCACAGATGTGCAAAGGGGGAAAAATCTGTCAGAGGCATCTCAGCATCTGGTACAAGGCTGAGAAGACTTAAGCTGTGACAACTGCAGTTTAAGTATGGCCGCTATTATCAATACCAGAAGAAGCATTTGAGTCCTTATCAGGGGAAATAATAGCAGCTAGGTGACTGCTAAGTTCATGCTACTTTTTTCCACCTGACCCTTTCCCCACTGATCTGTCTGGGAGCAGAAATCATGGCAGTAAAAAGGCATCAAGACCAACACATAAAAAGACAGAAAAATGTTCCAGCCCTATTTATGGAGCAGGGTGAGCCAGGCAAACACCAGCTAGACCCTCCACATGATTTGTCCTGAGGAGGAATGTTCATCCCAAACGCTGAGACTTTTTGTTGTTTTAGGAAGCTAGCAAAGGCCTCACTTCTGTCTCAACTGGCTCCTGAATTCACCAATTCACAGAAACCACCAGGCGGTTTTGTGCAATAACTACAGCCAGTCCAGGTTCACTTTCTCACCTTTTAACATTAACCCTGGATCCACCATCCACATGAAGAAGCAACCCAAGTCAAGAACAGTTCATTAGTCCAGTGTGGGCAAGGCAGGAAACAATAAGCTTACAGTGCATCAGGAGGGCTTAACTTTGGTCCTATCTCTGAATGTTTCAAGTAATAAGCACAGTTAAGCACTGAAAAGATTGCCTAGAGGGTCTGTGAGGTCTGTATCCTCAAATGCTTTCAGAAACAAGACAGAGGCAAACATCTGTCTGGGCTAGCTTGGGCCCAGCTGGTCCTATCTTGTGGTAGGGTATGGACTGTATGACATCCTGTTATGCATTGACCTTTCCCATCCCAGGTGTGTTTGTTCAGCTTCCCTCTGTCACATGCCATCCCCTTGCTGTGTGTTCACAGGATGTGTGGCACACTGCTGAGCTTGATGCTGAGCAAGTTGGTCTGACTTCTGAAATCATGTTTTCCTTGAAATTAGGATGAGTTTTGAGATATACATAAATGTATAGAATAGCAGAGAATATTTATTAGGGTCGAAATTAACATTGATTGATTTGATTTTTCCTGATTAGGTAATTATGAGAACTAAAGGGGTAATCACCTTTTCAACGAGGAAATGAAACAATCATCCAAGCTAGACAAGTCCTGAGTTTCTAATTTGAGCAGGGGAAAAAAAAAAAAAGCTACAGGTGAAGATCAAAGAGCAGTATCTATGCCACGTTGTCTCTCACTCTCTGAGCAGACATGGGCTGGGACTTTTCCACCACGCTCCATCTATATGCTTCAGGAGATGGAGTGAGGAGAGACACAAGGTTTAGCCAAGGGACTAAAGCTATGCAAGGCACAAATCTTGGCTTACCTCACACTAGAGGAGGAAGAAGTCTTCTCTACCACTCTCCACCTCAGCAGAAGTATGGCCAAATCTGTCAAGTCACTGATGGCTGAACACGAGGCTCACGGGAGCAGGTTCTGCCTCGCTCCACTTTCTGGAACTGTCTCTTGCACATCTGCATCCTCTCATGGCTGCTCTCCCCCATGGTGATCCCACATGCCAGACTGGTTCACTGAATGTTTGGGATATCTCCAGGACCCACATCTTGGTGGTCCAGGATTTCTTCCCCTGTTAGCAACATGGGAGAAGGTCACTGAGTGCAGACCTCAGCCCAACACCCCATGCCCAGCAATAGCAACAGCCTTGTGTACGGCTTGGATGCCCATACAAGTGCCATGATTCCTTGCCCCAGTTCCCACCTCTATTATAATGGAAACCAGGACGAAGGGGCACTCTGGAAAGCCAGCTACCATCATTCCCTTAAAAACAAAACAAACAAAGGCCTTTTCTCAGTTGCAGTGGCATGAATAGAGCTTAGTCTCCCTGGTCCTTCCAGGATGTGGCTGAGATATATCAGGGAAGAGCAGCTGTCAGCATGGATGTGCCTAAAATTAGCTCAAAGAGAAGGTTTCCTCCATTTATTTATTTATTTGCTCCTTAAAAGGCCCCTTCTTATTAGATGCAAATTCAGCACAAAAGCCTCAAGACGGTACAAAGGCACTGCTAATATTTTTCAATTACACTGAGAGAGGGGTCACAGCACTTTTGTGTTTGAACTTCTGCTTGGGATAGAGGCTGGAGCAATGCGGTGACTCCTTGGGTGTTTGGCTGAAGGAATGTATTTGGAAGAGCTGTACCATGTACAGCAGGTTCAGCTGGTGAGCTGGTGTGCTGGAGACCAGTGTGTCATTTATTTGGTGTTATAGCTGCCCCAGAAAGGAATCATGGAGAATGGGTCTCAAACCTTAATTTATCTTCTTTCATATATATGCACTCCCCCTTCCAAGAGATTTCTTATTATACATTATGGCATTATCTGCTTTCATCTGCTTGCCAGTTTTTCCCTACCATTTATCTTTCCTACCCTCTGATAACTTCAGGACTCCCTCACCAATTTCACTCCCTCATACTGGAGGGGCAGGAACTGAGTTGAGAAATCCTAAAATTACTGGATTCCAGCAAGATTTTTGTCAGAGAGAATTATCTCAATAAGGTCTTTTGTAAACAAAAAACGGAGAAAGAATTCACTCCTTCTTAGCAAAGAAGTCACATATGGCATAGCTCCATAGGAAAGCAGGCTTGATCACTTCTGCTGCTCAGGTGACCAGCTGTTAATTATAGAACTTAAAAGACTTCATCTCATCACCTCTGCTTGGCTCATGACACAGGGACTGAAATGGAAATACCTGAAATGGAAATACAGACATTTAGACGTACTGAAAAATAATAAGAACAATAAAGAAATAACTTAATGAATAAAAAATAACCTAACCCCAAGCTTCTTTTAACGTACCTAGTCCATCCCATATATCTCAGAAAAATACCATAATATTTATTTGTGCATACTCCTGGAATGGGCCTTAAAGGACACCAGTATCTGCCTTCAAATTCTTTCTGACATCTTGCTCCACAATGACCACAGCCATTCAGGAGCTGTTTCCTGAGGCTGCTGTCTTTGTGCTGACTTGCTGCTTTCCCAGCTGCCTTCTCTTGCTGCCTTTCATTTTCTACTCTGCTTATCATTCTTTCGAGGTGAGGAATTGCCATCACCACTGCAGTAAGGCACGAGGCAAGCCTGGGGCAGGGGGTTGCTTCTACTGGAGCAGTGAAAAGTTGGTTAATTAGGTGGGCAGCTAAGTGGCAACAACACAGGATTGTCCCTGCACACAGTCATGCTGCAACACAATATGGTCTGGTGTAGCCTGGTCAAGTCATGCTGTATCCTTTGTCTACTGAGTCTATAAGTATTTGGACTCAAGTTTTTGATTTGTACAAGCATGGGAGGCCACGTACTACGACTCTGTGTATAAGTAACAGGTGGGTTGGATCACTGTCTCTGATCAGATCCTTCCATCTAGAGCCAGTCTCAATATTCAAGGTCCAGTAGCAAAGTTTCCAGAATGTAACGTCAGTTTTTTGTGATCCACCAAGTCAAATGGATATGCGTGCAAGCTGGACTCTAATGACCTTATGGCTTTTTGATGAGAAGGTGAGACTTATTTACACTCTGCATAAGCTTTTTTCTTGAGACAGCAATCCTGCTCAGGGCTAAAGGCCTGCTAGATCTACCTGCCTACTGTATCTTTATCCTCTTCTCTGGGAAAGTACATCAGAGAGCAGAAAGTCAAGCATCTCGTGGTATGTCTGGCTTACAAAAATTATCCCCCCTGCCCCATATTGCTCATCCGTCTGCTCTGATGGCATCAGTGTTGCTCTGAACAGCACTGCAAGTAGTGCTGATTGCAGAGCAGCAGCAGGAAGATGGGAATCATTAAAGCAACTCAGCCAAAGCCCTGTAATTAATTAGTTAGAAAAGCATCTTGGCGTTATTAGAGAGGCCTCAGCAGAGGAAGCGACACCTCCGTTCTAACAGACTCACCTTCCGCCAAAGCTGCTGCTGTGATGTTTGACATTGTGCTGGTGTAAACAGAAATTAGAAGTCAGTGTGACAGGGAGAGGAGCCACTGGCAGGCTGTGCCCTTGGCCAGCGTTGTGCTCTGCGCTGGGAGGTTTCCGTGCTGTGCTCATGGGCAGAAATCAGATCCTGGAAACAGCTCAGGTAGGGATGATTGCTGCTCAACCAGGAAGACCCTGATTTTTGCTGTGATTAAAAGCAAACCCAGATTCTTCAGGGTACTGAACAGAAAGCTGGCTATCCAGGTGTTTGTGATTATAAACAATCAAGCATACACAAAGATGCCTCCCAAGACTCTAGAAACTAGTGTTTCCTGGGATCTAGACACATACAGGATGCTGCTGTTCCTGGCAAACATGCACAGGCTGCTGCATGGAGAACTGGGCCATGATCAGAACTGCATATTCATGGCATGCAAATGTTAAGCTACTGCAAACTCCCACAGCTGTCATCAGCACACAGTACCATGGCCATGAGCCCCAGAGATGGAACAACACCCTATGGGGAGCAGCAGGATGCTGCAAGATCTCTGTGTTGCTGAAAATAAGAGCATCAAAAGGAAGATGGAAACACAAGACTAAAATAGGATTGCTTTAAGGACTCTTAATTTCCTTTGGGGAAGGAGGCCAGGCAATGTGGTGGGTACATGGGGCGAGGAAGCAGGAAGCCTGGCTCTCCCACTGACCTGCTGTCATACCTGTGGCAACTCTTTTTTCCCCCCATGTGCTAATTTTGCCCTTTCCCCACTTGGTACTGTCAGCCTCTAGGAATTCATAAGTCTTAAGTTGGGCCTCCAAAGACCATGATTTTGGCTTAAAAATCAAGAGCTATAAGCATATACAGGTGAATTATGTGCCTTTTTGAGTGGCCTTGTGGTTTCTGACTCTTCAGGGATCATATTTTCAACTGAGCAGGTCAGATTTTTTTATTATGATTATTATTATTTTAAATGAAAGCCAAGAATTTCACATAAACACAGGGCTCTGGCAGCTTGAGTTGGCAGTGCTGCCCGCTCTTCTTGTGTCCTGCCTACTTAGACAGGGAGCATCTGAGGCATGGGCTGTCACTGGCCATGTCTGCGCAGCATCAAGCAAACCCTCCCCAGTCTCAGCTGGCTTCCTGAACTTCCCCAGGACAACAGACAGAACCAGCTATTCCACGGATGTTTCCAGTGAGGGCGGTATGATGTGGGATAAGTCCCCTGAGTTTGGCCTCAGGTGACCAATAGACTGGAAATGACCCAAGAACAGGCTCCTGAGGGGGATTTTTGGTGCATCCTATTTTGGCCCTGCTGTTGCAGCCTTGCCAAGGTGCTTCAACAGCTCTGCAAGGCAGCAGAGAGACTAAACACTGAGAACATGTCAGTGCATGCATTTTCTCTTCGCTGAGTTTCAGACTGGGTCCCAGGCATACTCTGCACAGAGGTTTGAGAGGAAAATTGTGCTTAGTTGAACTGTCTTGCTCATCTCATGATGTTGAACAACTCAAATCCTTCATGTTTTACCTTGCAGATGTGTAGATGTACCATGGGAAGCTCCCTGTCTGTGCAGCTGTCACCAGCTCTGCAATAACAAGAAGCATGTCTTTGGCTCTCAGCTCTGAAGCTCATCTCTTTACATTCTGAAGTGAAGACGTTTTCTGAATAAATGAACCAACTTAGATCTTTAAATGAACAACACATTCTTCCTCAGGTCAGCTTTGCAGAGAAAGCAAATATTTCAGGAGAGTATGGTTACTGCTCATAGCTCTCTGGAGCCAGCCTGCAAACTCCTCTGCGGTGGCTGTAAATCTGATGGTGGTTCAGTTTAAGGACTTCGCAGATGCTATTTCAGACTGATATAATGTGCCATAAATGGGATTGAAAGCACCCATCTATAGCAGACAAAGCCTTTCTGGTTCATTCAAACACTGAGGAAACCGACCATTGTATATATTTGGAGTTGGGATTCATCCAAAAGTGAGTGGTAGCCAAAAGAATTTACACATTCCCTGGCTGGGGAACATGTTGATTTCAGGAGGCGGCAAAGGTAACACAAGGATACAGGGAGACTCCCTTGCCTGGCATTTAGTGTTTGAATCTCATCCTTTGATTCACCATGAGAGGGAAGAGTCCCAGAAGGATGGAAAAACTCCCATCATATATGATACTCCTCATTTAGAGGCAACAAGGCATTTGGTCTTGATGGGATGGCAGGAAAATAGAAGCTGCTCTCAGAGTCTGAGTGAACTTCAGGGGTTGTCTGTCCAGCTAAAGCAATATACCAATTACTATCACAATCAGCTTGTGGAACACATTTCCATAAAGCACTGCGGAGAATGAAATGGGTCCAGAAAGGCTTAGGGGTGCCGTTCATCAGCACTCAGCACAGGCGACAGCCACCAAACTCCCCCACGTATCAATACAGGTTAAAAGCAAACAAATAACCCCAAATGCACAGTATGGCAGGGGGAGTCTGTCTCCAAAGCGTGAGACCATGTCTAATTAACGGGGTCAGGGAAGGGTTCCCCGGGGCAGATGGCCACGCCAGTGGTACCCGGGGAGTCCTGGGAAGCTGTGCTCCTGGCTGCACTCCCACGTGGGCCACAGAACGAGAGGGATGCGTGGTCTGATCCTGCCTGGCAGTTTCTGTGCAAAATGGGGCCAATTTGCTGGGAAGCTTCCCACTCCCAAGGAGGGAAGAGGTGGGCCGCGAGTTTAACAAACATTTTGGTATTTGGAAGTCATTCCCAGCTCTCGTTTAACACACAGACTGCATTTCCCGTTGCTAACTGGCAGCAAAGAGCTCATCAACATTTAAATAAGAGGCTTGTTAGTGCCAGCGTGAGGCAGGTTTGCATGCCAAGGCTGGCTAAGGTTTCGTGCCAAGGATTTTCTAAGAGAGAATTTCTCTAGGAAACTCCTTTAAAAGGAAGAATTCACTTCTGGTTAAAGAGAGCGAGGGTTTATTTTGAAGAGGTGCTGAGCTGGTTAAGTCAAATGGATGGTGCAAGAGCTGAAAGCCTGTGAAAATCAGACTCCAGCTTTTAAATCAATTAATTAGCTGAAGAATGGCATGTGGTGTTTTGCAACTGATTATGCTTTCTGCAATGCAATAACTGAAAGCAAAAAAGGCTACACATAACTTCTTCCATCAGTGCCACTGACTTGCCCATCAATGTAAAATATACTCAGGTGAGGTTTTAAATGCACATTACCTCAGTGTGGGAGTATTATATTCCACAAAAGGTCATATGCACCTTAGTGCGAGGGAGATGTGCAATATTTGGCTCTGTTTCTAGATCCCAAATGAGTTATGTACATTACAAACAATTTTTATTCTGGGACTTTGTTTTGAGCCTTCCATATGGAGACTGAGCCCCCATCTCAGAGCCAATGGAGAGGGAAGGTGCTGGTTTTGGCAAAGCTAGAGGGTCCTGTACTATATGTCTGTGTTGCTGGGTTTATTGCCTTTCCTTGTTCTGTCATAGAACAGGAGTAATGTCCATGGTGTCGGAATATGCACATGGTAATTGGCTTTTGCTGTAATTAAATGCCTCGGTGCCAGTGTTTAATCAGCCGCCAAAGCCGTTTATTGCCTCATATACGGCTGCACCATGAGCATTACCCCTTAATTAGTTGCTGAAATAGTGATGATTTAGCAGCGTCTTTATATTTATACTTTAAGACAGCAGATTCCATCCAACACCAACAATATTGCAAGATAAAAAAGCAAAGCATTCTGCTGTGCAATGATTTGGGCTTATTTTTCCTTACCTTGTGGAAAACAGTGTCATGTGTATCTCCTGGTGACACCACACTGGAGGTGGTTAGCACTTGGAAAGCAATTTCTATGTCTCTGCTCCGCTCCAGGGCTGACCTCGTGTATTCTAAATGGATTCAGTATCAATAAAACATTGTCTCCAAAAACTCTCAGCAGCAAAAGGACTGTAGGCTTCAACCGTTTGACTCACCATTACCAGGACTGCTGGATCTGGTCTGGCAGACCAGAGGCTGAGAGCTCCCAGTCTTCCTCACAAGAACTCCCTGGGGAAGGGAGTTCCTTTGTGTCACCTCCGGTGGCACTTTGTCTTGCATGACCTGGCAGGTTTTGACATTGACACTGACAACAGCAGCAATTCTCCTGACAGCCCCATCCAAACTCCTCTTCTCCTCTTTCCCTGCTTGTTTCCACAGCAGTGATGGTGCTCTGTTGCCATTTTGTGGGGAATATAACAGTGAAAGGGCCCACTCGCTTTGTCCACAAATCTTCTTCAATTTCAGTTGTCTGATGGGAAGAAGTCTGGTGTGATCTTTCAGAGCCCCTTAACAGTTAACGGCAAGAGAGAGGTATCTCCAGAAAACAGATTCACCCTGCCATGAAGAAGCTGTCAAAGATGTCAGTGGAATAGTCCTTTAGAAGTGTCCATCTCTCATAAAGGGAGCCCTGCAGCTCACTTGCATTGGGCTCTTCTCTTCCCAACTGTTATTCCAAACCCTGCTCAGAACACCAATATTGGCTGCTAAGACCAACACTGGGGACAGAATTCCTCAGTCTTTCAGGTTTCTTTCTGGCTTTGAAAACCCCCGAGGAAGCTTACAAAGCCCCCAAAATCTTCTCAAAATTGACTAGAAAGCAAAAATCATCCTTGCTCAGTAATGAAACTCCATTTGTGACAGAGAAGTCATACAAGTTAGCCTACATATCTTGAAGATAAACATCCTAGACCCTTTGTTCAAAGCCAGGTGGTTAAATCTACAGTAGCCACAGCTGGAGACAGCCATTGCATCAGGAAAATGCAGCTTCTTCATTTGACTAAGGATGTCACCAACAGAGCAGCCTCTGGGGCTGCCAAATAACATACACTACCTCCATCCCAGCTTCAGCCCCAAGACAGCTTCCCTTGGCATCCACATTTTAGATACACTTCATTCCCAAAGCTTTCATTGTCTTCAAAGGATTCTCATAGTCTTTGATTGCAAGAAAAGCTGCTCCAAACTATCAAATTAATAGTTCCCCCACCCTTGGCCCTCGCCTCTGGCCCCTGGCCTGCTAATGCATTTTGATTTGCATGTGGACAGCATACCCCTGGAACTCTTCCATCGTAACAA
Source organism: Scytalopus superciliaris (assembly GCA_013400415.1). Lineage (NCBI taxonomy): Eukaryota > Metazoa > Chordata > Aves > Passeriformes > Rhinocryptidae > Scytalopus > Scytalopus superciliaris. Next base: position 223,412 of record VXBX01003097.1, on the reverse strand, counting down.
GTTTAGGAAAAAGTACCTTGTGTTATAAAGGAAGTAATAATACCGAGTTTGGAAAACTATATAGCAGTTTGAATAGACTTGAAAGCCCACACCATCACGCTCCCTTTACTGCCAAAACAAAGCCTGTCAGACTCCCGTGTCCTGTAGGAACAAGCTGCAGAGCTTGTCCTTTCCTGAGGGAGAACACAAGCCCTTCCTAAAGTCCCCTGGGGAAAGGGAGGAGGAGCTGGCAGCAAAACTGCTGCCTGCGCCTCCTTCCATGGCTAACAAAGCATCCCCTGACAATACATAACCTACTAAAGAAGTCCTTCATGTTCCCTGGTGGTGGGAAAGTAAGGATGTGATTTAATTTGCAGCCAAGAATATTTAGTCTGGACAGTAGGAAAGACTGTCCAAAGGTGAAGACAGCACTGCTGTGGCATGGACGGCAAAAGGAGGTTGTGGGGGTCTCTATCTATAGATGTCTTCAAGGTCACACTAGATAAAATTTGCTTGGGAGTGACAAACAAATGGGTGTAGCTGTACTGTGTGCTTTGTGATCTTTCTACAACTCTGAGAGACTGTTTTAAGATAACCACTTTTGCTGATAAGGGAGGACAGTATTCATCTCATTTAACCCTTAAAGACACAAACTAAACCTGTCCCAGATGCTTACCTAAAGAAAAGAAGACAGATATTCTCCACTGACTGGAGGGCCACCTTGGACAACAAAGCTGTCTTCCAGGCTGCTAAAGTTCATCGAGATGAATCCCACCTGGAAGACAGTCTGTATAGCAGGAGATTTCTCAGAGAAAAGGGCTTTTATAAAAAGTTTCAGTGACAGAAAGGGTAGAAAAACAGAGGCTATGAGCAGTGTGCAGACATCTAGCATGTATTTTTGGAAAGGCTTACCAGGATACACTGGATTACCCATCACTTGACGCATTTCAGTCGGGGAAGGCGTTTGTTGATGGTTCGGTGCTATGTCAGGCTTTCTGACTGGAGAGGAAGGTCAGGCTGTGTGCTGATCAGTGATATTTTTGAAGCAGAGTGGACTAGACTTGGATCAATCCTGATTACTTACCGCAATGACAGCCTAGAAACAACTTTCTAGAAGAGACAGGCTTTGCCAACCAGGCTTCTTTCTACTCTCCCCATAGTAGTTTGAACAGTGTTCCTCCATTCAGCTGCAAAGCAAGGTGCTTGGCTCTGCTGTCAACCAATCACTGCCCAAACCTGAGAACACTTGTGGGCAACTTCCCATATAATCAGACTACTGCATGGTTTAGGAACAGAGTGTTCTTCACTGCAAAGGCACATCTTTTTAGAACCAGTGCAAAATTCATCAAAAGATGGCCAGTACAACAGGGGGTAGCCTCTCTTGGGACACACTTCCGTCATTCTTACTTCACCCAACAGTAAAAGAGGCTCTTGAATTAAGTATGTTGAGACCCAGACAACAAAATTTTGAACCTAAAAGAGAGAGAGAGAGGTGGAGGATATGAAGTATAATTGCAGGTGGAAGTCGGGAGAAAGTAAATACCATTCGACTTGAAAAAATAATTTCACACGCTAGCAAACAAAAATGAAATTTATAAGAAGTTTATTGGATTGGTAAAATGTAATAAAAAAGCATTTGTGATACTTCTTCTGCAAAGAAAAAAGGCATCTGGCAATTTTGCATATTTATTTTCCCTTACAAAACATTTGAAAAGCATAACTGATAAAAAGGATAACAACCGAAAGAGCAGAGCAAGAAGAAAATACATCTCAATATAATTGGATAATGCATAATAAAAATACAGAAAACACATGCTTAAAACAGCTTTCATTCTCTTACTGTAAAAAGTCATTTTACGTGTTGAATAAAAAATATATGCCGGTTGCTCTGAAAATTGCAGTTTAGAAGAGGTAACTAGCTGAGAACAAAATATATATATCTATATATATTTATAAATATAGAAAATGTGTATATGCTGCATCTGTCCTCAGAACAAATTGGAATAAATGATTTTTAATTCATGCACACAAGTTACCAGAGAAAAACTTCATTTATTGCCTAGCAGACTGATCCTGTAAGGTGCTGATTGCATTTCCTGAGTGCCCTCAAAGCCCTGTGGAAGTAGTCAGTGAGGGAGACAAGTGGCCTGATGGGTTTAGTGACAAGGGAGGCTACTCAGCAGCTCACAGGAGGTGCACTCAGCAACTCACAGGACTCGGGAAAATTCCAATGGCAGCAGAATCGGACCCCTCACAGACTTGGGCAGTGCTTTTGCTCAGCAAGGAGTAAAGCTCTGGTACCCCCAAGCTCTGACAGACAGGAGACCAATCCTAAAAGCTCAAGTAATGTTACTTCATTAGGACCTGAGGGCATAGAGTGTGCAGCAGGAGGCATTCCTCATATAGGGAATGCTTCCTTGTGCCCCTTCCTTGCCCAGATACCTAGGCTAGTGATTCACATTTGAAAGGAAGATGCTTCCCATTCCACTGAGAGCCTCCACCTGCTGATGCAGGAACAAGGAGAAGCGTGGCCAGTCACGCTCCCCTCTCAACTACAACAAAGGCAACAACATAAAACCTTCTACCATAAAGCTGAACCACCACTTTAAACCTGGCCTAGTCATCCACTGTGAATTACTGCACATCCAATAAAGATCATTGCTGGTGAACCCTCGAGCAGACAGGTCTACTACTTGCAGGGATAGGCCAAAGCATAGCAGCTGTGTAGGACAAATACATTCCTGAGGGCACTTCCACCTTGAAGTTTGAAACAGCTAAGTAATCAATCTCCCAGCATTTGGGTGCATCTCCATGGGGCATTTAGACAAGAGAAATTCTCCTGGAATGACCTATGTGTGGTTCACACCCCCTTTTATAGCTCACAGGTAAAGCCAGCATGAGAGATTGGGCTCTGGCACATGACAAACTTCTGCTGTTTGTTCTGAGCTGGAAAGTGTCATTACTAAAGCTACAGAATTATTACTCCAGGTCTCTCATTTGACAAACTGGAGGGAAGGCACTGGAAGCTGCCCTTCACTCTCTCTGATGGTCCAAAATAGAAGCTGTGGCATGGGAAAGTACAGGACCCTTAAGGAATTTGAAGTCTCACCAAGGTAGATCCTTTCTAGCAAGACCACAAGAGAAAGTCCAAGCATTACTTTGCTCTGCTCATACCTCTACCAATACTCAGTTCTCATGCTCAAGAGGGACAGCAGAGGAGGTCACAGTGGTGTGGTACAGAGCATCAAAACATCAATTTTCCCCCTTTGCTGCATTTCCAATACACCTTGCATTTCCTCTCTGATCACAGCATGAAAGAGTTTGCTAAAACATGATTTTGAGGATTGAAAATGAGAGCACATCAGCCTGTTTAATATAGTAGCACCAATCAAACACCTAGCCTTTGGTTCACCTTGAAATTTTCTCTTCTAACATTATATAAAAAATGAATGATGGAGAGTTTATAAGAGACAATATTAAGTGAATGAATTCTGCAGATATAAATGACTCTGGAGTTCTGATAAGACAGAGATATTTGAGGAGATACACCTATGTACCTCTGCTACAGAACAGTTGTCTACCAGACAACAGGGTGCGTTAAGCAAAACAAGCCAGGCCAATGGGATAAGCCATTGCTTTGCTTATCCCAATGGAGAACAGATGCTCAGCATTAACCTCTTGTTACTCTTCTCCATCATTCTCCTAGTTTCCATCCCTGCTTAGCACTAGGGCTGTTTCACTGCTGCCCATAAATGAGCACAGCAGGTCTCTGAAAAGGCACACAGTGAAGAAACTGTAATACACTTCTTGTAAAGGCAGATCTGTCAATAGCCTACTCGTCACCTTGCTGGTTGTTCTGCTGAGATGCTTAGCAACTTAGGTGTTAGGCACATTAGAAATACTACTTTTTAGGTGGATAAAGCAAAGAACTAGATCAGACTTGGGGGACAAGGCACAAAATGTCCATTTGCCAAACTGAAATGGGTTTCCAGCCCACACAGAGCTGTCATTAAAGCACTGGCAGATGCAAAAAAAAGTGCCCCAGTTCTGTATTTTCAATGGGTACCATCTCAACACAGTTGAAACACAAACTACAACCTCCGGCTGTGCATTTCAGTGCAAACTGCTCTTATCTCATACAGCCCTGAATGAAACATTAGCACAAAGGCAGCCTAATTGGAACAGGATCTTCTCCTCCCTCCCTGCAAATCCTCATCATTGCACACAATCCCATAGCTAATGGCAGAGAGAAAACAGCTGATTCTGACAAAATACTTGCACTAGGAAGGCAGGATCAAGCCCTAGGCTGGATGCAGACTCACCATGGGGAGCAGAGCTGGCTCTGGAGAGGATAAAGTGGACCTTGCTCCATTAGCAGGCTTTCCTCACTCCCATGCTGCAGCAGTGTGGAAAGCTGGACCTGGGGCAAGTGTTTGCAGAGGAGATGCTGGACTTTGGCTCTAGTTTAGGGAACACTTCACAGTGTGTAATTTTTCTCATTGGCCACCACCAAGGAAGACTGTAAAAGCAACAAGAAAAACTACACTGAATGGCCACCTCCCTTTCATTTTGAAATCTGAAGGCATTCCTCCCATGTAGGATTCCAATTTTGAAAACCTCTCTATATCAGTATTGGAAAATATTCTGATTGCCTTTTCTGGTTCTAAATTTTAGGTAAGCTTTCCTAGACAGAGATCTTAACTCTTCATTCAGTGCCCAAACCAAAGTGGCTCCATACCCTACGGGGATCAAGGCAAGACTAAGATTCAACAAATGAAAAGTAAAAATAATAACACCATGAAAAAGCACATGGTCCTGACTACCACAAAAGCTGAATAAGCAAAGCTTCTATGTAACAAAATTAGTGGGAGCTGTAGGAACAGCCATTAAAAAAGGATCAGAGCAATTCTGCCCTTTATATTTTGCCGCATTTATTATTTTCACCTCTCTCTTCTCACAGATGAAGTGGGGCAGGCCAGTTCTTTTTCCTATTCAAGTCGGCTTTGCTCTCTAGGTTGTCACGCTGCTGGCACAGACCTGAGGAGACAGGACTTCCCGCACTCTAGGGGAACGCTGAACTGGAGCTATTTTTTAAACATCAAACTATTCCTGTTCACCATACACTCTGCTTCCAAAAATAAAACAAGCATCCAAATCCTTAAACAAGGAGAAGGACCCTTCAAAGTCTCATAACAATGTTTTAAACCCGGGGTAGGAGGGATGGGAACAGGAATACATTTTCCTACTAATGGGAAATAATGAAACCGATGTTTCTGGATGTGAAATGCTGGGTAATAATAAATCAGAGGTCTGTTGCTGAGCCCGTTCTGCCAGCCAGCCCTTGTGAGAAAAAGACAGCAAGAAAGTGTTTTTCTTTGCACTGATGAACTTAAAATGAAAGCAGGGGCAATACATGGGAAGGAAGAGGGTAGACAGGTACATGGCATGGAAATTATTTGCCTGGAGCAACCACAGAACTAGGCAGAAAAATGGCAAACATAATCTGTGTCCTTATTCCCTTAGTCCTGGTTCCTAAAACTAGTTTGGGAATGAACTGGGGGAAGGGGAGGAAGGAGCAGCAATTTGAACACAGCAGATGCTCCAGTTAAACCATATCTTCCCAAAGAGGAACCAAGGGTGGGGGCAGGGGAGATGGCTATTATTAATGTCCTTCCGTATATAGCAAAGCAGACATCCTGCATAATGGCAACACAATACATCAATAATAGCCCAAGAATAGCTTCCTACCGGTTTTTTCCCCCTGACAGTTAGAAACATAAAGAGAAAAATCAAGCTGCTGAGATAAATAGCTGAGTCTCCACCCCCACCTCAAATTGCCTTGGCATATTTTAAGAGATAAATGGTTCTATGAGAAATTTAAATAGCTTTCTCTTTTCTTTTTTGGCAGCTGCAGGAACTGGGTCAGGTGTAGAAATTATTAATTTCGAAGCCTGAAAAACCCATGTTTGAAACTAAGTTTTTTTTTTTTTTTGTTCCTTTAAAGCATCAACTTTCTTAGAAGCAGAGTTACAAAAAATTAAAAAATAATTGAGGAGGTTTTTTTAAACAGAAGTCAGGCTAAAAATAATGAAATAACAGTGCAAGCTGCAGAAAAGGGACAATTTGTGTAACACTTTAGTGGACATTAGAAGTATCTGTAGTGGATTGTTAATGGGTTTTTTTGCAGTATTTACCCAATGGCTTCCATTCCTCTTGATCAAACACAGCACTGGGAGTCTGCCTTGAAGAAAAAGACTGGGGAGCACCATTCTGTAGCTTTGCTCTAACTTTAGTGCATGTGTCTAAAGAGACAAGAGGTTACTGCCAAAAGTGACCAGCACCAAACACTTCCACAAGGAGACCATTTACTACTTACTTCCAGGTCTCAGGACTGACACCCCAGTAAACTCATTTGCTTGAGGCTGTGCTCACTAGTGTTCAGAGCTGATGAACGTGGGGCTGAACCACCTGCAAATCACTGCCTTGCCCCTTCCACTCAAGTTACTCTTGCTTTACACACTGATCCCGGGGTTTCTAAACCAGCTTCTCTGCATGTTGCCAAAAGCCATCTCCGTCCTCACAGTATAGGGGGAAGAATCTCTTTGCAATGATAAAACCTTGAACCTTACAGGAAAAAAAGGGTCAAATCCTGTAGAAACTGCTCTGAGTAAAGAAATGCTGTCAAACTCCCTCACAGGAGAGTACACTAGTTAAGACCTGTAAAAGGTTCAAATTTCCAGTCCTACAAAGACTCTGAGATCTTGAAAGATACCGAGTTGGCACACAGCCCGCTTCCTCTGCTGCACGGCTGGCAAAATCCCCCTCGTGCTCTGTTCCATGTCCCAGATCAGGCAGATACCTGAGAAGGAGGAGGATTCCCTCATTTATACTCACTGCACCTCCATAGAGCTCACAACTCGTGCTCTCCTTCCCTTAGTGACCAATCAAAAATTTAAAAGGTGACAAAGACCCAGATGTAAATAGAACTCCAGTGCCTAGAAAGTCAGAGCACAGATAGGATCAGAAGACAGACTGTAATTACAGGCCCTGCTACTTATTACATAGGCCAGTTGGGCTACATGAGCCTTCGGTGGAAACTTCCTGTGCAATTAATAAAGGAGAAACAGAATACTTTTGCAATCACTTCTCTAGCTTTCACTGTGGGGGTCCAATCCTGCCATCCTGGATTAGCTCTAATCATAGACAATCTTTCTCTGCATAAACTGAAGGCATCTGTTCTGCAAGACTTTAAAACAAAAACAAAAAAAAGGACAAAACCCTCATTGCAAACCTACACCATGCAATCAAGAAGGAAAGGAAACTGATCCTTCCTGATCCCCCCCAGATCGTAATCTGACAATGTTTTCAAGGCATCTGGCAAAAAGGAAGAAGAAAGAAGAATGCTATGAAATATTTAAAATCCTACTTCTGTCAAGAATATGTGAGAGGGGAAAGGTGAGTTTGAAAGGACTGCATTATTTGTAAGCTAAAACCTGAAAGCATCACCTTTTGCATAGAGGCATGATATGCCCTTGGCCCAAGCCAGAGCGATCCTGAGAACAAGTACCAGGCGCTGATTCAACAGGGACTGGCATGACAAAGTCAAGGCTGTGTGTGAGTGGGACCAAAGCAGCTGTGCTGCAACCCCGCAGGATGTACCGTGGGACATCCAGGGTAAGGCAATCTGTTAATAACACCATGAAGCACCTGTGTCTTTGCAGCCCACAAGTGATCCTCCTCATCTGAAGCCTGAATCAGACTTTCAAGAGCACAGGAAATGGAGCAACCCCAGGTGAGGATTTCTCCTAAAGGCACTTCTTTTACTGCTGAGTCTCTCACCAAAGAGACAACCAAGGAAGAGGAAGCTGCTCTGTGAGACCCGAGATGCATCAAATGACACTCTGCTTTACTCCTGCACCCAGGATCTTATCCTTTCCATTCTCAAATCCCCACTAGTGTGGAGGACCTGTGCAGAAAGGTCTCAGCCAGACCTGACCACTGGACTGATCCCAAACTGCATCAGGAGAAGCAGGCACCGAAACAGGCTGGGCATGCCCAGGTGTCATAAGGAGGGGAGGCACCAAGCAGATACTCAGGAGTTATGATGCTCAGCTGGGGCTTTTCTTGGTCACATCCACCTGTCTACTGCACAGTTCCAGCAGAAACCATAACAGACTTCAGCACAGGCACTGGGCATACAAATGGGACCAAAATGATCCTGAAATGCTGAAACAAAAGACACTTTGGAACAAAACTGGCACAGCCACAATCCCCACAACGCTTGTGTAAGATAGAAAGAATCCCTAGAACGTATTTATCAAAAGCCATTTTATGCATATTTTTCCTTCTGAATATTTAAAACATGGTGAATATTAAACTTCAGAGATTCTTAATACGTTCCAAAGCCCCATGGACCTTTGAAATGCTAGCTCATCAATATGCAACATCTAATCTTGTCAGGAAAAAAAAAAAAAACCTTCCAGCATCTTATGCAATAGGTTAAATTTACTCTGGTTGGGAAAGTTTCACTTTCTGCAAGAGGGAAAGTGCCTGTACGTGCATAGCTACTGGAAGCTTCTTCTGAAGTGTGAGGCTGAAATTGTGTAGCTGGATTACAGTAAGTAGTTTATTAAGAAAAACAAGGCTTGTGGCTTTGCATTCTGTTCCAGTCCAGTGTAGTCTCAGGATCCCCTCTCCAAAGGCCAGCAGACAGTGCGCCACCTAAAAATCCATTCTAGTCCAAAATGCTGTGGTTGAAATGGCTTTGCTTGTTTATAAAGTTTAGTGTTTCGTATCGCTTGCATCTGACCTTCAGCAGAAAGAAAAGCTCAGTTAAATTGTGCAAATATGTACCAAATGGGAGCAAGGGAAAGCAGCCAAAAATGCTGCATGAGCTTTTGCAGGGCTGCAGCCTTTTAGGAGCACCAGTTAGATGAACTGGATGAGAGGCCAAATTGATTTAGGCTCCAGGCAGGAGCTTAAAACACCATGACATCCAAATTCACAAAGAAAATTCTCTGTTACTGCAACCCCAAATTTCCTGCACATGAAAACACTGTTTTCTTTCATCTTTAGGAGATGCTCGTTCTGTAATCCGACATTTAAAAATGAACAAACAAACAGGAGTCAGCTGACAAAGGATTCTCGCTGCTGAATGGAAGTAGGTCACTCTGAGTATTTAGCCTTTACAGTCTGGCTTAATATTAGTGTTGTACACAGAGCAGTAACAAAACTGCACTGGAGACAGGGAAAGACTCCAATTTTGTCTTTTCTATGAAAATTAGCATTAGCATTCTGCATTAATGTGCAATGCTTCCCCAGCACCCAATATCTGGTTAATTAAAAGAAAAACCACAACCACAAAGCAAACCACACACTAAATTAAACAACAACAAAAAACCCTTACTGGTCAGCCTGCATTTAAAGACATCTCAGTATGAGCAATTGGGCAGAGAGGAATTTTCCTGAAGGAACATAAAAGAAAATGAAAGCTCTACATACAAGACCAAATAAAAATCTTCTGTCTCTCACAAATGCAAATTCAGGCTGCCCTTTTACACAAACATATTAAAGGAATAAAACTGGAAGAAAAAATATAAGAGGAAAAGCTAATAAATTCATTCTTGGACAAAAAGAAAAACAAAAAAACAAACTATCCTTCAAACATATTTCTTCATGGTAAATCCCTGCAATCATGTGGTTCTAAATTACATGGTTAAATACGACTGAAAAAGTAAGGCACAATTTCATAATAATTTTAAAAGCAACAATTATAACAATTTTCTTTGATATCCTATGGCAGGCCACTGATACTAAGGATGCACAAACCTACTTGATTAAAGATCTGAAGAAGTTTTGCTAACTACTAAATAGGACTCACAATACCTTGGTGAAGTAAGTAACAAACCATCTTCACTGCAAAGATGAGTGCACATTGAGGAAATGGAAAAAGCAGGAAAGAGAGCGGCTTGTGGACAAAGGGAGGCAGAGACAGGAAAGCAGAGACACCCCAAGTGTTCCCAGGGAGGGACTCTAACCCCTGGTAATGTAATGGTAATTACAAAACTCAGGGCTTCTGTTTCTTTCCTCATTTTCTAAAATATCTTGGTAGGTTGAGAAAAGTGGACAAATAACAAAATAAATTAAAAAAAAAAGCCAGTTTGAACTGAATGCTCTTGCTACCCATGGATCAACCTCATTGCTTCCACATGTAGCATGAAGCCAAAGAGACCAGGGACACATAGTCAGGAATAAAGCCCAACAGGGTGTAAGTAGAAATGCTCAATATTGCCCCCTGCATTTCTACTCAGCTATAGCCCCACAACCCCTTTACATGTGCATGCAGATGCCAGACAGCTCTGCAAATAGGGAGCTTAGTTTTTTCAGATCACAGCAGAAAACTTCCAGGCTGAAGTTAGAGCTGTTCCTCAGTGTCCACCAGGAAACCTACTACTTATATTTTTTCTTTAGATTTTTAGATGCTGGATGAATGTTGTAATTTCACATGTGTAAAGTCTATTCTCTCTCAGGCTCCAAATGCCAGTCGGGCAATCAACTGTTGCAAATTCAAACTTCAAATGCTGAGGAAGCCAGGTAGTACTTCTAGAAATGTTTTAGGAAAATGCTATTCCCAAGCCCAGAAAGGTATGTGGAGATGAAGTTCAATCAGGATCTCTTGATCTCCATGGCACTTGCCATAATGTGCTTATATTCTTCAGTAACTTCAGGGAAAAAAAAACAAACGTCAAACAAAAAAAAACAAGATAAAAAAACAAAGAAGAAAACTGCAATTGCCACAGAAAAAGACAGTTGCAGTTCCCATAGCCAGCCACTCCATGGCTTTAAGACGGGAAAGAAAAATGTACCCAACAGAAATAACACTGTTATTTTAAGAAGAGTCACATTATTTGGACTGTTCTAACAAAGGAAACAGTGACTTCAAAATTAGCAAAACTAGTTACAAATAGGGGAAAAAAGCATCTTTTGAGAAGTTTCAAAGCTTTTTTTTTTATTTTACCAGGTCCAATATTGAACCATTTTCTGAGAACATGTGTTTGGCTTTAAGTAGAATTTTTATCCAAAGAATTTTTCAAAATTCTCACAGAAACTTTAATTTACCAGCAGAAAAAGCCCAAGAACTACAAAAAACTGTGAAAGAAGACATGGGTTTTTGAGAAGTGAAAATATTTGCTAACAATTCTGAAATTTATTTAGATAAAAATCCAGTAGGATTTTAATCATAACAGCTAAAAGAAAACTAAATCAAAACATGTTGTGGGTAACATTGCAAGAAGAGAGAATTTCTCATAAAAAAAATGACGCTTCTGATATCATGTAATTTAGTGTAAAAATGGCGACCAGCTCTAACTGGAAATAGTGTTCTCACAGCTTTCTTAGTTTGTACTTTACTAACCTCGAGGTTACTGAGTAGTTGCTGCTCTCCTTCCACAACAAACCCTCAGGCACTATCACTAGTGTTTTCTCATGGGAATCTCACCATGGTGAGATTCTTCAGCACCCCTCTGTCTGATAGCCCTGACTTGCAGTGCTGAAACCTGTGTGAGTGTTGTCAGCCCAGCTTAGAGAACAAATAGCAGATGAACCAACTGCAGGAACCAGATATCAACAGAAACCAGTTACAAACTCAAACCCTTTCTGAGCCATTCAGCTGAAGCACCAGGTGTGTAACACTTTTCTTCCACGCTGCTGGAGGCCAAGAACACAGGGTTTCCCCCAAGAACCTTCTCCTGTGTCCTGTTATCCCTTCCCTGCTGGACTTTCTCAAAATCTAAAGAAACCAGCATTTATCAAACCTAACTCAGGTTTGACTAACCATGGCCAGGCAGCAGCAATAACAGGTCCAAAGAGATTTCAGAGTGACTTGTTGCATATTCTCTTTAACAACCACCATTTTTTTTTCAGACACTTTTTTTCTCTTTCTTCTTAGGCACATTTTGCTGACAAGAAGAAAGTCAACTTAAGACCTGTGTCTTGTGCAAGCCTCATTCCTGCCATCAGGATGAACACTATTTTGTAGAGTTCACTGTGACAAACACTTTGGTACTCCCACACCTCTACAATTAAGTCATTACCCGAGCATTTTGCAGCCATGATGAAAATCTAAGAATAAAAATATTAAAAAAACTCCACAAAAATAAAACCCAGAATTAAACGTGCATTATCGGATAGGTTAAAGAAATGGTATTGCTTTCTGTTTTTAAAATCAATGTTCAGTGGTTAAAATAAGTGACAATAAAACCATCACACTCATAAAACACTAGTGTTAGCCTTAGGGATATGCTTAAGGATTGGACTGTAACCAAGGCAACCCAATCTTCTGGAGAAAGTTTAAGTAGACAGTTTTAAAGCCATCCCTCAAAGATACAGTAAATCTGACTGTAGGGCTACTTGTGACATATGGAAGGTGCCACAGCCACCCAACACAAAGCACTCCTCTTGTAATAACTCATCCTCCTGTCATCCCAATGTTAGGTTCAATCAGCCACTGGCCAGGTGCTCTCCTGCACTTGGCAAAAGGGTGACACAGAAGCCATTTCATGTGTTCTGACTAATTTGACAGAAATTTGACTGTGCCCACATCCTACACAGATCAAATCTGTACAATTAGGTGATGCAGAATCAGACTGGTATTAATGGTTTATGTCATAGCATGCAATGGCTTTAAGTCTGTGCTTAAACAAACTCCAGGGACTTGAATACGTTGCTAAATTAGAACCTGATCCTGAGCCCCACATGGCTACACAAATCATGGGATCAGGCCCTACTCGCCAACAAATGCTAGACAAAGACAAAGCAGCCTAAGCAGAAAATGAAGAATTGAACAGAAATGCCTGTATGATCTTCCAATTCTTTCTGAAACGAACAGTTGGACATCACCACAGCCACAGATGATATGAATTTTTGTCATGGCTAAGTCCACCTTAAGAAGAGCAAGCACTCTGGCAAAAAGATTCCTTCTTTGGAACAGATAAACAGGATATATTATAAGTGTGTGATAAATATGGTGATGAAGCAATATCCCAGTGGTTCTTAATTACAGTGCAATTGAGATACGTCCACCAGCATTTCCTAATTAAATCCTGAAGCATCAGAGGGGAGATTTACATACACATGTGGGTGATGAGAGCCTCTGTGATGTACATACAATATTTTTCAAATATATTTATAGTAACTTTAGAAGGCAAACGCACAGAAAATAGAGAGTGTTTTGGACAGTCACTCTTTCCAACAGGCTTTGGTGTTTTGGGGTGAAAAAAACCCCCATCATAGTACCTTTGCAGATGTGTCAGGTCTAGAAAATAGCCACAGTACCTCAGTTTTTGTCAATCATATTTCATCCATGGAGTATGTCATGCTTGAAAAGTTTGACTCTTACCTCCCCGCATGCCAGCCCAACTCATCGCAGCACCCTAATAGCACAGACTCAGATCTAGATCTCTAGCCTATGCTTTGAAATGGGCTGGAATCCCAAACCTACATATCAGCAAACTTTTCTGGAAAGAGGAAATAGAACTCCCAAAGTCAGAAGTTTGGGCCAATCTGTGACTAGTTTAGTTCACATAATGTCTCTGTGAAATTGGAAAGAAGCTCTCATGCAGAGGGCAGAAGATGGGAAGCCATATGACTTGTTCCAGTTCAGCCTACAGCAGGGCCATAAAAAGCCCAAAGGTTCCGGACTTGAGTCTTCCTTAGGCCACATTCTGGAAGGCACAACAGCTTCTTTCCATTAATTACCCCAGTGTTATTCAGAAGAGTCTCATCAGCCACTTGATTTAATACTAAGAAGAGTAAGAAAGATCAGAACTACGTTTGCTGCCTGCTGAATGGCTTATTCTGCATCCATGTGTATCACATCCTCACTTTTGCTTGTAGAGATGCAATATCCTCCACAGGGATACAACACAATCATCAGTCCCAGCACTGATCTCCCTTGTTTTTGCAAGGTTAGTTCAAACTGGATTTGCTCAATATTTGCAAGGTTTTTTTGACTGGTGGTGGTGCAGACTGAGTGTAAAGAAGCAAGCTCAGAAGGACCTTACATGCCATGGTTCAGGGAGTGGGAGCCCAGGTGGAACCTGGCAGGAGCCAGGGTGCCAAAAAATCTGTTTACATCTAAGGCAGTAAAAATTTTGAAGGCCAGGGTAGAAATCCAGTATAAAAAGGCAAACTGCTTCAGCACAGCCCCTATGGTGGTGAAGGATGTTTTGCTCAATGATGCCACCCTTCTACAAAGAAGGATTCATTTCAAGCTGTTGAATTTTGGGAAACTTCCCTGACACTTGGTGGAGTTTGCCAATATATAAACCATGTGAGGAACAGAGGTTTTGGACTGGTATTTCTGTATTTGAATTTGCTGTATAGAGCTGAAGCTATTGAATTTCACAAAGCTCTTCCATGAAGGTTAGTGCTAAACTGAAAGGAAAGGCACCATTTGCAGGAGCTGCAGTAATACATCACAATTTTTCCTCTTTGTCTCCTATTGGTTAAGCTCATCTATCTTTTCAGCATTAGTGGATATAATTATTCTCTATAACAGAAGCCTGATATAAAGATGAAAGCACCACATTCTTACTGTTTTTCAGTGGGTGCATGAAAAAAATTCATACAACTTACTCTTGAAAAGTGCCAGTTTGTCACTTATATGGTCAATCAGCCTGAAACTGTTTCAGTTCTGCTTCTTAATTTAAGTGCAAAGAAAGGTATTTTCTTTGATTACATCTGCAAATAAGATATTAATGTCAATTCAGTGATACGAAAATTACTCCCTCACTATGTAATTTGCACCTTAGTTATTATGGGTTTCATGAACAAGAATATTATAGCTGCTCAGTGTGCTGTAGATTTCTAATTTTTTGATTTGTTTTTAATTAACCAAGCTAGGGAAAAAAAAAAAAACCACAAACCCACCATCATGCGAAAATAACATTATCTGTGCCAAGTTTTTATTTACCTTGGCATATGTATTAATTCTGGACCAAAAATGAAAATGGTGCTGCTGGCCCAGCACTCTACTGCCATGAATTTCACCAGAGACAAGTTATAAGTGGCTGGGATGAAAACAGAGGAGGAATAAAATGCTTACCTTCTGGAGTGGCACAGTGAAGAGTTTAATACCTTATTTAGCTTTCTTAAGATAAAAACTGAACAACAGCATGTATTTAGGAGGGTATTTTTTGCTGATGTTGAAACAAGACCCTTGATTTCTTTTAATGAGAACTCCAGATCATATGTGTTAACATCAGAGAAACGTATATCATTCCAAGGCCTGATTCAATCCTTGTTACAGTTGAAGGAAAATCCTCCCATTGCAATAAGAGGATATGGAACAAGACTCTTCTACTTAAATGTCTACCCAGAGACCAACACTGCCAGTGGTCCCACTAGAATGGGGTTTGTGAGAGAGTGGCATAAGATCCTTTTGAGTATTGCTTTGCACTGCAGTTCTATGCAGTCATTTTTGTATTTTTTTTTAACCACTGGGATTTCAGAAATGTGTTTCCCACACCACATCCTTTAAATATCTTCTCATGACCAGCTTATGCCTCTGGTAAATCAAAAGCATGTCTTGTGTGTGTGTGTGTGTTTGTGTGTAGTGTATACTATGTGCAAGCTCACATCCTTTTGTGATTGCTCATACATTGTGAATTGGAAGCATCACTACTGAATAAATGTATGCAATAGCAAAGTAAAATTTCATGAGTAAAAGAAAAAAAACTGTATTCAACTGGAAGGGAATGGAGACAAGTAAGGGCCTAAGAAATCACAACTCTGTGTCCCGAGGGTATAGGGTCACACCTACACTCAGAGGAAGTACAGTTGCAGTTACATTGTTTGTGTTAATGCTGGGTCTGCTCTCACACCTTCTAGGGCAGTGGAGCTACTTCTGCTGGTGACAGAGATCAAAGTCAAAAGGAAGCTCCCCATGACTTCAATGAGAGCTGGTCAGGTTCTCAAAATAACTTGGGAGAAATAACTAGCTCAGCCATCTTTCACCTTATACCTTCATGTACTTCTTAAGAGACAGGAATCAAACACAAACATAGTTAGGACCATGTTCAGACCTCCTTCTACAGGCAGGTAATTTAGGTGCTGTGACCACTTAACTCTATCAGCTGCAGATACAGCAGCTACTCTGACTCACCACTCTCTTGAAGAGCTATGTCTAAATTACATGCCTGTTATGGGCAGTCTGAACAGGGCCTCTCAAACTGCCCTCTTGTTCCAACGCCTTCCAGTTTTACCTTTTTTTTTTTTTTTTTTTTTTTTTTTTTTTTTTAATTCTTTTTTTCAATAGAGATTCAGACCCTAGCCTGGGAAAAAATCATGGAAAGCTTGTGCAATATCCCCCAATGGGCATCCTGGGGAGGGTCACAGTTGATACTCAGAGATCAGTGCTGGCCTTGGCAGTCAGAGCCTGGATCCGAGCAGAGTTGCAGGTCTTGCAAAGGATGTGCCCGTCCAGAGGGTAACAGCCCTGATTGTCCCCTTCAGACAGAAGGCCACCACAGTCCTAGGAAATAAGCAAACAGAACAAGCAAAGTAAATAAGAGCAAGATTAAGCGAAGAATCTACTAGTAAAAGCAACTCTCTCCTCACGCTCCACCTTGTAACAGCATCCAGTCTGAGTCAGCGTAAAGCATGAAGTCGAGGTACATGATGTCTTTCACGATTAAGCTCTTTTCTGATACGAGACAATGCTGCAGAGAAGATGGGTTCCCAAGCTCTCTGCTAAATTTAATCCAATTGAAAATAAAAGGAGATTACTGCCTTCACATTTTTGAGGAAGCAAAGGTCTTTAGCATTGGAGAAACATCAAACTGAAGCACATTTTTATTAATTCAAAAAAGGATAAAAAAGAAGCATCATTGGGAAGAAAGTTTTGGTACCAATATCTGACTATAGATAATCTTCTTTGGAAGAGTTAATGCCACAAAGTTACAGCCTCCATTCCAGGGGTGACAACTAAACAAACTCCCTGCCTGTCTCCCTTTACTAAAACTGTCACCTGTGTCTGTACAATTGGCCAAAAAGGTTGTGGCTGAATGGAGGGTGTCAGATAGGCACATGGAAAGCTCACTGAATGGCCCCAGAACCTGCTCCAGGGACCTCAGCCTCTAAGTCTATCCTTCACTGTGTGATCAAATAAGTGCTTGGCCCAAGACTACTGATGGAGCTGCACTGAGGGATTAGGGCTCACTCAGAGGCCATTGCCTCTTCATCACAAATCAGTGTTTGTAAATATACTTGCCAGCAAGTGGTAGAAAGAGAAATATCACTGTTGTTCCTTTTGGGATAGCTGAGACACATAGAGATCAAGGCGAAGTAAGTGTCTGTGTCCTGTGCTCTCTACTGCATCTACTGCTGACATCTGTGGGTGTGAAAGCCTAGGTATCTCAGCAGCCAGTGTGGAGACATGCTGTATGATGAATTAGGCTGTGCAAAATTTAGTGTAGGAATGCCCCAGCATCTTAAAATATATGTGCCCTGAAAGTCAGTGCCAGATTGAACTAGAAGTGAACTAGATACCTCAAGTTTCAGTCTAGACCTTTAAACCTTAGTCCATCCTTCTTTCTGGTTAAAGTTATTAAAACCTGCAGCTGTGATAAGAAATACATTTGGTCTCATTTTCTTACCCTGCCATCTGGATGATGTATTATCCAACAAGTAACGCTTCCACTGAAGAATTCTTGATGGTTCCCTAACACAGCTGTTCCCACATGTTAATTGCTTTAAGGTGATTTTTATTCTCTGTCTTCAGATTCTTACCATCAAAATTACATGAAGTGCGTAATGAAAGTGAACAGGGAAAGTAGCACAAAAAGCATTGCACAAAACAAGAATGATCATGTTTATGTGTCCATTAAAATTCTTCAACCCAAAGCCATATGCTGAGTTTCCTGTACAATCTTGCTCAAATTCTAACATGCATTAGCTTTCATTTTAAGAACATAAACATGAGCTACATTTGTATCCAAGCTATAATTTATGAAGTTCTCAAATATTAAGCCCTAATTACCTGAGTCACATTCTCTTGCTCTCCTAATGAACCTGTTATAAACAAGGCACCTGACTTTCTTCTCATTTGTGCTGATATAAATGAGGAAAAATTCCTTGCATGCTGAAGTCAATGAAGTCATTTGATTGTAGAGCCAGTGTTACAATAGGTTATGCCTGTCGTGTGCATAACATGAGGTGGCGATGAAGTTAAGCCAGTCTTTGCTTTCTGTCCTTCACAGATTTCCTTCCCACAGTGATGAGAATACTAACCTCACATCGGTAGCACTGGACATGGAAGTCACGATCCAAGGCAACAATGCGTACAGTCTCCTCTTGTCCTGGGGCTGGCATGATGGGCTCCTTACACACAGAACATCTCGGGGCAAATTTCCTGAAGAAGGAAGAGACAGTCCCAGTTATCCTCAAACTTGGAGCAGAAGTTTTTGTTAACTGTACCATCAAGCCATCAAATGTGTGCATTTGTACAAACACACACATGTATGGACACACATGTCCCAGTTGGAGCTTTGCACAGCTGCTTTCTTGGAAAGAAGACAGGAAGGAGCACTTTAGTCTTACAATCTAATTTCAGGCTTGTAGGATATTAAAGAGCATTTTGCAGACTATAAAGAGAGGACTTAAAGAACATCTAACAGGCAGCAAAGCCTGTTCTAACCAAGAACTAAAATGAATGACCCATGATTGTGGCACCTGTGAACTGCCACAGCCTTTAATCATCTCTCTAAGAAAGTCCATGCAAATCCCACGGTTAGGAAGACAACTACAATTTGCTTTAAGAACCTCTCTTGAAAACAAAAATCAAAATACTAAAATTTAAACATTGGAACAAATAGGTTAAAAGTCTTAATACAGATGGTAAAAAGAATGCACTACACTGATCATGTTTATCCCACCCACTTAAAAATTCTTACCCACTTATGCATACAGGAGCACATTCCTGGCTGTCCTCACTCTCAAACAAGAAACATCAGGGCAATTCTCACTGCATTTTCTAGCTAAAACCAGCTCTCAGTTATCCAATAGTGGGTTGCCCAGGCTTAAAAGGGTTTTGATGCAGAGACACCAATGCTCTCTCTTCCAGTGAGCCTAAGTCAAAATTGTATAGTGACAATAACTCACTGTGTGAAGGGACTCACTTGAATCAGGGTTAGCTCAGGGATCAGGAGAAGCACAGGTCTTTCTTCTTTCCCCTATACTGCCCACTTATAAGCCCTTCTGGCTAATTCACCTGTGTCCTGTATTACCTCTGGTTTTGCTCCTCCCAGTTCCCAAGAGAAGTGGCCATCTCTGCTCCTATGCAGGTAGGGATGCTTGGGAACATTTACACTATGGTGAATCATTTTGTGCTGTTTTGGTTCAAAACCTACCAGTACCAATTCCCTAGCTGCAAATTCTGCTCACAAAAAAGGAAACTTACACCTACAGAATCTGCTGCCATATAATGAGAGCTGAGGTTAGGGGCTACAGAGCAACAGAGGGCAAAGCTTATGGCAAACATCAGAACACGAGGAGATCAAAGGGCCTTCTCTTTTGAAATGCCTAGTAAGAATTGACTCTGCCACCCAGCCTGTCACATGAACCACCCCAGAATTGACTAGCTTAGAAAAGAAAAAAAAAAAAGAAATCTATCTGTACTAGGAATAAAGAAAAATATTAATTTCACTGGCAGCAGATGAAAGATGTCTGTGTAGCTGCGATCTAACGAAAAAATGAATTAAACAGTGGCTATAGCAAGCGCTCTGAAAAATAACTTAAATGGATCATGATATGACCAGAGCTGTAATCGCAATTAATTATATGCTGCTTCATGCAGGCACTTCCTTGTGCCATTTAGCTCAAATATGTTACTTAAAAATACTTCAACATTTCTTTATCCAGGCTACTGTGGGTAATTAATTATGAGCCAAACATCAGCTCCCAGGACCCTGAGATCACTCCTGCAGATTTCAAGGGATGTGGGGTGCTACTGCAGGGCCTGAGCTCAGGGGGTAGACAAGTGACAGTGTGAGCATCAGCTACAGTTCTGTTATCAAAAGGATGTAGATGTAGAACACTCAGCCTCCAGATCAGGAGGATGTAATCACTAATCAATTAAAACTGGGATGGCCAAAGTGCTGTGAAATGCGTGGTTGGCCAAAGACATTGTGAATGTCACACTGGCTCTCATGCTGTTCCCATCATCTCCCCCTCCATGATTTTTATCATTCTTTTCTTGGATTGACAGCCTCCCACTTCCCACTCTTAGAGCCCTGAGGTCCATATGCAGTCACTGCCAAAAGACTTCAATGTGGGACATCAGCTCTTGCTTTCAGTCTTTCTCCTAAAAGCATGTGAGCCCTTGGCCTGTGGGGCTTGGGGAAGGAGCAGCCTCCAAATTGCTAAACGGGTGTGAAGGAAATCCTTCAGGTGCCTGAGTGGTGCACAAACCTCCTGTTGGGCCTGTGCTCAGGACAACATTTTAACTTAGGTGGCACAGAAAGACAAGGCAATACAGCAGCCTCCAATTAACCCAGTCTAGCTGAGCTACAGGGAACATCCTCATGTTGGATTCTAACATGCCAGTTGATTGTGGCTGCCTCCCTTTCTGTCAAGTCAGCCTACTTCTTTGAGCTTTCAGACCCACACACTGATATCATGAGGCTCTAATTAAGTCTACCCCCTTGGAAATTAAGAGATAAATGGTTGAGATGTAAACTTGCATTTGTGAGTATTGATTTCATCTTTTAATTGAGGGGTGTAGTGCATCTGTCTTTTCCATACAGGGCAAACATTTGTGCTCTGATTATATCTACCTGTCTTCCCTCGATTACTTGTGATGATGGGGGTGGTAGCATGGCAGTGACAGAAATTACTTGCAACTATACCTTTCAACTTACTTTAAATAGCAGTTGCACTATAAATTATTACCAGGGCTGTATTTTCAGCAGCTTTAAAAAGCTAATTAGCAACTAGAAACAAAAGGAGCTGTGAGCAGACTGTGGCCACTGAGATCCCTCTGGCTGGTAAGCAAATACTTCCAGAGTGCAGCAGGACAGGACCTCTCTTAATTGCTTGGTGGAATAAGCTGGGAGATGCTGATGTGAAAGCACAGGTATGGGCAGCAAGGAGAAACATGCACATACTGAGTGTAGGGGAAGGCAGAGCACTTAAAACAGAGGGACACAGAGGTTATCCCTGAATTCAGCTCTAAGCAAAACAGAGACCAAGCAGCATCAGTCCCCGACCAATTAATCTTGTATGCCATGGTGTGCCTGCTTAGAGCAAAGCTCTGCCTACTATTAAGAGCATTGGGAGGAAGTGGCAAGAGGCTTCAGATAGTTTTGAACACTCAGACTGAGAAAGGAGGATTTTTAGGGACAAAAGAAAAAGACTGACAAAGCACTGACAGTAGCTCAGGGCATACTTATGGAAATCCTCGATGCAGTGGATGTTCCCACCAGCATCCACGGTGAAGGGTATTCCATCCAGGCTGCGATGGCACATCACACAGGTGAAACAGTGGGGATGATAAGCCTTCCCAGTGGCTCGGAGGATCCTTTCCATGATGGGCTTTGCGCAGACACTGCATTGCTCCAGTGTATTCTGCAAAGAAAACATACACAACAGATGTGAGGACCATCTCAGCGGGACATTTAAAAAGGTCAGCTGGGTTGGAGGCTGCCGCTGGTCTACTTGGAAGCTTTAGATACTTTCTTTTCATTTCTTCTAGATAAGTGCAATACAGTCAACTGTTATCAAAGACCATGATAACAGCACAGGGCCTGGGTCAAACCTTTATACAGTGTGACAACACAAACCAGAGCCTTCTCTCAGCACCTCTGATAAATTATCAGAGATGGCTCATCAGGTGGGTGTATCAGACACCACAGCTTCTGCAGTGAGGAGCACGTGAAGGAGTTATGCAGCTTGAACTCCTGGGCTTTTGTTTCTGGACTGCCCAGCCTGCGAGACCTTTAGCAGTGGAATTGATTAGAGACAAGCTCCACAGAGGTCAGTGCAAAGCCTGAAAGCAAACTCCTGGGGCTAGACAGAGACCCCCTAACTGCTCTGCCAATATAGATCTGATAAACGTGTCTTTTATTTCCCTTGCATGAAAATCTTGATTTTCCTCTCTCACCATGGAGAATACTGTTGAGTCTTGGGAGAGAACAAAGGAGAGGCTACAGCAAAAGTATCACAAGGACAGGAGTTCAGGATGACTTAAATGGTTCATTTATCTCTGGCCCACAATGTTTGAGATAATGACTGTGAAATGCCCGCTCTAAGGCCATAATCCTTGCTGCATAGGTTTTACATACCGGCCTGCTCCTAAAGTGCTGGAGCCAAAAAAATTCCCACCTTTCAAGTGGGGTCCATTGAATGATTCATTTTTTTTCAACCCTCACTCACCCCTGCAGTTAATTATAGAAACACCAAGATAATTTTGTTTCAGATGGTTGTCTGTGAGCCACACCAGCCCTTCTGACACCAGCTGGGTAACTTACCCTTTCAAAAGAAGCACTTTTAGAGATATGTTCCATGGAGGGTGCAACCCAAAGATGCAGACAATAAATCTTTGGACATTATTTGGGTCATTTCATTGGACTTTAGGAAAGCAAACTAAACCTACTATTGTTGCTTGGTGCACTTGAAATTATCAAAATAATGTTATTGATCAGTATTTGCATCTTGGGTGAGGTAGAAAAATCTAAAATTACACTATTGATTATCACTTAGATAGACAGAAATAAGGAGAGGGGGGAAAAGAGAAAATCTAATAGGACAGAAACATAAAAAGCTGCTGAATGGCAGATCATGTTGACAAACACAGGAAGGCTAAAGTTCTTCTGCTTCCTCATGCAACAAAATTCCCAGGGAAAGTGGTGCTTTGACTGACCGCATTGTTATTGTTTCTTTGAGCCAATATTCTCAGGGGCAAGATCCAGTCCTTACATGTGCAGCCAAAATGCGTTGTCAGGAGATGAATCACCCAGGAGCTCAGAAAGGTTACTTTTACACGCATACATTTGCTATCATACATATCTCTGGTCTGCACACCACTGGTAAGGTACAAACATAGAAATACACAAGTTCATATCAGAAGATCAAAAGGATTGTTTTTTGAAAGGTCGATATGAAAAGTCCTGAATTTCAACCCATATGAGAACTGCCTCACACATTTGTAAAGAGAGCACAGACAGACTAGCATTGAATTCAGACTGGATTTTTCTTTATACCTTGTAATAATGGGCAGGAAAGAATGACTGCTGGCCTTTCTGTCTGGTTGCTGTCACCATCATCATCATTATAGCAGTAGCTGGTATGCCAGAAAAAGCAAGGTCAATAATTTTCTCCTTGGAGAAATAACCTGCCAAATTTACCATTTTGCTTTGCATAAGCAGATCATGTCATCTCAGTCCGCATCCATGCAGTTCTCTGTATTTTTTTGCCAAGGAAGGAATGCAGCATACATGCAGATGCTGATGGAAGATTGTGCCATTCATAAGGCATTTGCTGTGAGACCTTCTGAATACAGACAAGTACGGAGAGTTTACCTCACCAAGTCACTGCTTATTTCTTTTCCAACAGTTGTCAACAGCAGAGACCAAAGTATGAGAACAGAGCAAGCAAAACACAGCAATTCCTTAGGATGTGCTTCCAGCCTCCACTGATTTCTGGTTTAGGGACTTCCTGGGACAGAGCTTGGCTTTCCCACTTGACTTTGCTTCAAGTCGATGTTTCTCCCATGAACTTTCCTGATCAGTTTTTGAATTCAGATAAACACTGATCACCCACAACATGATCAGGAGTTCCCTGGCTTACCTCCACACTGGGGGCTCATCAGCCCAGCAGTTTCCCTGGTCTGCTACTGTAGCCTGTGTACCAGCCCTTCAGACAGCAGCACTGAGCACAGCCCACCTGGGTTGCGATCAGAGCAGAACCTTGCAGTGGCAATCCACCCTGCAAGGGGATTTAGCACCAAACACCATGGCCTGGAACTGCTCTCACTATGGATCTCGTATAACTCCTCCTCACACACTTCAGACACACAGAGTTTAAGACCACAAGGGATCGTTAGAACCATCTTATTAGACTTTTCGAGTTAACACTGATTTTGGTGGCAGTTTCACAGTCACCAGGACAGCAGGCAATCACCCTTCTGGATTATGCCTTCTGAAAACACACATCATCTGCTCCCAAATCTCAGCTCATACTGTTGGACATTCTCACAGCTAAGTAAGACAAGTATTTTAAATTAACCAACTCCTGATTAAGCCTTCCATACAACCTGAAAATTAGACCTGCAAAATTTATTCTTTTCATCCTTCCCAGTCTGTACCAGCGAGGAAAAACAAAGTCATTAGTTTCAGACTCCAGCTCACTCCCTGTCTGGGAGTGTATTTGCTTAAGCCTCTCTCCTTGCTAGAACCCTGGCTCAGACCCTTGTCTTCAAGGTGTTACCAGATGATGCCAAAGGGAAAGCTTCCTTGATTCACACCCATTTGACATCAGGTTGCTGTAAGGCAGGATTTGGCCTGTGGAGCTAACAGGGTTTGACTCTCTAATCAGGTTATCTCACATGCTTAAGTGCTGCTCCAGCAGCTAACAACCTGCACAAAGGTATTTCTGCACATTACGGAACAGTATCCCTGTAGGATTATAAGTTTGGCTTCTTGATTTCACTCTTCTTCACAGTTCAGTTAACTCTCCTAGCACCTCCTAGAGCTTCCAGATCTTCAAAAAGCCAAAGATGAAGAAAAATGCCTAACAGCATTTTCTTTTCTCCCAAATTGTTGTTGCCAGACCTCTCTGTAATCAACAGGTAGAGCTGAGTGTATCTGATCAGCTACACCGAGGGTTAAGGCAAGGAACAGAGACGAAGGATGAGAAACAGCTAGGAACCATTAGGCCTAGGGGCTGTGGTCAAATTCATGTCATAAGAATACGAACCACAAATCCAGTGTGCACTGAGGGGAAAATTTACTATCCTTTTTCTGTATTTTGGGTAAGAGGCAGGGAGTGCCCTTCTTTTTTAGAGACATTAGTCTCCATATCCAGTTTGGGTTTGAAAAGCAAAGGGAAGGAGCAATCCATTTCTAAATGGAAGGTTGGCACAATGTTACAAGCTGAGTCTGGGTTCATGTTTCTTGAAGGCAAAATTGCTTATCCATGGCAAAGAAAAAGAATCTCACATGGACAGAATAATGCACCCTAAAATACCAGCAAGAAAAATAACCCCAAGTAAAGATACACTAAAACACAAAGAAAGAACTGAAATGACGACAACATCAAGTATCAGCTTGCTAGTAAAAACTGAGAGACTTAAACACGTACAACACACTTAGTGGCAAAGTGGGAACAAGCTTCTTGGGAATAAGCATCTAGCAGCAATTGGTGCTGGGAGTTATTTGACCTCCCTACAGCAATACTTGCCCCTTCAGAAACCACAGAAAGACAAAGGGAGTCACTCTGCAGATGTTAGGTTTAAACATGGGACATGAAGTGAAAACCCAGACTGCTGAGAAAGACTTCTGGGTTGCAAGAGCCACTGAAGACTGGAGCTGGGAAATGTTTGAATCCCCTCCTGAAAACTTCACATCCCAGATGGCAAGGTGGCAAACAGCCTTGGGGAGCAGAGGTGCAGTAACAGCCTATAGGCTGCAGCTCATCCTGCTTCCCTGATGCTGCGGATTACAACCTCTCACAAGCAAATTTTGGGTGACAGCAGTAACTCATGAAATTGTGCAGCACAAGGACTCTCCCACAATGACCTAGCAATGAGTGCAAAAGAAAAGCCACACAGATTAGTCATCGCTTCTTTTGTATTGGCAATTCATCCCAAGGTCTAATGAACATGAATAATCTCTCCTGCACTCTGAACAGCAGACTGAGGAGAGCTACGCACAGGGACACGAGCATGGTAGTTCTTATTTTGCTCGGAGAGGGGAGAGAAGTTGCTGGAATAATTACATTGGCAACTCATGCACAGGAACACAAACTCACTTTCTGTGAGCACTGCAGAAGAAACACATTTTTTGAAGCAACTGAGCAGAGGAGATGGTATTAAGCCGCATGAATAAAAAGTGACTGTTGTGCTAAAAACAGGCACATGGTCAAATACTATAGTTGAACTGTAACTTAGTAAAGTGTGGTAAGTGACTTGCTTTAAATCTTGTGACTCCATCCTTCATTTCCTCAGACGGCGAGGAGAGCAGAGCAGCAGACATTTTCCTTTTTGTGGGATAATTTTTGAGGCTTGAAAATGTTTCCATACTTAAGTGAAGACAGAACACTTTAATCTCAAGAAGTCTGGTGAATTTATAAACCCCAAATTAGATCAGGTCAATTGAAACACAGCACTTCAAATAATTTCAAATGGTTTCATTTAGGTTTTGGATATGAAAATATATAGTTGGATTACAAATTATATATAAAGCAGACATTGGTGGAAGGGTTAAGTGTCAAGATGTAATTTCAACACTTTCAAAGACTTTTTTGGCATTATTTCTAGAAAAGGAAAATCCAAGACCTGATTTCCACCTCAGGCTATCTCCACAGATGGATAAATCTGGGCAAACATAACACTTAAGTCACTAAAAGCCATCACAAAATACCTTCCTGCATATTTGAGGAGAGAATTTGGGCAAGAATTAATCTTTCTCACCTAGCTTGACCAGCTGGACACATTATTCCTGGTGGTGACACACTCCTTTCCCTTCCTGCTGCTCTCTGAGTGGGTAGTTTCAGCAAGGGAAAGTGCCATAGAAGCACCTTGGCTGATGCTCTGACCTTCAGACAATGTTGCCATAGCTGCATCCCTGTGTTGGGGCAAGAGATCTGACCCCTGACAATCCAAAATACCCTGGCAAAACCCCCTAATTCAGACACAGTGGTAAGCAATGAGTCTGTTCTTTAGATGGTATAGCTTGTTTTGCTGGGAGATGGAAAGGAGGATACTGGAATAAATTCCACTAATAACGCTGTGATGTTACCAGCATGCTGGTAACTGGTCTGAGCTGTGCATACAGCTACCACTTGCACAGTGCAGACTCTGGCTCTGGAGGTTACTGTATTCAGTGGCTTTCAAATTGTTCTTCCATTCGGCTCAGTTTTTAGTGGCTTTCCCAGCACAGTAGCAATACCATGGCTGGCATGCTTTTCCTCTGCTGGAATTTGCTTTTCTTGTCAGGAAAACTGAATTCAGCTTTGTACTTTTAGACTTGGAGAAGCTGGAGGTGAATCTGGCAGAAAGTCCTCTCAGTATACAGGATCAAAGAGTCCCTTCCCCTTGCCCTGTAACTATTAAACACAAGATATATTTTATGGATTATGTTAGCAGCAAAGATGACAATGACATGCAGTTGAGTCCACAAATGGACAATAACAGAAAGGCCATGAGGAAAATGGAACAGTACTTGAGAAATGCTTCTCAAACGATATGCAGATGTCAAAATATGCTCTACAGTGAAAGGAGGAAGCTCCACTTGCTGAGATAGCTGTCTTATCAAGGGAAGGCTGAGGGATGACTTTGCCATTGTCTGAGCATATCAGAGGCTGGAGAGGAAACTTAGAGAAGACTGATGGATGTGGCAGGAACACGAGCTGGCCATACTACCTGCAGAATGGTACATATTTTTTAATTGTGAATCTAATAATGTTTGGAATAGCACAGGCAGGGACTGGGTGAGTCCTCTGATACTCAGTGCTAGTTTAGATAAGACCTGCTTCTGTTTCTAGTACCACCAAGCTGAGAGTGAGGAAGGAAAGTCAGGGTTAAGCGATCTGCTCTGCATTATGCTCAATGTCCAACCACAGTCACACTGACTCCTTCCAGCTATAAATCCACAAGAAGCCTTGTGTTGGAAATTACTTAAATACTTTCTGGCACTCAAAGCTACTCATCTTTTGTATATTCCTTGCTCTGACAACACTGAGATCTTTGTCTCTTTAAAACAGCAGTGCCTGTGAACATAAGAAATTGCGAATTGTCCTCCAAACCCGGTAGGCTGGAAGATAAAAAGCCTGGATTTTACTTCTGGCTTTTAAACCAAGTAACCACCATAGACAAAGCATTCCCATGCTCTGTGCCTCAGTTGGCCTGTAAATCAAATGGCTGCAGAAGTTATGTATTCCAGTGAGAAACTGGATGCTGTTGGGTTTGATAAATACTTGTGAAGTAGTCCGTGTGCCTAAATGGTTACTTAATGGAAACAAGGTATTTTTAGCAGAAATTTTTAAAATTTTTATCTGTAATGCTTTGCACAAATGTCAAAGGTCAACCAGCTCTGTCTTTGGGAGGTGCAGTACCGGGGAACAGCATCTGAGCTGTTATTCAGAGTACTCCAATGTAGCTACAGCCATTTGCAAGATTAAAGTACTTTAATACTGGCAAAGTGCTTCTAACTCACAGCTGACTTTAAAAAATCATGGGGAATAAAAAAAGTCTATGTATATGACATTTTTTCAACAATAGTTACAGCTGAACAGTAATCCAAACAACTGAAAGCATCCTTTATCAACTGCCACATAAAAGGACATTGTTAAATGTCTTGGTAATGAGTCCCAGTTCCTTCAGTAATTTTCTAGTGAAGCTTCATTTCCAAACCTCACACCTTGCCTACTGCCACCAGAAGAGGGGAGCTGCACAATCCCCAGAGAACTGAAGCAGTTCACTGTGCATGTTTGTGAGCACAGCTCACACTTGCTATTAGCACTGCCAAGCACATTACACACCAGGTATGAACCCCAGTATCACCCACATGAAGTCAGTCACACTACACCAGGAACTGCATCTGGTCCAGAAAACATCCAACCAGTAAGCTGGAACAGGCCTTTGGAATGCTGGGGAGACGAGCATTTGTAAAGCACAGCCACATCAGCAGAGCACAGGAGATGAGCCTGCCTTGGCAGGGAGGGATGATCTGATAAGACAGTTTCCATCTCTGATTTCTTCAATCCAAGAAGATCCGAAGCGCACGACCAGACCTTCATTCCAAGTCGTTGCATAATACAACTCCTGGCGCAAGCTGCTGATTTTCAAAGATTTCTAATTTGAAGGAAATCCCTCAAAATCCCTTCCAGAATGTCAGAGGTAAACAGTTTGTTCAAGGCTTCTGCAGCTGAGGCGAACTGGCACAGAGCTGCCGCGGAAATCCCTGGCCCGCGTCACGCCACGGCGGCCGTGCCTCAGCAGATTAGTGTTGCTTCACACCACTGTGGTCACTACCTAGAGATAAATCATCCCATGGCTTTGCTGAGTGCAGAAAGATGCGTTCGAGGATTTGTTAGGACTCTTTTCCCACTGTCGTGGGTTTGACCTTGGCAAAATGCCAAACCCCCCCAAGACCCGCATGGTCCCAGTGAAAGGAGGGANTCAGATGATATGAAATACCTCTTTGGTTGCCTAAGTCAGGTGACACTTGCCCCTCTGAATCTACGGAGTGCCCCATGGCCCAAAAGACTGGGGCCTACTAAATTTGGTTTCAGGCCTAACTAAACTAAGGCCTTAATCTAAGTTTTGGGGGTTTATCCAACCCATCACACCCACTGAAGTGAACCTTATTAGCTTTAAAAGCTATGATATTCTATTAGCTTTACTCCTGAGGGACAGGGGGGAATACCTGGCAGGTTTTGATAGCCTGTGATTTATCCATTATTAACACACACATGTCAGGTGAGAAGGAGTACAGACCGTAACTCAGGGCTCTGCAGTACAAAGTGCTCTGGGGGATAAAGCGAAGCTGTTCTTTATGACCAAGTACTTCCAGTCTTTGTACTACAGATGTAGCACTACTTGCTTTATGTGTTCTTGCCATCAAATCCACCTCTTCCCTCAAAACATGGTGTGCCTGACCTTGCACACCACCCTGGGAGTTTTGCCTAAATAAAGGCTATAGGTTCTGTCCCATTGTGATTGCTTTCTGTGCAGGCAGCAGAATTACACGCAGCTGGAAGATGTGGCAAACAGCAAGGAGATACACTCTGTTCCTTGTTTAGACACAATTGTGGACAACATAGAGATTTCAAGCTTAATTAGCAATGCCGAGGAAGCTCTTAAAGAGGCATTTCCAACTGCTTGCAGTTTAAGCTGATTAGAACTTTGCAAAAACAAAACAAAATTGTGTAGCAAATTGTTAGGCTAAAATTCAACTCAAACTGAACCACATCAAAGGAAATAAAGAAGTGACTATCAGGAAGAAGTGGCCTTTTTTTCTTTTCTTTTGGTGGTGAATTTAATTTCATAGCCTTTAATAAACCCAGCGTTCCAATCCAAGCTTGCCACTCTGGCAAAGAGTTTAACCAAAATAATACTGGAACTCTGAGCCGGCAGACCAAAGAGACTATAAATTGGTCAAATCCGGGCACAATACAAGAAAAAACAAACAAACAAACAAAAAAACCAAAATTCCATTCAGTATTCCTGTTTTAGAATTTTGATGTAACTGACCACTGACATGGAAATGTTATCTTGACCTTAACTGCTAAAGCTGACTTGCAGAGGAAAAAATGACTGACTCTGTGACATCTCGGTGGTTATTTATAGTACCCCTCACCCTCCTCTTTCTTGGTATTTTTACATTAGAAATTAATTCCTGCCTGCCATGCATTTCTTGAAGGATTCTCCAAGCAATGCAAGCATTCGTGACATAAAAACCATCAAGAAAATGGAACCTTGTTGATTAACATGGAAAACAAATTTTATTTAGAAACTTTGTCAGTAAACTAGCATCCAGCAAAACTGAGCTTGCTTTGGTTACAGATTGAACACTACCAGCCTTTTAACTACAGCTTTTTTAAGATGGCATTTTCTGCTTCCTGTCCTCTCCAAGAGAGATTTCCTGGAGAAACCAAGGGAAAAGACAGGGCTACTGCTCATGGGTCTGAGTTCTTCTGAAGTTTGTAAGAAAAAAAAAAAAGGCAGAATCTTTTCCCTTCACTCCTCAAGAATGAAACCCCCTCATTTCTCTAAGCCACAAGGAAGGGCACACAACTTCTTTTCATCTGGTTATTTCACGTCACAGATAAGGACATCTTTAAGTTGCTTCTAATAGCTACTAAATAAATTAAATATTTCAGCTAGGTATCAGTTTAACAGCTACTCCTTCCACTTTAATTGCTCAAAGAAAAAGAATGCAAAGCTGCTTCTGAATATCTCATACAAGTCACAAGAGAAAGTTATGTTTTCTGGTGCCAGGGGCAGAGCACTGGAAACTAAGGGTGCTTGGCTTCTATTCTCAGGTTCCCCAGTGACTCAGAACATAATTTCAATATTTCATTATTTTCCATCTTTGTCCTTCACATGTTCTATGGACTGGGCTTAGTAAACTATTAGGAGGCCTGTGATGTTCTGACAGAAGTCACATCTTCATTATGAACACCAAAGTTGGCACCTGGAGCTACCAAGAAATGAACACCTCCCCAGAATGAAACAAACTGAAAACCCAAGCAGGAAGGTAATGAGATTTTGCAAAAAATTTCATGGAGCTTTCACTGAAACACCTTTTGAATCCAAGATAGTTTTTTTTCCCAGTGTATATGTGCAAGTTGTGAAATACAGGTCATGCCAACAGTTCAGCATAAAAATAGCTGCATTTAATAGATAACATAATCCATAAAGCCTGGAAAAAACTCCACCAAAACTCTCACAACACTTGGATGCTGCTGCTACCTGAACTGACAGTGAGAATACGATTTGTCCAAATCCCTGACATGTTTCTTAAAGAGTTGCCAAATGCATTTATGTCCCTTGACGTGAGGAGAATGTCTTGGAGCCTTTAGGACAATGGGAGACTTATCTGTACCTGGAATACAAGGACCGAACAACTTTGTAGGTACTCTGAGGTCCTTCCAAAGAGAGGGGAAAGGTGGTTTCTTATTTCCTGAAGAAAGTTTCCTGAATGAAATGTGTATTTCTAAAGACTTTGAAAGAGCACTGAGCAGGGCCCTCAGACAACCAGCACTAGTCACTGTCAAGAATAACACAAAACAGAATTTAGTGAGCCAATGCAAGGTAAGAACTGAGTTTCTATACTCTTTCCCCTCTACACCAAGACTAGAAATTTTATGTTTTTGGGGGCCAGGATTTCTTCAGAGACTTGAACTGAATTATCCCCTGGAGTGACACCCATTCTTCTATCTAGAGTCAGACTTTAATTGGAAATAAATCCAGGCTGCTGAGTAAGTCCAGGGTCAAGTATATCACCTAGAAGGTACTGGCATTATTTTTAGATGCAATGACATCCCTATTCTTTTCATTCAGATGACCTGGATGTTTCTTTCAGTTCCTGGTCTGGGGAAGCAAGTATGAACCACCTGCTGAGATAAGAGTGACAAAGACGGAAGGGACACAAAAAGGGAAAATTGAGACAGCTATGTAAGAAGAATCCAGACAAGGCCTGGCACAGATAAGAGAACTTCCCAAAGAGGTCAAGTGAGATGTGAGAAAAGTGAAAGCTGCAGACTGATGTTCCACCTTGGTAATCTATCCATCACCTTCCTTCTGTTACTAAGAGATGATCTCATCCACAAAAAGACAGACAGAGAAGATGATTTACATCAGTTGCTCTGCACCTCTTGCCCACCCCTTTGAGGGTGCTTCTGCTGAAATCCACCTTGCCATATGGTTGGGAGAGAAAAGATGTCACAGTATGCCTTCTAACCTTACAAACAGATACACTATAGATCAGATCCTTCCTGGAACAACACTTGAAAAGGAAACTAGAAGCTTTGCACTGCTCTACTGTTCAAGGTACTGTTGTGAGACTGCTGGGCAGAAGATTCCTCACAACCTAATTGTTAACCTAGTGGGTCTAACCTCTTGTCACTGTGCCTTTGCCCTCAATCTAGAAAAATTAAGGCTCTCTGAAGGAAAAAAAAACCAGTTTTCTTATTTTGGACAGACAACATGGAGATTTGGATACAGAGATCTTGGATGGCAAAACCATTGAAATGCAATTAAGAATGTCTTAGGCTCAAAGTTGCATCAAGAGCAGATGGGCATGTCTAAGTAGGTGGTAATTCTCTGGTGTCAGCAAGGTTAGTCAAGGATGTTCAGAGCAGGAAACCTGCACTCTCAAGTAATTTCTTTCCCTTTCATCACCATGAGAAATTTTGGATTAATTTGGGATATGAAGGACACTGGTTTGAGCTGTCAGAAAGGTTTATGTCAGAGCAGAGCAGACCAAAAATCAAGCTGACAGCTGGCATTTCTTTACCAGGTCTTTTACATCACTTGAGGAGACTGCCCTGGATGTTATTTCAAGTTGAAAAGCACAGCAACTGAACACTGTGCTAGTCAACTAACTGTCAGTCCCTAGTACATACTAACCAGATTACTCCTGAGTCTGTGAAAACAACACCAAAGGCTTTCATCCAAATGTTAGGTTTAAAAAAAGAAACGGCAGTCAACAAAAACACCAAACCCAAAGTGAATGGAGCTTTTGAAAGAAAAGATTCACTTGGGCACACACAGCAGTAGCACAAACTCCAGTGCCTTGTGACAGCGCTTAAGAACCAACAGGCAAAGGAGAACAGCAACAGCAAGAGAAACCAACTTGTCCAATCTCACTGTGTTCCTAGTGACACAGTTACATAAGAAATGTGCATTTATATAAACACACTGAATGTATAATAGATATTATATAACATGTCCAGTCTCCAGTCAATAGCATCCTCTCAATGTATGGAATCTCAGGCTGAAATCACAGTGGTTATGGAATATAGAGGAAAAAACAACATTATTCCAGGATCATTCTATTCTGTAACTGTTCTGTTCTGTTATGGGAATTTTGTTTCCATAAGAGTGGAAAAGACCACGCTCCAGTGCTTCTCACAGTATTTTAAAAGGTCTGAGATCACCTGCACCAATAGTTGTTTCCCAGTGCAACTGCTGAATTGCTCATTTCCATGTTAATACAAGTTACTTCCAACTTTCCTTTCTGAGGGCGAGAAATTGCCATCTCCCCAGCAAGAACATCTGAACATCCAGAGTAATCTGGCCCTCATGTTTTGCCAAGCAGCTTATGCCAAGTAAAACCAGCACAACCCCATATCTTCCCACACCCAGCTTCCAATTTAATGGACCTATGAGGAACAACAGAAGGAAGGGCCATTCTTCACCAGACTAACTATGGACCAGACCCAGGTGAAAAGGGACAAGCCAGTCTGGTATTAAGACGTGGCTCTTGTACCTGAGTGATCCAGCTAATGCAGGCAATAAGGACAAGTGGTGGTGGCCTCCTAACAAAAGGAACACATTTTGTTGCTGACACTGTACTACTCTGCTGTGCAAAGTAGTTCCTGGTGCACACACTGCCACACCAGCTTCCAAAGAGGTGAGGGAGAAGGACAGAGGGACAGGGAATGGCAGTGGAGGGCGAGGAACAAGGAAGTGACCTAGGCTTACTGAGTCATGCTCTTTTTCAAAGTTTGCTGCTGGGGCAGCATAGCCCAGCTCTGCCCTACCTGCAAGTTTTCCTATGGAAAAGTTAATGTTGGCTCCTTCACATGCAGCGTGAGTCCAGCAAGCATCATCCTGCCAGTTCTGCAAGGGCAGCTAAGGAGTCTTGCTGCAAATCTGGCCCCAGAGAGAAACAGCAGTGGAAAGCAGCCATTTCAGAAGCACATTATTAAGCCATCAGACCAGTAGCTACAGGATCCCCATGGAAAAGTTGATCCAGGCACTTTGTATAATTACTTGAGCCCTCCCAGAGTCATTTATTCCCCTTTGTGGTTGGCAGGGAAAGTCAATATCTTCTGGAGCTGCAAAGTCATAGGGCTTTTTAAGAAGCCAGGTTTGTAGGTGAAGACATTTCCCTTTGCAAAACCTTCGCTGGAGCACACACTGCTCAGCAGCAATCCAGGCTAATGCAGCAAGTTCAAAGGAGCATGGCATGCAGGCGAGTCTAAGCTTTCCATTTGCTTTACCTACATATGTTTTAACACTCAGTTTTTTAGATGAAGAGGCATAAAAATAGCTTAATTGTGCACCTTGCCTACAGTACTGTTGGACTCCACCTGTGGGAAAAAAATGGAGTTTAAGTTTTATTAAAATTGCACATGTTTCCAGGAGGTTGCTAATTATCCTGCGTGTTTTACACAGTATTTCTGGCTCCAGGGTCTTTCTGCAGTTTTCTGAAAGAAGCCCAACACAAAAATATTTGAGCCGAGATGTGGAATGTGTGACTGAAAACGAGGCACTCACTCCAGGGTTCATCTGACCCCACATATCCTTGTTCTTACCAGGCTTTGGAAAACGCTTTGAGATCTGCTGGTGAGAAAATACTGACTGGATACCAAAAGCCTGTCTTTCCCATTTAGTTCTCCCACTTCCATGCAGGAATTCCACTATTTGCCTGGCATTCCTGGGACTACACTCGATATACAGCTGATCTTTTCACAGCCTGATGTGTGAATTAACTCACTTTGGGTACAACCCTCCTTTTAACTACCAAACACTCACGGTCACACACTGCAAAGTATTGTCAGGGATAGGGTGTTCTATATTTTAGGGTGGTTAATTCAAACCACCTTTTCTTAAAGACACTCCATGCCTGCAGCTTGAGTTGGGGTATGTTCAGCATCCTGGAAAAAACAAAACCAAAGCAGCCCATAGTCTCTCACAGAGAAGACAAACCACAAGATGGCTGGAAAGAAGGCCAATTTTTGAAAATAGTAGCTTTTACCTCTTGTGACCTAGATAGCTGACCACCCTAAGCACAACCTCTAAGTGGTTTTCTTGTGCTCTGCTCCCTGAACAAAGGCAGACGAATCTCCACCGGCCATAAATCATCATTTTCTCATAGTATCAGCTGAAGTTACTGACATCTGGACTTGCCATGGCGTGGTATAACAGGAGGAACGTGTTAGCTAGTGCCATGTACAGAACACAAGGATCTTGTCAGCACACTATGTGCATGCTTCCCAACTTCTTACCACGCCTGGACTCTCTGGTCTCTTTTGGGAATGTGACAAAAGAAAACAAAACACGGCACCACTCCTTCTACCCCAAATCCAGAGTTTGTGAGGTCCTTGGTGCTACCACAGCATTGTGTCTGTGCAGAATCCCTGGCAACTGATCCACTTAGGATTTTTAGTGCTTTACAGGTTGGACTAAACCAAGACTTTCATCACAGTGCTTGAGCATAGCCTGCAAACATCAAGAGATACAGACTTATTGCTACTAATCTTTTGTTCCTGCAGTGACCAGTCATGCTGTTCAACTGTTTGTCTCAGTTCTATTGTGAGTGTTTGGCTACTGCCTCCACCACTGCTCTGCCTTTCATCACTATAAAAGTTTCTTTATTAGCCAGTATATCACCTTATACATTACAGCCCTTCACCTCTAAGAAGCTAAACTATCTGAATTCACTCTAAAGTATATTTTCTCCCACCTTTGGCTCTTTTCTTCCTCTGGCTTTAGGGGATTCACAACTGATTTGGCATGCTTGAGGCCAGCCAACAGACCTACTGGATTATGGATCTAGGAGCTAAGGAAGCACTGAGGAGAAGAACTGGCAGGCACCTGGCTGGACATAATGATAGTCTAGGCAAGAGGAGGAAAAAGCCATTTCTCAGCTGTCTCCCAGAGCCCTGACATTACAGAATACAAGAGGTAACTCAAGTACCAGCAAAACATCTCGGGGGAATGTGGACAGAAAATTTTAGGGTTGGATGCAGCTCGAGCAGCATGGCCATGCCACCCCAAACAGGTGGTGCCACAGAGGGGCACAGGGTAGCTCAACTGCTCACACATACTGTATACGGGGTAAAAGTAGCACCACAGGGCCACTTTACCATGCTGGGACCTTCTCCCTACGAAGCAGACCAAGAATTCCTTCTTTTGGCAGATGTGTGATGGGCTCATTATATTTTCCTTTCCCTTTTCTACAGGTGCCGCCATTTGGCACGTAACACCTGACAGATCACCTACACATGCATCTGAGCTTTGTAAATCCCGTGTACCAACATGTTAGCTCAGACATGCAAGATGGACCCAATTCATAATGGAAGAAGAGTGAACTAAGTAGACACACATTTTTAAAGTCTTTGGAAAGGATTTCAGAGGGTAGGGTAGTCTCTACTTTTGCTTTCATATGCCAGGATATTTTCCAAAATGACTTGTGCTTTAGATGCCATTCACTTCCTAAAAAAAGGTATATTTTTTCACCAAAACCTGCTGGAAAAGAACTCTATTGCAGAGAGGGGCAGCTGCACCTTGCAGATATGCACAGCTGAAGATCTTTTATGTAAGACTCCCCCTGACTGTGTGGAGAGCTGTTAAGATGTCAGATCATGGTTTGTTGCTCTCAGGGAGGCTGCTGCAGCACTCAGTCAGAACAAGTTTACGTCTTGGAGGAATTAATTTGTCTGAATAATGTCATCCTGGTTAAACAAAATGTTAGGGAAAATATTGCAGCGTTCTGGTGCACCTCCCTGAACTGATGCCTATATATGGGGATTAACCAGCGTGAAAGGGATCCTGCTGAGTCAAACTGGATTATAGCAGTATTATTTTATAGAGAAAGAAGAAAAGGGGAGGGAAGGAGGAGCTAGGGAAACCTTGCAAAAATATTAGCTGTTTGACATGTTAAAGCAAACAGCACGGATGTGATCGCTTACACAAGGGCATCAGAGCCAGGTCAGCTGACAGCAGTAACCAAAAATAAGTTTTTAGCCCTGCAGGCAATGCAGCTCTGAGAAAGCAAGGTGGATTCCCATCTTTTCCCAGGCATGAGGAGATGTGTTGTCTGTGTTCCACCAGGCTCCGATGCTGTGGTGGCACCCTGGTGGTGACGTTCCTCACGTGGGAAGGATGCCCTGGAGAGCCTTGCAGGCCTTCCTAATTGCCTAAACAACACATAAGGGGGCAAATGAGCTTTCAGCCTCAGGTCTCAGAGACCCTGGGGACTGATGCAGATGACAGGAAGGGAAAACGTGAAGTTTTCAAAAAAGTCCCTGAGGTACCTCCATTTTCACCAGCAGGCACTCACACAATCATTTATGTGGTGATTGTTCAATGCTGGCGGGAGATTCAGGACTGGTGGCAACTCACAAATGGGACATGCCCTTGTGTATCTTGCTTGCAGAGCTGGATCTGCAGTGTGTTCTAAGAACATGCCTGGAGGGCTAATGTCCTCTCTCTCCAGCAAACAACTTGACCTTACAGTAATAGCATCGACTCATCTGCCTGTCTTGGCCTGGCCCAACAAATATTTACCTGTGCAAAGAATAGGTGCTTACCCAGGAGAAAGCAAGAGATGCCAACACCAAATATCTGCACTCTGCAGTGCACAAGCAGAAGACTGGGCAAATATCCTACATTTGAGGTCAGATGTTGGTTACTGAACAGTGGGACTATGCAAAGGGCCTGAGGGTGGGTAAAAACAACTGCCCCATGACGATTATGTCATTAAAGGACAGACCCTACTTAAGCACATAAAAGCAGCAAAACTCAGGCAGGGGAGGTGGCAACACAATTTTGGCCAGAAAGAGAAGACACACTAAAAGGCAAGGCTAATGCCTCTCTTCGTAGTGCATCTATTCAGCACTGCTGGTCTTGGTGGATCAAAATCCTCATTCCTGCTCCTCTCCTGGGAAGTGTCAGTCAGAGTGTGGTGGATTGTGCTAAAAGTTGTGCTTTGCAACACTGAGCTGAAGACTGCTGTGGTAGCAGTGGAAAAACACTCCTCCATCCTCCACTGACCAGTGCCAGAATACCCAATGCAATGCAGTGCTAGTCAGAGCTTACAAACACATGGTTTTAAAGGAAAAATTCAAATGGATTTGAGTCACAGGAGTATAAAAAAATTCTCAAAAAACCCAAATAGAACATATCAGTCATATTGTAACTTAGAAAGCCAAAATTTCCTCCCAAAGACAGCAGTGAAAGAGTTTCCAAGATTCCAGGGCGCATCTCTGTCTGGAGCTAATACAGACATGTTTTCTAATCCAAGTTTCAAGCCCAGCAAAATCCATTTCTGACAACAAGAACCCCTCCTGCCACCCAGCCAAAGAAATCACACCATGTCTCCCTAACCCACCTTTTGCTCACAGGTAGCACTGTAGCCCACACAGCTCACCCCTCCAGCACTGCCATGCCCATCATGGTGGGCACCTCCTATGGATTAAGACCCTTTCTATCTCCTTTGTTACTCAGTAGCCCTGTGTTCTTCCAAGTGGGGAGCTGGAGAAGGCTGGGAGCTGTGGTGGGAAGGCAGGTGCAGACCTAACCCACATCTCAATGAACACTCCACTCCCATCCCTCCCTGCCCCTCTTTGGCCCTGCACATACCAGGGTATTTTCTCTGGTGTGCTGGCTTCAGCTGCAGCAAGACCTCTTCCTGAGCAGTCTTCTCTCACATCTCCCCTACATCTCAGAACGGGCAGTCCTGAGGTAGTTTTGCCTCCAGTTAACAGTTTTCAGAGCCTGGGTCCACTCATCTCCAGGGCCCATTTCCTAACCACTCATATCTCATAAAATAATCTGAGCATGTTGCACCTTCACTTTCTTTTTCTGATCATGTCAAAGAAAATGGTCAGAATTGCCTTTTTTGGTGGAGTCAGTCCTGACTGAGAGTGAATTAGAGCATGACTAAACAACCAGGCCACGTGGGAGCTATAGGTAGAGGAAAACCTACTTTCTAGGTACTCAGATGTGGCTTGCCTTAGATACACCGAGCAAAGGTGACACCAACACTGGGGTGATTGCAAGAGAGTTGTTGGTAGGGCTGGTTAAAATATTCTCCACGAGGTACCAACGAGTACCCACCAACACTCCCAAAACACATGCATGTCAGCCCAAGCACATGGCTTGTAGCTGGATGAAGTTGTCTGGAATGAATTCCACCACAAGCTTCAAACTCATTTAACAGAAATCCCCTTGTCTCCAAATCAGACAAAAATGTGCTCCCTTAAAGAAACAGCAGTAAAAAACAAAACAACCCCCCACAGTCCCTGTGTGTAAGCATCAGTAAGGAGTTTAATACATTTTGAAAAAGTAAAACCAGAATAAATGCTTTTCCTTCAGCACATAAGGAACATATTATTACCACATTGTCTTCAGTGATTATTCAAGCAATGCATTTAAACGTTCAGGGAGAAGAATGTTTGCTAAAATATGGTTATGTAACATGGGGAAAATGACTAATTCTGTCCTTGAACTTTTCCTATTTTGCTCTAAGTAGGAGTCACTAGAACTTACTCTCTGGTCGAAGCAGCAGCATGGCTGAATTCTGACCCAATTCCCCCAGTGGCTTTTACACTGGGCCGATCCTATCCCAGGCAGCTGAGCTATTCCAGAATTACTGAGCATAACTATCTTCTGAATCAGTCCTTCAGGGCTGCATAATTCCAAAGGCAGGTGGAATAAACAACGCACATTTCTCCATGCTCCCTGCTGATGGAGGTCAGAGATCACTTACTTCCAGTTCCTCATGATTTGTGAGGAGTCTGGAGCCTTCCACATAAGCCAAGAGGGGGGCCAACTCTATCCAGCAGTTGTATGCATACTTTAGCAACTGCTGATTCATGGAATGGGTTTGCTACATGAATTTGTCTCCTGACAGCAGATGCAGAAGTTATTGAAGACCTGCTCTGTGTATCCTTATTTCCAGTCCATTTGCATCAACAGTATACATAAAAGACAAATAGACCTGTCTGTTCTTACAGACACCTACAAGAAGCTGCCATTTTCCCATTCTGGTGGAAAAAACCCAACAACAACAAAAAGAAATTTGAGATTGAAAAGCTTTGAATGGCCTTTTTAAAGCTGTGACCCAATCCAATCTGTAATGAAGAGAAACCTGCCCAGCATACACAGAATGAAGGTGACAGTGACCTTGGGGTGTATTCACAGAAGAGTTCTAGTCACACTGGTAAGAAAAAATGTTGCTTAAAGCTTTAGAAATGTCCCTGAGTTCTGCTCCTAAAATGAAAATGTGCATGGGAAATGTCCAGCTCTGCCACACTTTTGAGAATCAGCTTTTCTCTAGTGGGGAGGGGGAAAAAAAAAATATATTCTTGGTGTTTCCTTTCAAAGCTTTTAAATGTCATCCTTCAAAATCTGTGATTAAACATTTTCATTTTGTGGGATAACCGGGGTGAAAACAGAAATTGTCAAATGATCTTCAGCTGAAATCCATTTCTTGTGCAATGTTGTCCCTAAGTCACTGGAGAGGCAGAGCTCACAGGGCTGTGTTGCCCCATCAGGTGATGTGCCACAGCTCAGGTAACTGCAGTCCTCATCAGGCTGGGTTGTATTTTTATCCTTCCTAGAACCTCCAACAAGGAGCATAATTCTATGCATGATTAGATAGGCTGGAGAAGCCTACATCTTGCTTAGCTTGGAGTTAAGAGGGAGAAAAGTTACTGAAATCAAGTATTTCGGATTTATCCAGATATTTCCACAGCCAGAATCCAGCACCCTGGAGCCAACCCTGTAACATTTCCCCCCTTTTCCTAGGATTGAGGTTCAAAGACACTCATGAAGCTCTGTCACTGCATTAACTGGTACCAGTGAGATTTACCCAATCTGCCAGAGGGATTCTAATCATCACCCACTGAACACCTGTTACAGCACTTCTCTTATTTCTAATTAACAACAACCAAAGTAAAATTACCAGTTCAGTCCTAAGTGAGTCTGACTTGAATCCATGTCCATTCAGTAACAGAAAAGCCTCTTATAAGTGGATGAAAATGCATCAGCTTGCTAAGGGATGGTGAGGCAAAAAGTCCCTGATCATACCAGAAATATTCAGTAGGCAAACAAGGCTCCTTCTGCAGCTAGAGCACCAGGGCTTATTTTGCAATTAGAAAAGAGAAGATAAAGGGACGAGC
The DNA here is from genome assembly GCA_013400415.1 of Scytalopus superciliaris. Classification (NCBI taxonomy): domain Eukaryota; kingdom Metazoa; phylum Chordata; class Aves; order Passeriformes; family Rhinocryptidae; genus Scytalopus; species Scytalopus superciliaris. The sequence goes on along the minus strand of VXBX01003097.1, from coordinate 181,580 downwards.
AAATTTCCTGCTGTGATTGGGCATTTGCAATACCGTCCCTATAACTACATCCCATTCCTAGCAGTACCAGTCTACACAGTACTGGGTTATTATGTAGTGTCTTGGACTGCTTGGAGGTAATAAGCATTCACCGAAAATGGACTGCTATTAGCCACTGGCAAAAGCTGATTATAATAGTGCCAGCACTGGAATATGTTTTCCACCCATTTACAAGAGGAGTAAAATAACATGAGAAAAAAAATCACATTTGCCAATGTTTGGAGCGTAGTGTGCTCTACATACAATTATCAAGAGAATGACAGGAAATTGACCCATTTACTCAGAAAAGTTCCTATCGTGTTCTGCACTATTTCATTTCATGCCCATTTGAGAACAAGTCATTTCTCTTCAGGGCAGAAGATAAATTGTCAGCTCGTACACACATCTCTTTTCATTGCCAGGCACAAAAATATCACAAAGAAACATTTTCCTGCCCTCTGCTTAATTTTCTTCTTCTTCTTCATCTTCTCTAATAAATGGTGCTAACTATAAAAGTCAACGGACTGTAAATAAACTCAAATTCTATTCCTACCTTACCTTATGATTGATTTTTGGACATAATGTATTCCACCCACAAGGTCTCTTGTCTGATTCAACCGCTTTTCTCAGTACCACAGAAAAATCAGATAGCAACCTCGGTGGAATAGCTTTATGTAAAAACAGAAACATTTGGCAACTACAGTTTTCTTAATGGCACGTTGTAATACATGTTACTCCACATTAGGGCCCAGCGGACAGGCTTTGTGTCAGCACAGAGAGCGCATGTCCTGCACTGGGAGCTCAGTCCATTTGAGCAGAGGGGCTGCCAGCAGTGCCATTACAGAAACGGCAGCACAAAATGGGGCTTGGGTTATCATGTGTTTGCCTTGCACAGGGTGTGGGGAAGCTCCAGCCATCTTCCCAGCTGAGCCCTTGGACCTAGCCTGTCACCTGACCCAGCCAGTTCTTCTCTCACACTGAATATGCTTGACACAACCATCAAACACCATTCCAGTCCTCAGATGGTTTTTTTGTTCCCTCACACACGTTTCTTGAGGTTTAAATTAGAGCAGCTCCACAAACACCAAGTTGACACAAGTTTTCCTGCATCTGGTGTGTTGGCCAGCACACCTCAGCTTATCCTCCAGCCCTTGCTCTGCAAGGTCCATAGTGCACACAGTACCAAACACACTGTTCATTTGCTCTAGGACTTTATATTCAATCTGATCACTCAACACCGTTCTTTCACCTGGATATTAGCTTCCCTGTGCTCTTCCATCCTGGAGCATCATTTCCAGGAGTGAAAATTACCAATCATTTGGAGCAGGAAATGAGATGGGGAAGGGAGCCCAGAGTCAGCACCAGCCTCAACAGTTGCAGCACTTCAGTCCTAGATTTAGAGCAGCAAACCTCTTGTTTTGCAGAGAAACCCATCATAGAAAATGTTATTCTGACCATAGCTTTGACTGTGATGGAAATATGTAATGGAAATATGCAGAATATCAGGTTGGGAAGTGCAAAGGAAAGAAGAGCCTTTCTTCTCAAACAAGCAAAATATTCAAGGTTCTGCTAATTCACATTCAAATATCTCCCCTCCCCCCAAAAACTGTTCCCCAGTTAGAAAAAGGGATTAGCAGAGTAACAAAAGGAAGAGTTTCCAGGTCATGAATCATACTGAAATTCTGGCCAAAACCAAATTGTTTGGGTCTGCTCTTTGTCCCAGGGAAAAGCTGTTTGATGCTGCTTAGTACAGAGCCCAGCTGCCTCTGAAACCCAGAGTCTGCACAAGCCTACAGGGAATGTGAAAAAGAGGGAGAGAGAAATAAAACAGCTCCCTCTCTCTCAGTAAGAGGGTTTTGTTCCTCTCTGGCTGACAGCACAGAGCTCTGGACACGTGCAAGAAAACAGCAGAGATCATTACCTGGTTGGGAATAGGATTGCTGTTGCCCTCTGTGAGGGCAGCCAGATTCACTCAACTCCCTAGAAGAACAGTGAAAGCATTAAGAGACACTTCTACCTTCCTGCCTTCATCAGCTGAGGAAAGAATTTCCTGTGGCTAATTACACATTTTAGCACCAAGGTAGTGATTGTCCTCTAACTGCAAACATCTGCCTCCAGCCTCGGGTAGAACCCAGCTCTGACCACAGGACCTTGGGCAGCAGGATGGGATGCCCATCCCTCACCTCCTGCCCTGTGATGCACACGCAGTTATGGGAACATGAACCTTGATGAAATGTGATCCAGTACTGGAGGTGCCTGCTCCTGACTATGTGCAGCCTCCTGCTATGTGCCAACCCCAGCCCATCCCAGCTGCCCTCCCTGCCTGCTCAAAGCCCACAAAGGCCTCTGGGTCTGTTGGCTACCAGGAGGAGCTGAGACTTCCCTTAAGGTCAGATTCAAAGCACACCAATCTGTGGCAGTTTTTCCACTGAGGGGATACAGCTCAGTTTTCATCAAGCACTTGCTTGCCGCTTATCCACAGACCAGGCTCATTGGGCTCACTCTTGGCCACTTAGAAGATAACTAAATTCTTCCCAGCAGTGAGAAAAAGAAGACAAGGCTCTTCAAATGCATGTCCCACTCCTCTTTGTTTCTTATTTCTTTGTTCATAAACATTGAAGTATGAGCTCCATACTGCTGCTACAGCCCTGAAGCCACATTGATTCTCACACAAGGGGTGAGAGCACGGACGTGACCCATCCACCATCCATACAGGAGCCAACTCCCTTACACACAAGGAAATTTGCTTTCCAAATCCCTGCCTCACTTCATACGTCAATGCTCACCTTCTCTCAACATGAAAAAAAAAAAAAGAAGAAAGGAACAAATATCTTCCTCTGCCAATACATACATGCATACAACATGCACAAATATTTTGGAAAAACTGAAGAATCTGTAGATGGAGAGGTTAGTGCCAGATTTTAAAAATTATTAAACATTATGTACAAAGAAAACATAATGAGCTCCTACGGGATGTAGAAAAAATTATCCATGAATGAGAGGAAAATGGATAACCACTCCTGGGTTTGCCACTGGTGAATTATTTAATAATCACTCCCCAGCAGATGGAATATATTTATCCACCCCATTGGAGCACATTTTGCAATTTATTTACACGGCTTTAAAATATGATTATTTATTTAAAAAATAAACAAGGTATCCACAAGGGAAAAGGGAAGCAAACACAAGCTTAGAGGGGGGGAAAGCATATTTTGAGCTTTTTAGTTAATTTTAGGGAATTTCCAGTTCTTTACTTCTGCTTTTAAAAACAGAAATTGAAGGCTCTTGATCAAGCCAGTCTGGATTACTCACACATTGAAGAGGATCACTTTATGAGGTGGGGTCTATGTCTCTTACACTTTCAGTAGCCACATTGTCTTGGGTACCAGAAATCTGATGCAGTTCCTATTAATATGAAAGAAAACATGCAAATTGGGACCAGCGGGAGCAGGCCCATACCTTGGACTAATTTGATTTACAGGATCAGGTCCCTTGTCTAAGCTAGAGTGACTCTATGCCCATGGCTCAAACAGCACTCAGCCTTGCCATTTAATTAGCTATTTATTCTAAAATGCAAAGGGTGCCATTTCGGAAAAATTGAAAATGCAAAAGGTACCCTTTAGTACTGTGTAAGTGCACAAGTATATTGCCTGTTCCCAAAATAAAACAGCAGTTGTAATCAAAAGGCTCTGCCCACTCAACAGCAAAGTGTGCTACTGGTAACTGCAGACTGATTTGGACAAACCTGAGGGTGAGTCTGTGAGAGAAAGAAATATCTTTTCCAGGCAAATGCCATATCATTTCAGACTGAATTCAGGCTTTCAGATTTTTTCAGTGCAAGTCTGTGTGTATGGACAGATACATATTAGCCATGGAAGGCTGCACAAAAACTCTACTACCAAGCGGGGCACAGATGTTTTTAGGAGTTAGAAGTCATCTGGGAGAGAGGAGGTCAAGAAAGACCCCACAGCATAACATACTCTGTTACATTTACTTTATTTTTTATGTTACACATACTTTATGAAGTTTTCATACTTCATCCATGAAAACAGAGAAAAACCCCAATACCTAAACTACTGTCCCCTCACCAAAGAAAGATGGTCACTGTTTGTCACTCTAGTTTTTGAACAATCCAGTCTGATTTTCTTCAAGACCAGTGAAGTTTATTTATAGATCTTAAATGCAAGAGAGTCCCATAGTGAAACCATCAATAGTTACTGGAGACGTAAGACATTATAAAGCATTAAAGAAAAAGATTACTTAGGAAGTAGAGCTTAAGTCTCATTGCCAAGAGTGGATTAACAAACCAAAGGCAGCAAATTTCTCAGTCATTTATCTGCATTTGAAAATGTTCCTCCAGGACCTGAAGAAGATTTCTCTCCCATACCTTGCTTCCCCTCCCCAGACCAAGAAAACCTGCAACCAATATGAATCAAAAATAGATATTTTGTACAAGATATCACCTTAAAAACAGAAATCTGTTGGACTAAAACCCACCTTCAGGCATGAATGTCAATAATTTTCCAGCTAGCCAGTTTAGTAAAAGGGCTGCTCTATAAATTCTCCAGTATAGTGAATGCTATACATCTTTAAGGTTGAAATGAACTACTGAAATACTGTTGCCTAGTTTAGACTGAGAAGAGCAAATCAATGTGTCCTTCTTACCAGGAAAGGGCTCAAACATAAGCAAACCCTCTTTTGAGCTGGGAGTCTTGCACTTTTCAATAAAAAATCCAAACTGACCTTTAAAATCTCAACATCCTGGAAGACAAGGAGCAAGTTCTCTGCATATTATTTCTATAAAGAGATTATCAGATTTCAAAAATTACTTCCACCACAACAATCTAACACCTGAGTACAGACACTACAGATGTGCTGTGCTATGCATCTGCTGGGATGTGGACAATGAAGACAAGGGAGCAAAGTGCTCCCCTACGCCCTCCTGAGAAAGAAAAATGGAAGCGTAGAACGCCTCATGTGCTGTTATGCACTCATTTATTTTAAAGACAGAAAGGATTAAATACATCTACATGAAGGAAAGAAAAAGAGTTTAAACAACAATAAAAAAAGATTTAGTGGCATTAATAAAGAACTCCCTTAAACCAGCATGTCACCATTAAAGTAATTAATAGGGCATGCAAGACACTTCAGTGGAAAGTGAGCAGTGCTCACATTAGAGCCTTTTCAGTTTTCACATGACCTCAAGACAGACTAAGACATTCCTGTGCAAAAGTACCCTCTAAAATAGAGATGGGGGCATTCAGGTCTATAAAAGAGTGATTTTAAAATTTAACTGATACGGTCTAAGTCTAAAATGCAAAGGTTAAGGGAATATTAGAAGGGCAATAATTCTATCTGATTAAACTTTTATCCAAAGTAACAATAAAATGTTCAAAATGAATTAAGGATTTTATTAACAGATGCAGAGGCTCTGTAAAAGAGTTTGAAATCTAAGTACCAGAGAGGAGAGGTTTTATTTTTTTTGTCTGGATGGAGGTGATACTGCTATAAAACTTTAATCTTATTGCCATGCCACAGTGAAAGTAAAACTGTCAGAGGTAATAGAGCAAATCAGGACTGCTTTCTCTCCCTGCTCTATGTTGCAGGGGCCTCTTTCCAGCATATAAGTAAGAATATGCACATTCTATGTCTGGCATTGATACTGTAGGCAACAGACACATGTAGACAGGTTATGGGCTGGCAATTCACCTGGACTTCTGCTGGTTGCTATAGTCCCAGGGTGGTAATACAGGCAAGTTATATGGACCATTCCAAATGAGTACTGAGCAAAAATTGGTGCTATGCCACCGGGGATTCTTCAGAACATTTCAGTCTTTCCAGAATGGAATTAACTATTTCAGGATAATTTCAGACATTTTAGGTGTTTATTACTACCTGTATGCAGTAAGAGGATCACACCAATTTCTGAGCCCTTGAACAAAGGCATTTCATTACTTTAGAATGATCAAATTTAAGCTAGTCATAAATCTACGATACAGGATAAAATGCAAGACTTTAATGAAAATTATTACTAAAAGAAGGACATATATATGACTTAGAGCAGAGCTCAGCTCCATCGGGGCATTTACTAGCCATGATTGAGGCTATCAGTAATTCTTCCTTCTGTTTTGCTGCTGCTAAATTCTGGCAACTTGGTTGCCTTAGTGATGGCTGTGGCAGATGCACTGGAGGACATCCTGCAAAGTGGTTTGGCTTTTCTGGGAACTCTTGCTCTTCTGCACCTTGGCAGGAGTGTTGTGATGGCCACCTGTGCCACAGTGGCTCTTCTACCACTGTCCAACCTACCAATGTCAACACCGGGCAGAACCCTGTCTGCAGCCTGCCCCTGTCACACACCACATCCTCCAGGTGAGGACCCAACCTCTCTCAGTCCCCACAAAGTTTTGTCACATGCTACAGCTGCCCCTACTCACTGACAAGAAGTGAGGCCAAAAGGCAGCTTCAGGGATGCCCAGACCCTTCTTTTGCCCTGCAGTACTCATGAGAAAAGCACAACTCCTAAGAAGAGCAATCGACTGCAAATTGCCAGGGAGGCTAGAATGTCAAACAAATATTTTTCTTTTCACAACAGAACATAAATATTTGGCAGCATATTTAATTTTAAAAGTCTAGAAGTTACTCAGAGAGAGTGGTGAATGTTGCTATGATGTTCGTTTGCTTCCTAAAATATGTCCAGTCACAGATGGCTTGCTGTAGGAAATATTAAATAAATTTTTTAAAGCGTTGTCTGGCTTGAACACAGATTGCATTTACACAGATACCTTTGTTGGTGGAATGCCAAGATGGTTCAAATACGACCTTAAACAAAAAACTACCTTGTCAGGAGCTAATGGAATATTCATACTTAAAATCTCAATCCCTGATAACATCTGAGAGTTAATTTACATTTCAACATTGCTATTTTTTACCCCTCTTGCTATATTTCCTTTCACAAACAAGGGAAAATATCCAGGCTTGATCAGTAGCAACTTTTAGGCTTTGGACACAATAACCTCTATTTTTTCCAATTTTCAGAGCAGTTTGAAAAGATGGGAGACACTGCAGGTCTCACCAGCCACATTAACCACCGTGCTCTCTGGTCCTGTGAAGGCTGCTACCTACCAGTGCACAATAATCTCTTGTCCCCAGCAAATGCTAGAGCACCAGAGCTGGGCTATAATCTGGTTTTCCTTCTGCCCAAAATACCCCAGTGGATGATTTACCTCTTCTTTCAATATTGTACTTGGCCCACAGCTTTGTAATCAATGCAGATGAGAAGAAACAACAGCCTTACAATTTGCCTTGCCCCTGCGCGAGCACCAAACACTCTCTATACTCTTAGAATCAATAAACTTTTTCTCCTGTCATCATTCCCATTTGTTGCACTTTCCCTACACTGGCATGATTTTGTTCTTTTTCTAACCAGAAATCTCCCAAGCCCACTGGGGTTTGTGTGTGTGTGATGGCAAATTAAACAGTTTCCTCCACTGCAAACAAACATCGCACGCAGGCAAACCACGTCCTGGAGTAAAGAACAGAGGCAAGACGCTAGAGGGAGGATCAACTCACAGGGTGAGCTTTTGCCAGAGCAAATTCCTTGGAGTGTGGCTTCACCAAGGAGACGGCTCAAGTGGCACACTGCAAGAGGCTGCCGGTCTCTCTGGCACACAGGCTTGTAAATTGCTGTCTGGACTGAAGGAAGAGGGCATTTGGAATTGAGAGCCAGACAAGACTTTGTTCTCTGCAGGCTGCTAAGGGGAAACCATACCTGCTAAATCCAAACACACCCAGTTCCAGGAAAGATTCAGCTCTGTTACCCACAGATATCACAGCCTGGTTGCAAGGCCTATGATTTATCAGCAGCTCTGCACTGGAGCAGTGGTGAAAAATACTGTTTATTTACTTCAGTAAGTTCTGATTTTTTTATGTCTGGACACTGCAGCATTTTGGCATCTCTACATTAGAAAGGACAAAGCTCCATAATACACAGAACTAATGGAAACACACACCTAAATTACAGGCCCAATTTCAAATAAATCACAGCCTTTCCAAAATAATTGTCTTCAGCACTTGGAATTGACAAATAACTATGCAGGGTTACATGCAAGCAGTAGGACTTCATGGAATGGAACAGTGCCATTGCATCTCCCACTCTCTTGGGATTTCCAAGAGCCCTCAGTCACCTTTCAGCAGTTTGTTTATATTCATGTCCAGGTTCTAAATAGGAGTGGTTGGAAGAGGGGGAAAAAAAGAGATATAGCTCCTTCACTTGAAGATCTTTGCAGGGTGAACTGCAACTAGGTAGAAAACAGAGTCATGGAAAACCTGAGCTGTACAGTGCAAGATATGTTTGTGGTCCTAGATAGGCCACTCAAGTTCACAGCCAGGAGAAGCAAGCTTAGAAAACACCCCTGAGTTTTCCCTTGTCTAGACCTTAACTGCTTTTAAAAGATGTTCTCCCCACCTGCCCTTGAAGGCTTCCAGCAGTGAAGATCCACGCTCTAAACAAACTGCATTAGATTTTCTCAGGGTCAGATCTCCATCTGCAGTATGGAGACAATGCCATTGCCTTTTCCCTAGTCTTGCTGTTTACCAAGAAGCTCTGTGGGGGCAGACACGGTCATTCTCTGAGACACCACAATGAGAGGTTATTACAGTGGGATCTCTAGATGCCACTTGGGTAGCAAAGGATGAAAGCAGCAAGTGGTTTGCTGAGGAGGTGGTGAAACACAATTGAAAGAAAAGAGATGAACACTGTGAACACTGGATGTGACTTGCCATCTAATACCCATCTAATTGGCTGTAAATGAGGAAAATCTTCTCACTACTACCAAGATGTTGGTGAGTAAGACTATGCTTTCCTTAGAAGCTGTTTCTGCTGACTTGCAAAGGCAGACAAGTGTTGGGGTACCTTCTACAAGAAAAGCTCAACACAGGTCAAAGTCATTGCTAAATGACTTCACCATCCCATCTACTGTAGTATGAGCCACAAGCGGATGCATAGCCAGAAGCCATAAAATCCCATTAGTCCTGCAGAAAGAGAGACTATTTTCTTCCAAAGAATATACCGTTGGTCAGTGTAATTCACCCCACAAGGCCAGAAATTCACTGAATGGCAGCAGCTGGTCCTTCACAGTATCATCTTTTCAGTCACTAGGAATTCCCTCCACATACCATTTCCCATGGTATAGTTTTTCTAGATTATACATATCAAATCAGTGCTTAGTTCACCTAATCAAAATATGAAAAATGCTTCTCATTATAAAAGCACAAGGCAGAGACAAGACAACAATTCCAGTTGTTATGGCTGCCAGCATATGCAGGAAGAAAAATCTGGATTCTAGCAAGCCATCACAAAGTTCTCAAGTGAGCCCAGGTGTGGAGGAGGAGTCTTCACCTAGTAAGGAGACATTTTTAACTATGGGCCATGAAAAGGAGTAGGAAGTGATCCATCCCTAGCAAAACTTCTCATCATCAAGGTATCACTGAACCAGTTCATCAGCATTTCATGCCCAGTCTTCCAACACAGATGTATCTATTAAGATGCTGTCTGGCACTATGGAAACTTCCAAAAGTATCTCCCTCATAACACTACTAGTATTGTTAGCATCAAGTTGCTTTACTGCCACAATCCATAGCTGGTCTTCCTCTAAAGCAACACTCTCGTCAGCTTTCTGGAAAGTCAATTATACCAAGGTTTATTGGTCTCAGAGAATCCATCGCCAAGGTGAACCCAGTGCAACTCCTGGCAGGGCTCATTCTCGCTGTCTTCCAAGAGCACTATGAATTTTCCCTCTTACGGGCTTGGCTTGCAGACTTCTTGTCCTGTTCCTTGTTAGACAGCAAGATGAATTGGCCCCGTCTTCTTTAACATGAGCCTTTGCGTCTCCACAGAGGAGTTCCTATATAGCATTACCTCATCATCTTATGGTACGCTTTCTCTCCTTTCTCTGTAAGTCTAGTTTAGAAACGAGGTTACTGACCACTGCTGACTCCCCCACCCACCCATCCCTGCAAAGGAACCTTTTCTCCCTGTCTCATGACAAAAGAGGCATGATCCACCCCCTATAACAGTTGATAGGCCACTTCAAAAACAGATGCAGGCCTCCAGAGGGTAAGCTAAGTTCATCTGTCCCAATTCTGACAGAAGCTCCTTCATTGACAGATTCTCTCACACACACGTTTTTGTACCTTCTAGACTTGCACTCCTGGAAGCTCCAGGTGCATCTTATGCAATAGCATCCCATCCTCCTCTGTCTACATTCTGATTGCACAAGACCATTTACCGCTCAAAGTAGTAAGACTGAGTTTATGACCACCACTCCTCCACCACCTTCCATCTGTACTTTTTGTATCAACTGTTGCTGGGTGGCATCATTAGAAAGGGCTGTTACTTGTAAGGGATTTACTAATTTTTCAGCTTTACAGATGATCATTTTACCAGAAGTAAGAGTCTTCCCTTGCCACAATATTTTTCCAAAGAAATTACCAATTGAGCCTAGACTAGGAAAATTATCAAAGCTAATAATCAGTAAGAATAAAACATGCCTATAAGCAAACCAAAACTCTGGATTTGTTTTGTCTCTGCTATGCCTGTGGACCATTTCTGTTGTGGGTAAGAAATACCCAGGGCAGGATCCTGCTGCTGCCTGGCACAGCCCAGCTGCATCTTTGCTAAGGAGCTGAGACTTAATGCTTTTCGATCCACGGGTCACAGGTTCAGCTCCCTGCTGCTGATGACTCACACAGGAGCACCGAACTAAAACTAGCAACACCAGCTTTTTTCTAGGAGAGGATTGAAGAGCAGCATTGATCTCAATGAAATGTTTCGAGGGCAGAAAAATTCCACCACGTAAAGAGTGCGTGACTTCTCTTTAGTTTATTTTATATTTTTGTTCCAGTTGTCATTTTGAATTCAAACTCTTTGGAAAGCAGGCATAATAGTCTTAATGATCGCATTGAGCAGTTTAAATTCAAATTGTGGAGCTCTCGCAATACCATGCTGGCAGCACTTTCCATAAATTACTCTCAAATTCAATACGTTGCTTGACAAAAACAAGAATAAAAGGCTTTTTACTTTAAAAAGAAGAAAACTTGTATCATAAAAAAAAAAAAAATCTTTAAATTATAGTTTCTCTTTTCTGGTCCAATTTAAATTGTTACATCGTTGCTAAATTAGTGCTGTAATCCCAGCTTACAAATTGCAGAATTACTTTTAAAAATAGATGTAGTTTTACTGCAGGGATCAACCTTACACTTTAAACCATATGTGCTGGAGGAAGCTGCTCTTGCACAGTTTTCAACCAGCCACACTCACATGCACACACAGGGCGAGGTTTGCAATACCAGTCACAACTGCAGTCTTACCAGAGAATTCAGTGAGCACAAATTGAGTTAACACTGACATTTCAGAATGATTAGCAAATTCAAGCTTTTCCAGGATGCTCAATGGCACCAGTGGCTCTAGTCATACCATTTCTTAAAACATCAGCATTTCTCTTCTTCTGATAGTTCTGTTCTGAACTATCTCCTCCTACTGAACTACAGCCACTGATAGGCCAGGAAGCTAGATACTTGTGAGAGAGAAAAACTTCTAAAACATACTTTTTTTTTTCCTCACAGAATGTGGAATTGGGGGGAAAAAAACCAAAACGAAACAAAAACCAAGCCAAAAAATCTGGAGCATTATAGTCCTGAGTTTAAAGCTGGGGAAAAGCAGTAATCAGGGCATGACTTCCATGCACAATTCTTCCTCCTTCAAGCACTTCCACAGCTTTAGGACTATGGAGAGATAAATTTCACCTCAAAATCCTTACAAGTGATCTTTGGGGATGGGTTTAAGGTCATGCTCTCAATATCTCACCATGCACAGCAGAAACAGGAAAGCTCAATCCCTGGGTCTCCATAGGGCACTGCAGAGCATACCCACCACCTTCCCCCACTCTAGCTAGACACACATGAGACTTTCTTCTCCTTCAGTCACTCATCATTTCTAGACCACTACTTCTCTGAACTCTTTCAGCTAACCCAGGCTATTTCTGCTTTTTTGTATGTTTCCCAGTCACACCATGGTCCTCCCATCAGGTGGGGCACATTGACTTGGACACAAACAGAAGAAACCCTCAGAGGCCAGGAGCATCTTCAAGATCTTGCTGCTTCCCGTATTAACTGTAGGAGCTCAGTCCTTCTCAGGGTTCAGCCTCAGAGTTCATATCTCCAGCTGCCAACGACCAGACTGCCAGGAGAGGTGATAAAGAATGGAGGAAATTTTCCACATCCCAGGGAAAGTTATCTGGACATCAAAGAACATCCCATTCACAAAACAGCAGCATCAGTCTTCCCAGATTGGTGTGTCTGGCTAACCTTGTGTTCAGTCCTTACGATAACATGATATTTGGAAAGCAGACAGCTGGCACTGCTCTAACATCTTGCTCTTCAGTCTTTTATAACAACAGTTCTGCTGATAGTACTCTTAACCTTCTCCCTGCTCTGAGTCCAGTGTTAAAATATCTTCCACTGCTTGGAGGAAGCAAAGCAAATGTTCTTTTGTCAGTAATTCCCCCTGTTAAAGGAGGGGGAAAATATACTGATAACATACTGCAGACACAGCATTCAGCACGTGCACAGCAATACACTGGTTACACTGGAAACCCTATCATGATATTTCAGATGTTACTTGACTGTCATAATGACTAGACAACATCTGTCTCCTATTAACACTTTAGTTTTTAGAGTTGCTTTTAGTTCAGCAGAAGTGTCTTAATGGAGAAGACTGGTACTCTTTTAGAAATAACATCAATAATGAAAGAATCCTTGGATGCAGAGCAAAACCAGCAAACACACTGGTAACAGAACTCACTGCACTCACAAAATGTAACAGGAAATGATAGTGATGNGGGGGGGGTTGTATAAAAGAAATTAACTGTGGTACTCAAATTCCCGTTAGGAAAAATACTTCTTTTCAAACAGGTGATTGATCTTCTTAGATGTTATTTCAGACTTTTGGGGAATTACATCTTAACTGGGTCACTGATAAATAAAACCAGAAACAAAAACAAAGAAAGCCCCTTCTGCAGGCTATTTAGGCTTGGTATTGACTAACCAGTAATTAAACACAGCTCTTCACAGCAATCTTAATTATGGCTTCAATGCACCACAACTAAGAAGAGTCACATAACAAACTGAGAAGATTAGCCAATTCTAATTGTTGAAAAACATTTATTTTTATTTTTGTGCATAGTTTTTGTGTGCGTAAGGCCACAAGTCACCCAGTGAATTATTAAAAAATAATCAAAGAATTCAAGAATTTATGTATCACAGCTAGGCAAATATTATATTTTATTTTCATTATATAAATGAAGCCTCCATGGTTTGCATCAGCGGTCATGAGTTTTGGACTTGGGAAAATGTGGATGTGTGCTAGGAATCAGTGTGAATTAGGTAGACCAGCAAACAAGTTTCACTGAGTTACTCACTTATGCCAGCTAAAACCCCTGTTTTCTCAGTTGGCCACTGCCATGAATTAGCTGTGCATTCTTGAGCTAGTCAAACAGGCTGCACTTTTCATGGGAATTCAGGTCCAGAGGAATCTGAGTCTAGGTACTTCAGTCCCATTGACTTCTTACAGATCTAGGTTTCCTAGTATCCAAAGTATTTTCTGATCATATGACTTGGGGAAGCTCAAAAAATAATAATAAAAAAAAAAGAAATCCAAGGCCACAATTCAGCAGAATCCTTAAGCACAGACTGGATTTTAATCAGGTCATTAACTTGCATTGAGTTCAGTATAATTGCATCACACATCTAACGGCATCTAAAGACAAAAGCATTCAGCCTCTGCCTCATCAATTTAAGGGTCCCCAATTCATCTGCAAGAAGAATTTGCAAGCCTAGCTCAAGGCTTCAGTGTACTCAGGCTTTCATTATCCTTCTGAAGCCAATGCAGACCTCATTCCATTGAAAAATCAATGAGACATATGCTCTAGGACACAAATTCCTCAGGCCTAGAGCCAGTAGCATGGCAGGTGCCTAGGTCCTGGCTTTCAGCATAGCACAGTACTAAGCTCTCTGAAAGGTACGCAGACTTAGGCTCCCAACATTTGTTTCTTCCATGTTTAAGAGTTTAATGTGTGCTTGGCTTTTTGTTTTTTTCTTTACTGCCTCAGATTGCCAGATTCCAACTTCCCATTTCCCACTCACAGTACCAGCTGTCCAGCTACACATACGTAGCCCCATCAGCATTGCCATCCTTTCCCCTGCATGTGCTGCAGCAGATGGATCCAGACGTGTTTTGGGTTAAGTCCATAACCAGGTTTTTGTGGACTGCATGGATAAACACTTAAAGGCCCCTTCTGGTTATATAAAAGGAAGCTATTAAACGTTTACTCTTTCCTCTGTACTCAGAGCTGCAAAGCCATATCACAGAATGTACAAACGCAGATGCAACCAGGCAATTATCGTTCCTTTATCCCTTAAATAGATAGAAGATAAATTTGAAAGAAAATGAGGAACAGAATCCTTCTCCCTTTCCTTTTTTATCCTTTTATCTCCCAATGTAGGAAGTTTACTGAACCCTTGCCAACAATTCACTCAGGCTAATGAAGTGTATAAGTAATGGGATTAAATAATCTTAAACCATTACTACAGTGGCTAATGCAGATGTTTTCCCAAACTGAAGCAGATGAGTGGTGAAGAATGCGTGCTTGATTTAAAAAAGAGGAAAAGAAAGTATCAATCTGCAAGCAGATGAAGTCAATTCCAGGCTGAAGTCAATGAAATGTTTAATTCCAGTTACATAAAGTTGCTCCCATTGTATTATGAATGCACCTTCCTAAAGTCTGCAGTGCTTTGCACATGGTCAAACTTGCCTCAAAATGAACATTAAATTTTTTATGGTGCAATCATTTTAGTGCAAACAAAAATAGAAATGATTCAAAAGGTACATATTCCATCCAAAGATCATTTAGCTTTTAGAAGTAAATTAACAGGGACCATCTATCAGAACCATTGTAAATAAGGCAGAATCCGTCCTTTTTATATTCAATATTTCAGTAATAATCCCATTGCAAAGGCTCTGCAGAAATAGGAAGAATAATGGGATATTGGTGGCCTTTTCAGAAAAATGCATTATTGCTCTAATTATTAGAATGCCAAAAACATCAAGAAAAGCATCAATTTTTACTTTCAGAAGTGCACATCCAATTTTGGAAGGGTCTCAGGGCCAGTGTCTGTAAGAACTTAGAACTGGAGATTTAAAGAAAGACCTATCAACACTTTAAGAATGTTTTGGTGGTTGTATTACTCTAAGTTACAAAGATTATCCTTATATACTGCATGTTTAGGTGACACCAAGGTAAGGCCTCAGGCACATTATGTGATGTTTCTTTAATTTGCACCTGTGCAACTGGTTCCAGCAGCTCTTACAGGAGCCTCTTAAAAGGTGCAGCTCCTCAGAGTAACTTAATTGTTTGCTTTAAGACCTTGTTGGAGGCATGAAATGAAATTTTAGGGTAAGGTAAGCTTCAAAACATGTCTAATCCAAAGACTTAGTTCAGTAGAAAGGCTTCCATCAAGCAATGCAAAGGCCTTTATTTTAGAGGTCTCACTGCTCTTTTGCATCCCACCTCCTTAATCTTAGTGGGCACCACAGTCTGTAAGCATCTTGGTATCAGGTTTCTCAGTACAGAAACCTGAGAGCAACACTGCTGGTAAAAAAATCATTGCATAGTCTGCTGATTACAGAGATAAAACAATGACAAAAAGCATCTCTTTCCCCTGCTGTGCTTTTCCCTGTCCCACTTCTTTTCAAAGGCAGGTCACACTAGGAAACAAAATTCACCCACCCAGTAAGCTTAAAACATCAGAGTTCTTCTGAAGACCACGGAAAAACTTGGTGCCCATGGCACTGGCACAAGAGTGTCAGATTTTAATTGTAAGGCAACTCTACAGCAACAAAAGAAATCAGTTTCCAATGTCAGTGCATTAAAATCAGGGCACAAAGAAGAGGTACTTACAATATAGCAGGGTTCACAGTAGGCTTTCTTCTCCACTGCATAGAAAGGCTGTCCCCTCAGCTTGCTCTTGCACATCATGCAGGTGAAACACTCCACATGGAAGACCTGATCCATGGCTGTGCATCCAGTGCCTTCTCCAACAACATTCTCCCCACAGCGGGCACAGCGGCCTGTCACCAAAGGGAAAGGGCATGAGTCAAAGCAAGCTCCTGGTCCCAGCTGCAGAAAAGGCCCTTCCACACACCTGTGCCGCACAGTGGGTAAGGGGCACACAGCAGCTCAGACAACAGAGGAGCAGTTTGTGCCACTGCTGGCAAAGTCCAGTGCCACTGTAAGGCACTCTGGTGCTGGCCCATATGAGAAGATCTAGAAAGGATTGAAACTGGCTCCCAAGACTACACTGGTATCAATTCTCCTGCTGCTAGCCCCTGTTCACAGTAAGAAGTCTGAGCCCCAGATACAAACCACTCAGCTATCATCTAACCCAGCTCTATAGTCACCCTCAGCTCCTCAGTTAGATGAGATAAACCTGTGCCTAAAGTCTTGCCTCCCCATGAAAGGATTTTGTGGTAGGATGCCTCCTAAGACTACCTGGTGGTAGCACAATTGCTGCCATTTAAAGAGTAGTTTTTGCTTGTACAGCTTAAACCAATTCTTTCAATGGAGCCAATTACTTATTTTTCTGTTTGAAGATTAATACGGATTAAGAGATTGTGTCTATTTAAAGCACAGAAACTATTTCTAAAGAAACCAATGTGTGGATACTTTATTCTTACCATCCTTCAGGAAAGGCATATCAGAAGTTGCAAGTAAAGACTCTAAGTACAGACAAGCCTTAAGAGCTCTGTCTCTGAAAGAGGTCCCTAATGTCACATACAAATGCATAACAAAGAATCTGCAGGCACACACACATACAAAAGGCTTCCTGCCTTGTTCAGATTGTTGTTAAAAATGTTATGTGGCAGACAGATTTAAAGTGAAGACAGGATTTTCTTAGATCACGGGTAAGACATTTTCCTAGGGAAGACTGTAGTGCAGAGATGATGGAAGAGGTGGGTGGAAAGCACACCTTTGCCATTTTTGTCTGTCATCCAAGTTCTAGGAAATGGAGATAGCCTGCACAGGTCTGATGCCCTTACCCAAAAATCAGTGTTGAAAATGGAAGGTATTAAGGACAACTCAGCCTCATTGCCCCACTCATGGCACTCTCCAGTTTCAGTATAATTGTGGTGTCCCCAATCCTGGGGTCCTGCACTTCCTGAGGAATGGTGTGGTCACTGGGGGTAGGAAGGAAGGGAAGGGAAGCAAGAGCTGAGGTACAAGCAGGAAAGCAGACTTAGTTCAATATAGAATTATTCATAAATGCATATACAAATAATATGTATCTGATAATAATTAAATAATCTAGCAATGATGCAATATTCTTTCCTACCACAGTCCATGTTTATTTGCCTTTTCAAGTAAATATTGCACAACTTCCTAAAAGGACTTGGACATGGCATCCCAAGAGCAGGGCTGCTGTCCTTGCACTGTCAATGTCCCTGCACTCACAACTTCTTCCCTGCCTGTCCCAGGCTCCAGTAAGCTACGTACAGGGAACAAAGCATGTAAGCTACTTTTGGATCCCTCAGGATGTGGCAGGATGATATATATACACATTTGAGATATATTAGGAAAGCTTGGAAAAGAACCCAGATCATTATGATTTGCTACAATGGCATAACCGTAGTTGGCTTTATACAGGACAGACAGTTCCTGACACAAACAGCTCCCAGCCTGAGCAATGTGGAGAGAGAAGTCACCAGATGAATCCAGACAAGTTTGGAAAGCCCCCAAAAGGAAATTAATAATGCTGTATGTGAACTTAACTTTCTTTACCATTTGTTATTAGTGTTTTGATTGACAGTGTTGTGCTTTAATTACTCCACTGTAACACTTCCAGTGAGGACTTCTTTTTTCTGAGCAGGGAAAGAATGCAGGTTTCTCAGAATGGTGGTGAGGCTACAGAGCATGGGGGAAGAATGGAAAAAACCCATGAAGAATAGAAGTGAAAAAACCCAAACCCACTAGAGAGAATCACAGGAGCAGCACTGCCCTGGGAAGGAGGCAGAAGACACCTACTGTGTGCACCACAGCAGCTGCATGTACCACGGGAGAGCACCGCTCAGTCCTGCGTGTGGACAAGACGGAGCGTGCTCCAGGGCCTTCTCCAAACGTCTCGTGTAGCTGGGCTGTAATAGGAAGAGACGTCTGGGGAGCAGTTAATATCTCTATATATAAAACATGAAATTGAAAGCCATTAGTGTATTACTTTACACAGTGTTTTTCCAGAGGGAATATTCCGCTGAAGAATTTATTTTCCCTAGTGTGCCATTCTGTGATCATCCGGTATTATTTTTATGAGGCATTTGGACATGGAATAATGTAGTGTCTCTGCAAACACTTCTCAGCTTTCTTTGTTAACATCTGAGCAGAACATGTGGGAATCTTTTCTTCCCCTCCTCCTCTTTTCACATTCATAATTTAGCCAGCTCTTGTGTACTTCAGCATTTATCTTCCTCTTTGACCAAGGCATCTCTCCATTTGCTGAAGAAGCTGTCTACATGTAGACCATATTTCTGGCTGTACTTGTGCTGGGAGACCTGGGTCTGTTTCCTAACTCAAATACATACTCTTGTAATCTCTGACAAGTCACTCAGTGCCTTTGTACCTCTGTCCTCTCTTCCAGCAAAGGGCATAAAGACATCCTCTCTGTCTCCCAAAGGTGCCCTGAGGCTACATTCCTCCACAGCTCTGAGGCATTCCCCAGATACACTGCTGGTGGTCAGATACAAACCAAAGAGTAGCAGAACACAAGTCTTGGCCAACTTCTCACCTTTAAGTTGGTTTCCTTACACTTTCCTTCCTCTTTCTGGGTTTTTCCACAGAAGATTCCCATTCAGGCAGTGACAGACTTAACCTGTCTACATTTATGAGAAGTTCACTTTCTGCTATTAAGTACACAGACAGAAATACTCCTGTAAACTCTTACACACCAAGGCTTAAAGAAAGCTTTCTTTTTTACAAGTTTATATGCAAATTATAACACTGTGGCCTTGAGCAAACTATGTTTTTCATGAGACATGGCCACTCCAGTGAGAATCAAAACACAAGCTCTGTGCCTAGCAACTCTCCCAACTGACTCACTCACTCAAAAGGTAAAAGCAAATAAGCCAAAATATTCAAATTTGGGAGCTTACAGTTAGGTGGCTGTATCCATGTAAAAGTATGTGGGCATACACACCACCGATCCGGCTTGCAGTGATGCGACCACTGGAGACTGCACCTTCTGCAGACCTTGCTGCAATCTGGGAACTCACAAAACTTCTGCATAAGCTGGTCTTCTCCCGACTCCTGCATCTTGCTCAAATTTAGCTGAAAATGACTGTTAGTTTCAAGTGTTGGTGAGGGAGAAATCGACAAGCAGATAGGCACATGCACCCAGGCAGTGTGATTGCACAAGCCTCATTTCCTTAGAAAACCAGAAAAACCCCACTAAAAACAATGTATCTATCATTATGTCTGATAAAAACAAAACAAAGGTCTGCTTTTCCTGTGTGCCAGCTACCAACGGCAAAGGTATTTGTGGTTGGGCTCACCACAATTAAGTGCCCACACATGTTCTCCATTTTAATATTTTCACACTGGCTGAAATAACCCAGTCCGTTGTGTGCAGAATACCCACTGGTGAACACAGAACAAGTTGCACTGCTTATTGGGAAAGAAGTAGCAAAGGCAAAGTTTGCAAGACTCAAGAAAAAACAGATTGCACAAAAAAAGATTACACAAATAATCTAAGAGAAAAATAGCAGGCAGCGTATTACAGTAGAAACACAGAACAACGTGACCCATTTGCTTCCCACAGAGACAAACAGCACTTAAAAGGCAGCTTAAAGACAAAGGACAAAATTAGCACTAAACTGTATGAAGATGAAACTATGTCATTTCAACATTCTTCTTTTGCCCCTTCAGCCCTTTTTAGATCCTTTTTCAAAATCATTTCAGCAAAACTAGAAGGCGATATGTTGGCAGCAAGCCTGGGAGACCGGAGTCCTCTGTTTTTGCATGAAAGAGGTTCATAACCTTGGACATGCCATGGCCTTCCTTCAGCAATGCCCAGCTGCCACATGTTGGTCTTACCAGAGAAGGGTTCACAGAGGCTTCCCTGCTGAAAATGCCATCACTGGGGAGTGGATCACATGGAAACACTCCAGCAGCTGAAAGAATAAATCAACTACTATACTTTATTCTGAAACCCCCTCATTTACTGTCTTCTGTTGTATAAAAAATTTGAAATATTGCCGATCTGAAGGAAGAAGGAGAAGGGAGGAGAGGAGCTTATATTGCACATGATGTCATGTTTTAACTTCTCACTACTTTATTACTATTATTACATGTTTTTTGCCTATATCAACACAGACGATGGAACAGTCCCATTGTGCTGGGTATTGGAAAAACAGAATTCAAAGAAGGGCCTGACTGCAGGAGTTTACAATCTAATACAAGCAATAACAACCGGGTAGAGGTAGGAAATAGAAGGATGCAATCAGACTAAACCAGTCAGCAAGGAAAACTGTGGTCTCAGCACTCTAAGTGTTTTATTATTGACAAGGAGTCTGTAGACAGCCCAGCAAAGGAAAAGGTTAAGGGAGAATTTGAAAGAGGACCCGGAGGGAGTTTAAAGGAAGTTTAATGGGATACTTCTGAGGAAAGGACAAAGACAGCACAAAAGGGAATGTAAGTGCTTGAAGACTGAACACAGACACCTTCAGATGGGAAGGATGAGTTGGTATGTCACTAGAGAATACTAGAGGAAAAAGGATGGGAATAGGTCATTACAGGTCATGCAGGTAAAGGCATGAAGTTTCTGTTTGATACCATGCAGAAATGAACCCAGAGGAGAGATGTTTAGGAGTTGGAGTGGATGATCCTTACGGGTCCCTTACAACTCAGAATATTCTAGGATTCTATGATTAAAAGGCAGGAATGATCTGGCCTAAGTTGCAAGCTAGAGTTATTTCTGCAGCTAGTTGAGCATGAACAAGGAGAAACTGCATTTTTTGAAAAGGATGTTGCAGAGATTCAAGGTCACTGGACTTGGATGCAGATTTTATCTGTGAAGATGAATAGAAAAGACCATAATCGGAGCTGTTACCAAGCAAGAGTTTTAAGATTTGGCCAGAAACTGGGTGTGATCCTGAGATGAGGAATTAGATACAGAGTGTCCAACATTATCGGGGACATGCATCACTTTTAAACATCAGATTAGGAATGTAAGGCAATCAGACAAACATCCACCACTGAAGACAGATGATGGAATAGGCACATGCCATACTAATACTTACGGCATTATATTCTCATAGCAATCACACTGGAGCCAAAGACAGAGGTAATGTAACTCCATCCAGCTTGCTTGAGATGCTCCTGTTTGCACATCCAAAGACTGCATTAGCCTTTTTTAGGATACAGCATTATTTGTTTGTCATATCTACTTAGACACTAAGCCATTGAGGCCAGTGGTTGTCTCTTGCTACATGATGTACAGCGTCTAACACAGACAATCCAGGCACTAACTACAGATGCCAAGAGTAAAGAAAGAAGAGAGAAAATGTGGAAACCTCACCACAAAAGGTTTAAATTGATGAATTCAAAGCATGCATTCTATGTAGAGAAGAGATAGGAGATAATTTTCTGATAAAAGCATCAAAGTAGGAAGGTTCCGTATTTGCTGAGAAGTGGGGAAAAAACACTGATATCTCAAAAAACTGCATGATGGAAAAAACTGTTTCCACCTAACTGTACTGTGGGAATATACCACAAGGTCATATCCTCAGTGCCTATCAATTACACAATTTCCCTTGATCAGCTAAGTGTATTCCCCAGTTCTCACTGCAGCCCTGATACACAATGCAAGAAAGCACTAAAAAAACACAGCACATTGCTATTACAAAACTGTACCAAGACCATTTTTAAAATACACAAATACACTGAACAAAATATCTCACTAAAAGTGCCCCTGGCAGCCTCAAGACACCCAGTATTTCCGCTGCGTTATTTTTCTAATCATCTCTGTTTAGAGTTCGCCAGCAAATGCATTTTAGAGATTCATGACACATTCTGCTTTTGGATGGCTTTGAATCAGCTGGCAGTAAATGTGGAAAAATCATTATTCCTAATGAAGAAATATTGATGACAAAACAGCATTTCGAGGACAACGTTGACCATAAGTCAACAATGTAACAAGACTTTCCCCTCTCTCCCTCCTCTTTCCTAGTGACTTTTATCCAAGGATTTTCAAGCATTTTCCAAGCACGTGGGATTCCTTAGGATACCTATGTCAGGCAGGCACAATTATTTCATTTTAAAGGAATGCAGGAGCAGAAATTGTTCCATTAGGATAACAGTATAACAGCAGGCCTTAACTGACAGCACACCTTAATCGAGTTAAGTCTCGTGTTCAGAGCTTCTGCCAATTTGGAAGGACCCAACAGGTTCTGAGTTCTCTGATTTGTCCCAAGGGAATAAAATAGGAATGTCTGATCCGCAAGGGCGGGTTTATTCCCCTTCTGCAGAGTACAGGAGGTATGTGTCTGTGCTTATGCTAGAGATGCCTTGGTCATATTTGTCCCAGAGTGGTTCTGACCCGTTGGCACTGAGGGCACTGCAATAATGGTACAAAAGGAAACTCATAGACATTTTGTAGGAAACTATGTTATTTTGCTCATCTTACCCTTGCCTCCCTTACCTACCCTTTTTTTGCTTTTGAACTCAGTCTTTTCACTGAGTGGGAAGCCCTTGGCAATGGCTTATCGTGCCAGGATCCAAGCTTGAAGTATCACCATTTGACAGGAGCAGGCTGTATGCATCAGTTGTCTTACACAGCCTTTGGACACGAGACAGATCAATCTTAATTCCCTCTTCTTCAGCAGACATCAGAAAACACAACCTTTCACAGTAAACAGAGCTTCATGCTGCAATGTGTGCCTGAAACACTTCATAAATTAAATCCAAGGCTGTGATTTAATTACTGTGTCCTGGTTATTCTGCTTTAACTGTGTTGCACTTGTACTCCAGATGTACAGGTCCCTGCAGTGACCTACTTGTCACTTGTACTGTACAGCACTGTGCAGTAGTCCACTCTTTGTGTTGTTTGCATCCCTTTCCTCCGACCACAATACAAATTCATATTCTCACTTTGCTTGGCTGCAAACCTGACACATTCTCGGTATGCCCCGGAGGTCCCATTCCACACTACACAGCAAATGCACTGCAACTGTGTCGGCTCACTCTGCCAACACTTTCCTGTACCTTTTCAAACACTTCTCCATGCTATTCATCACAAGTTTACTGTCCCAGATGATCACTAGCTCTTACGGTGAATCTTTCCAACACCCCACCAGGGAACACAGAGGACCAGTAGGACACCCAACATGCAGGTGGGGAACTTGAGACCCACAGAGATTAAATAACTCTCCAAGTGTCACAAGAGAAGTTTATGATGGAGCCAGGAACTGAAACCATATCTTCTCAATCCCAGTCTAGTTTCTTTAACCACAAGACCATCTCTGAAATGGCTTGATGGTGAGAATGTCTTGCGGCATGAAAACGTCTCCATTTCAAAGGGAGCTCACAGCACCAGTCCTGCTGGAATCCTCCCCACAGGAGGAGGAATGTGCTCCCTGTGCAGACCACGCCACGGCTCTCTGGCAGCCTGAGCTGAGCCATGTAGCAACTGAGCATGCAGAGTTTTGTGCCTCTGCTACTGTCCTCTGTTTAATGACACAGAAGGAAAGACCTCTGCTTCCTTTGACATCTGTGTGGTGATGATCCTTTACACATCTACATCACCCTCTCCTCAACTCCCTGCAACAGCAGAGACAATTTAGTTTGTTTCTGACAAAAAGAAGAAAACAAGAGATACCTTCCTAAATTATTGCAACCGCAAACATACAGGTTTGGAAAGAAGTACTCCTGATTTTCCCACAAAGCCATAAAAATTCAAGTTGAACAGGATCCTGAGAAGCCATGGAAACTATCTTACTGCCTCGAAGGCAGCATCAGCTCTCTCTACAGCATTCTTGATAGATACTTGCTGAACCTGTTCCCAAGAACCTTCAACAACAGAGATTTCACCAACCACTTGGATAAAAAATCACAGTGAGTACCTAAGTGTACCACTAGTGAGCCTTTCTGCCACCCAACCACAATGCCCCTCTCAGCAAGTTAAGCCAATGCCTTTTTACTCTATTCACGATAGACGTAAAGAACACAGATAGGCTTGGTTTTATCTACACCAGTTGTACGGGACCGAATGAAAGATGCCCCTCTTGGCAGGCAAGTGTGTCTGTGAGACCCACACATCGATGAGGTACCAGTCCCCAGCTTGGGTGATGTGCAGTGAGTGTGCCAGCCCAGTGGGGGTCAGTGATGCTCTACAATATTTAAGGTCCCAGATACGTTTTTTGCAGCATGCTTTGCTATTTTTTTTGTTGTTGTTGTTACACTGTGTCAACTTTTTGGCACGTGTTTTACCATGTGCGAATGGGTTGAAAAAGAGCCTCGATAACATCTGGAGACAAAAGAAAGGGGGTGAAAAAAAGAATTCGAGAGAGGAAATATTCCTCCCTTTGCTAATTGATCAAGGAAATGCAAGGGAGAGAGTAAAATGTACTCTATTTCCTTTATAAATGTTTCCTTTAATGCTGATGAAAGTTGCCAGATGACAGAGACTACATTTGTATACCCACTGCAGAGCCCAGCTCGGAGCAGAGGAGCGAGCTGTTGGTGCAGCTTTGCCAGGCACGCTCAGACGGGGCACGGGGGATTGTCCCTGCAAGCCACTGCAATTCCTCCTCCAGCCAGTCCTCCCCCGAGCTCTCCAACACTCCAAACAGGGTGCCATGTCCTCTGTTGTGTCCTGGGCACTCCCTGCTATCTGCTTCCCTTCCCTACTGTTCCCAGCCTGGGCTGAACATTCGGCATGGATATGGTAAAAAAAAAGTGGTTTTAAGTTGAAAGAATAGAATTGGATGGAAAGAAATAACATTTCATAATTATTCTTTTTTTTTCTTTCTTTTTTTTAATTAAAAACATAATTATGTTTGGGGATAAGACTTTCAAAGCATCGATTTCCATGAAAAATTCCAGCCAACAAAAAGCTAACTAAGGAGTAAAATCACTTCATTTTGTAAAATAAAATAAAAAAAATAATAAAAAACTCATACTCTCACAGAAGCCCCACACCTTCCTGTGCCATCACTCTTCTCCTTCAGGGCAAACTGATCATATATAGTAAATTGAACAAAGAAGCAACATGGAAACCTCTTTTTTTTTTTTTTTTAAATAAAAATGGGGCAAAAATTTAAAAGGCTGTGAGAAAGCAGGTCTTTCCCATGCTTTCAAAAGCTGAGAAACCTTTCATTTTACTTCCTCAGGAAAATGAGAGTCCTTAAAATTACTTTTCTTCTTGGAACATATTACTAATGTTGAAATCCTATTTTTCAGTGAGACGTTACCAATACATGGCATCTAGGGAACAGTCTTGGCAGCTCTGCACTAAAGCCCCACTGAAGGTGAAGCTATCAGCTAAGTTTTACTTGGACTGGCAGGAAACCTCTCTCTGGGCAACTTATCCCAAAGCTGATTCTGGGGGGTTTTGCCCTTTCTGGGAAGGACTTCAGATAGGAAAACAGTTGCTGTCAGAACTCTAGATCAGACAAACATTGGCAGTTCTGGTGATCCCAACAGCAAAACACTGAGCCAAGTCCCTTTGCACTTATACTTGCAAAGCCATATTGCATGATAAACCCTGGACAGTGGAAATACCAAATACAGGATGGCACACAAGGTGAGCAACCATGCTTGTCTGAATCTCCTGCAGGCAAAAGCAGGATAGGAGGCAGAAACCACTCCTTCTGCCACCCTCAACAGGGGCAATGGGCAGGGGGGCATTACCTGAGCTATCCCCTGGCCTGGTGGGCTTGCTCTGTAATACTGCCCTAGATTTCAGGATCCTCTTTTGAAAAGCCACAAAAAAATACCATGAGATTACTGGTAGGGCCAGTGGTGGAAGGCCCAGCCAGCAGCTATGAGGGGGCAGCTCTCGCCAGTCCGTCTGGGTCCCCTCGCAGGTGTCTCTCCGAGCATGCTGTCCCAGCCTGCCTCTCGCACTGACTCAGGAGATTAAATTTGCTGGTAGAGCAGTGGAGGGTATTTTCAGGGGCTGCTGCACCCAAACTCATAAGTAAGTGATGGCTGCAAAACAGAGCAGATTCTGGAAGCCAGATGAGCTGGTCTCCTCAGATGGTGTTTGCTGTGCAACGGTTCATGCATCTTCTCCCACGCACTCCTCCACGTGGGGAGGACCAGTGACCAGCTGCCCACAGGCTCATGTTGCTGCTCAGTGCAAGCACACCTTAAATATAGATCAAATTCTTCTTAGCTCTTGCTTTCTAAAGAGCTGAACCAAGAGCGCAGTCAGATGAACCAACTAAGGCACACTGACATAGACAGCAGCAGCCTTTATGTCTAGGTCAAAAATTAGTTGTCTTTTACTGCATTCCCAAAGGACTACAGTTAGGTTTGCCACTTCCAGCATAAAAGCAGTCTCAGGGAGTCCAAGCAATGGGGCACAGCTCTGTGATGTTAGGTGTGAAACAAAGACACAGCAAACAATGTCCCCCTTCCCAAAGACTTTCATTTCCAACTGTGTCCATGTTGCATAAAGGCACTTCAAACCATTTCTGTCCCCCTGCCCAGCCAATCCATTTCATAAGCCTAGGACAGGCGCCATCAGTGTGTTCACCAGACTCAAGCCCAGCCAAAAATCACATCCGCTGCTGGGCATGAATGACTCAATTCACTCTTCCATATCCTGGCTGAGCTCCAGCTGGTATTCAGCAGCTTGTCTCTGCCTCGTGGCATCACTGGGAGGGTGGTGGCATAAAGTGATTTTTACCAAAGGCTTGGTTCAGTGGTGAAGGTGAAAATGCCTGAGTAATGGCAAAGTTTTGAGTCAGAGATGCTTTCTGTGTCATTGGCTCTGGCCTACCAACCTGGCATGCCTCCTGCATTCTTGCCTGGGGAAAAACGTCTCACAAAAAACAAAAACCAAGGAGGGATCCTGTCTACTCCCTGCCAAAAGTGAAAAAAAGAAAAAAAAAAGGAGAGAAAGGCTGCATCCGACAAAGAGTAGAGTCCTGAACAAATGGCAGCTCTCATGTGCCCAACAAGTTTGAGGCTTGGGGTTTTCAAAGGCTGCATTAGAACAAGATGTCATACCAAATTTCAACCAGCACCTCATTTATTTAAGGTCTTTTGAAAACCCTGCATTTCACAATCCGGCACCAGCCCAGGGCTTCCTTGCTGTTTTGAAACATGCGCTGTCTGTGTGTTGACAGCAGCCCTACCATAAATCACATACCTCAGGCACTGGAAACTGCCTCACCTGTATGCTGAGCATCCACTGTCCCTTGCAATGAATTCCATCACTCCAAATTTCTCAGTAGTTAGAATTAACAAACACTGTTTTTTCCTCATTAAAGCAACCAACTGGACAGAGGTTTCCTTCTTCACCCCAGAATCTGAGACTTTTCCAACCAGGGGCAAGATCCAATATTTGTTTACTCTCTTAGACAAGTAACAGGAGCTTTACAACCTGGGATGATGAAGCACTCTGATCCTGCAGGGGACATGCAACATTTGTTCCTATTCAGGATGACCACACATGTCATAATCTTAAAATGTGACATTGGTATAGAGAGTAAAAGTCTATTTAAAATATCGTTTGATGTGTGTGACACCATATTTATTAGACTGAGGTAATTAAGCAGTAATTATAATTCTGTTCATCCTTTGGGTGATGGGACCTGCTTTTACTGGCTGGGGTAGACAGAAAGTAATACTGATAACTCTCTAATTTCAAAATGACCTCCCTGTGGCACATGCTTCATCTGGAGTCCATGACGGAGCACTATGATATCAAGTATCCATGTATCATTATTCTCACCTGATAGTCACATTCTCAGACCTGGCTGGAAAAGGAGATTAAAGTTTTCCTGCCTGACCTCCATTACAAGTGAATTAGTCTAAAAGATGGGATACATATTTATAACAATTATTATTTTATTTAAAGAAAGTATGTGGAAAATCCATCTGCACAATTGCATGTGTCACTCTCACACATCCTACAGATTTTGATTCAAAATTAGCAAGGCTGAAAAAATAATAAGTTAAAAAAAAAACCCTCACACCATAAAGCCAAGCTCTTTAGTGGCCCAAAGACTGATCTGTTTGAGATGGTGGTTTAGACTCTAGGGCCTGTTGACTAACAGTAGGAGACATGAGAATTGTGGGTAAGGATCCATATTTATGTATGCTATAGCCTGTCCTGACATTTAATCTTAAGTCCTTTATGAGGAGGCTCTGATGTTGACCAGCATCTACACAGGCTCGTTCAAAGTATTACTCATCACGCTTTTAAGACGGAAAGTTCTTCCCAAATTGGCTTCCATGTGAAGGGCACCAATCCTTGTCTCCTGAATTATTCACAGAATTCTTGACCTGAAAATTTTGTGCTGGTGGAAACTGAAACCCCCAAAGCTTTCCCTCCTTGTGACAGGGCTGAACCAATTGGAACGGACTGATTCGATATCCAGAGCTTGTGATGAGTTCTGCCAGTCCAATGTCCTTGGGTGGGCATTGGAAAAGGCCATCAGCAGCAGGGATTGTAAATGTTTGCCAGAAAACTCAGTGTTGAAAAATGTCCTGGACATGCTGTACCAGTGACGGCAACCTCGTATGAAAAAGTTGGCAAACTGTTGTGCTCTGAACTTTCAGGTGCTCTTTAAGGGTTTCCTACATGCATGGGAGTTCACTGTGAAAATGGTAGGTATATCTAATCCTCATTAAGCACTTTGGTATGACAGTAGGAAAACTGACAGACTTGTTTACATGTGATAATGGAATCATTTGAAATCTACTAGACCCCCAAATTTAGATCTGAGGTACGTGTAGAGACACTCAGCTTATCCCAAGCCTTATTTTAGCTGATGTACTTAGTCAACTTCATGTATTTTTGAATGTATATGACTAAACCCAGAAAGTCAATGCTGGTTTAAGTCAGTTGGTTTCTGTTTGCACATAAAATGATGCAACTTTATTATGTTGACAAAGTCAGATGTATGGGTAGCTCAGGGAAGCTATTATTCACACCCCAGCATAGGAAAGAGTGTGGGAGACCTTTGTCCCAGTGAAAGGCTACAACTTACAAAAGCCTTCAAAACTTAACTGCAGCAACCTGAGACTCAATGCAACTGAGACTTCAAACATTTTGGAAATAGCTTTTACTCTTTTCCATTCTTCTAAGCATCCCCTTTGCAGCCTCTGCACAAATGAGGACCTATGAAACAAAACGCACTATGTAGCCTATGGGAAGTCTACAATCCATGTTCTACACCAGATGACTCCAGAAAAGCTGCAGATTCATGTCCGAATGTTAGAACACCTTCAAAAAAGTCTGAATTTCAGTACTGCTTCATGAGAAAATGCAAGCAACCTCTTCAAAACAAAAAAGATAGAGACTGGCATTTTAGAAACCACAGACTAAAGACTTCTGATCTTCTTTTCATGCAGACAAGCCCTGTCTGAGGTACTAAGGGTCACCATGGAATATTCCTATCTAAGAGTGACACAAATTGATAAACTGCTGTGGGAAAACAATATTAATATATTCATTTTACAGTGTTATTTCTCCTGCATATTGTTTTGTTTTCCCCTGTCCCCAGAGCACAAGCATGAAGCACTGCACACACTGATCTCCTTAGAGTTGAGGCAATATTTACTCAGCCAGACCTCTAGCCAAGCTGTTGTCACTTGGAGCATCTTCTAGTCAACACACACCTATTGAGATGTGACCCACTATGTGTCACAATTAGACCATGCTCCAAAACATCATCCTATAAAATGTCATTTGTTCTTCTGAACAGCTGCGATTTTTCTAGGCCAGAACAGCTCTTGTAATCAGGCATTTGCTGGATGCACACCATTCCTACTTGCTGCCTAACAGCTGTTATTCATAGTACCAGGACTTTGGTCACTTACAAAGGACTGAAGACCACAGGTGAGCCACCTTGTCTTCCCTCCTTAAATAAAAGAAAGTTGTGCTGCAAAGGGCAATAGGCAGCAACACTATGTGCGAACACTTGCAATTGTACAATACAGAATGAAGCAGAGTCTGGCAGACTTGAAACAGCTTAGTTATGGCTCCTTACCCAATGCCCTGCTGTAATCAGAGCAAAGATATAACAGAAAAATGACCAAGATCCCAAGACTAATTGGCTGTCTATGATATATTGTTTTTGTGTAAAAGACCAAGCCACACTTAGGTCAATGGGCCTTACAAACAAAGCCCTTTGCTCATGACCAGGCACGACCAGGGCTAGCTCAGGGCACAGATCTGCAACCCCGGAACGGCAACGTCCCTCTGCCCTGTGTTTGGGGGGTGGCTTCTTTTCCAATGTCTGTCTCCGACACTCCTGCTGAGGTTCCTGAAACTTGTGTTATCTGTGCAGTTTTACACCTAAGCCCTTAAAACCTGAAAGTATGTGTCTCTCCCCTGTGTGAATGAACAGAGCAGTTTTCATTCCTCACTCAAGTTAAAGACAGGAGTGTAGAAAGAGACCAAAAGAGTTTAAATTACAAGCTTTCATTAGGAGCTGGCCATGTAACTGACACAGACCTTATGGCTCTCCTCAGCTGCCCTTCTGAAGGAGGGCTGCCATGAAAATGGCAATGCACCAGCTGTGCACATCTGCAGTGCACATTCTCCATTTTCTTCATGTTTTGAATTCTGCCTGTGAAAAAAGAGTAGAAATAAATCTGACCATAAGCAACTTCTTTTTTTGTCTCCTCCCCTTCTTGTTGCCTTGCATGGAAATTGAGTATACATAAAATAAGAGGTTATGGTTGCTCTAGCATCAATAATGGCTTAATCGAAGTATACAAACACAGCACACTGAAGCCTATGCTTTGCCATTTTATCTTTAGAAGAAGACAAAGTTTTTAGGCGTATACAGATAAACGATGGAATATTTAAAAATGTCCCACTTAAACATCCACTGTTGTAGCTACACCCTCCCCAGCCCTGTCCTTCTACCATACCGTCCTTCCTCCTCTAAGCACACACACCAGATTTGCCAACACTGGAGATAGTCACACTTCACAAGACTATGCAGGCATTGAAAGCTGGATCAGTTGATGAAAGACATTCAGATGGAGAATGGGAAAGAAAAGAATGCCATTAGAATCCAGGGTCCAAGTAGTATCCTGCACTACATATATATGTGCACACCCACAC
Organism: Scytalopus superciliaris; assembly: GCA_013400415.1. Taxonomy (NCBI): domain Eukaryota; kingdom Metazoa; phylum Chordata; class Aves; order Passeriformes; family Rhinocryptidae; genus Scytalopus; species Scytalopus superciliaris. Next base: position 150,155 of record VXBX01003097.1, on the reverse strand, counting down.
ACAGATTTGTATGTGCATTTTAAGATTCTCACTAATTTCAGCCATGGGACAGAAATAAGAAGAAGCTGTCCAGCTCGTGGAGATGACAACAAGAACATATGACCAGAATTAGCTCCATGCTGGCAATGACGATCATTAGGACTTTCCTGTCCAGGAGACCTGGCTGCACATGATAATCTTCTGCCCAGCATAAAGGACCCACATTAGAGTCCCTTCTAAATATCTTCTTCCAGCTCAGCCAGCCAAAGTTCCTTAGCTCATGTGATCACAAACAAACTCCGCATTAAAAAGAGTGGAAAGTCAGTACTGGCATGTCCCAGCCATTCATCAGCACAAGGGAAAATTCAAGGTAAAAAGCTTCAGGCTTTCTGCAGGTTTTCTGGAAGTCATATGCTGAAATCACTTGCTTTTCAGGGTAAGGATATAATGAGGAAATAGAAACGTTTTAAAAGCTGGGGGTTTTACAAGTGTAATTTTAAATGACAACAAAACCCACTAAAACCCCCACAAAAACTTTCTCTACTTCCAACCTGCACTCTCAAAGACTGCTGTACATCGTCTGCCCAGTCTGCCCCTGACAGCACAGACATAATCATAACATACACTGAGCAGATAGTAAGTTATTAACCTCTCAAGATACTGTCTGGAACCAGAATTTGTTGAGGAAATTGTATATTAAAGTTGAACTCTGCTGCTAACTGAATGCAGCCTGATTCACAGCTTTAAACAAACAGTTCAGCATGGCTGGGACAGTAATTTAGAAGGATCTATGAGAGAAAACAAAGCACATCCCACATCCAACTGTCTGTCTTTAGCAGTGGACAGTGTCTTCGGCTGTGAAAAATGGTGGCACCCACACCTCTAAACTCTCTACAAAGAGCTCTGCTATTGCCAGGGTGTTTTACTGAACCACTGCTCAATCAACAGATGAATTTTGTCAACTGTCAAAACCCATAGAACCTACCTGTGCTGTCACCTTTTGACCCTTGTGCTGTGAACACAGGTGTTTAGGGGTTTGGCTCTTAACTCACACTTCCAGAGATAACTCTTTCTACGTTTCTGTGCATGTCTTGGCAGACACACAAATGAAAAAAAAGCAAATGAGCAAGTTCAAAAATGAAAGCTGGTGACAAGGTATCAGATGTGGTCTCCCATCTCCAGTTTGCAGCCACAGAGACCCTATTGCTATTGAAGTTTTCCATTTCCCCCACTGGGGTTAGCTCAGGCAGGGCCACGGGACAGGCATGGTGCTTTTGCACTCTCTGCTACTCAGCTGACAAAGTCTCTGCTGGCACAGTCCAGGCAGGTGACATCTCAACTGCAGGTTTCACAAATCAAAACAGGTTTACTCTCAGCTTCTGGTAATATCCTAAATGTCTGCCAGGGTTGGCTTCTCGTGATCTGCCTGCCAGTTTGGGATGACAGTCTCCTGACTTTTGAGCACCAGTTGTGACCTTGGGTTGTAGCCAGAGACGTGAAAACTGTGTTCAGGTCTAACATGACATGATGAACAGCAAGTTGCATTTGGAGTCATAAAAACAGTGCAGCTTACTAAAACCAGCAGGAAAGTTTGGTTACTTTTTATTCTTTTCATTCTTTTAATCCTCCCTTACCTCTTTGCACCAGTGAGAAACACTCTGTATTGATTATGCTGACATTGACAGCAGCGCTGGAATTTTTTTTTTTCACATCTCAGATGAGAAAGTGGGTTATGATTCATCTCACAGAGTCTGAGTCAAAGCAATTCCTTATAAAAAAATCAAAAACCAAACAGTTTTGATGCATTTCCATCAGAAGAGAAGAGGCTGAAGAACACTTAGCAAATGAGGCAGTCCTGTTTAATTCTTCTCTTTACCACATTTTGCTCTCAGATAAAATCTGGCCTTTCCCCCCAGTGAAAACAACTCATTTTGAGTTAATGACACTCAAAATACCCCCAAAAGCTACTGGCAAAAGACAAACCACCCTATAAAAAAGACAGCATGAGACAAATGCCACCAGAAGAAGAAATAACAAAAGCCACACCCCCGTGGAACGGTGATTGCTAGACTGGAGAGTAACAGATTACTATGGTGAATTCGCAATTTTCCTAATAGCCTTGAACTATCTAAATGCTGAAGAGTGATAACATTAGTGGGAACATTATATTAACAGCAGTGAAAGTTACCCAGTGTGATCCTGGAGCACTTTCCCCCCTCCCCTTTCTTATTTTCACAGCCTTGTTATTAACCCTGGAAAATAGGGCTTGTGTCCTACATGCTGGGAAGAGCCTTCATACTGCTTGTGATTTCTCATCAGACAAAGCTAACAAGTCCATTTTTGGTTGATTTTCGCATAAAATAAAGAGTGTGGCCACAGCTTTGGGTAAGGCACAGAACTTGAAGGAATTCCAGGCTCAATTCCCACATTGCTACTGGATCTCTGGGTGACTCATCTAAACTCTGCCAGTCAGCCCCTCGTTTGTAAATTAAGGACAGTAATTTCCTGGTCCTTGCCGTATTTTCAGTTTCAGAGTTCTGAGGGATGCATACTGTTTCCTCCTCCATGTTTAATTTGCACATAGAACAGCATGACCATAGCCTTGCTGTCAGGCCCTGGATGTTACTGCAGCACAATGAGCCATAATATAGTACAGAAGCAAATTGCAAATTTAGTCCATCGAGCTTCAAACAACAGGTGAGCTGTTCTCACATTTAAAAAGCAAAAACCCAGTTCATTTATGCCAGATCATGTACACAACTAACTCAAATCAAAGAGAAATGAAACTGTTTTTATGTTACTGGGAGAAAGATTTCTCCAGGCCTGCATGGCTGGAAGGGTTTCTAACTCCAGCTCCAAGACTGAATGCTTGTAACTTGCTCCACAACTCAGCTGTAAGTCATGACAAAAAAGGATGTTGAGGCTTAAAACACTCCAAATCTCCATCTGAATTGAGAGTTATTTCTATAATACTACAGTCCAGAAAAACATCCTCACTCATTCACAGACACACATACATACGCCCCCTCTTAAAATACCTGTACATGAAAATTTAGTGCTTATGATATCCTGGATGTAAACTCATGGTTTCACTCATCTCCATAAAATAGACCTAACAGGAGGAGACGAGAACCAACCCTCTTCATCCCACATGCCCTAGACGAACAACCTGTCTTCAGCTCCGAGCCCTACCAAGGAGATTCCCAACCCGGAATCCTCCAGGTACCACAGTTTATGGGTTTTAGTCAAGTGATGACATATCCACAGAGAAGCCCCCTGAGACCAGCCAGCTCATTTCATGTGGGGTGGGAAACAGCCAGAAGATGGGTCCCACTTTCACTTTTTAATGATCTGGGTTAGCTACAAACTAATGACCTGCAGCCAAAGACTCAATGGCTCATTATCAATTCTTCAGCCATTTCAGTCCACAGAGTTTACTTTGGACATGTGAATTTGTCATGAACAAGCTGGATTGTATTTAAACTGCTTCTCAAATTAAGGTAGAAATACTTGTTTTGTTTTCATGTAGGACTACTATTTTTTGTGGGGTTGGCTAATAACCTCATCATTGTATAAGGCTTTTTCAGAAAGAGGCTGCATTTTCCTACCCATTTGTACAGTTCCTCGCACACTAAGGGCCTTATCAAAACAAAAGAAATCTCTACCACCTTCATGGATTATTTAGCTTTTTTTTTTTTTTAAACATGCTGGAGAATCCTGTAGAATACAGCTGTACTTTAGAAAGACACATCTCTGATATTTCGTTATCACATTTCACTCCTCTTAGAAGACAGCAGGAAATCGTCAGCTTTTATTTACTGACTTTTGGGACAAACCTAATTCCACTCATGGTCTAAACCCCATCTCTTTCATAGCATACACATGATCATGGAAATCCCTTTGATAAAGTTCTACCTTGGTATTCTGAACTTACTCTTCATTAAATAATCTCTGCATCAAATTAGCTCTGTTCAGAAGTAAAAATATGTCTAGGTTGACTGTCAGAAATTCAAGTTAAACCAGGGACTTAAAAATACAGAGGAAGTCATGCTGCTTGCTACCTGTTCCAGCTGGGATTTTATCACCTACAGTAACAAAAGGTAATTTTGGGTTTGATGCAAAATTTGGATCCCATCTGTGAAGCAGAGCTGCTGTCTGAACACTGTGCTTCAGAAACACTCATGATGCAAAATCTCAACCACTCTTGTGTGGATAAGAAGAGGAAAAAGGGAAGGTGAGTATCCTCTCTCCTGGCACATTTGGGTACCAGGTTCTCAGGGTTTACAAAAGTGCACTTTCCCTCATTCCTGACTGCTGGATTAAGAGATGTGCACTGAAGCCTTTATAAGATCCCTGGCATAGAAAGATCTAGGTGCTTAGCTTCACAAAACATTTTTCCCACAATTCCTACAGAATGTGGATTAAATCAAGTGCAAGAAGAATCAAACTTTTGCATCTATTTACAGTCTTTCAAATGCTTGAAAAGCAGCTTAGACCAGCTCACAGCCACTTGCTTTTCTCATGGCCAGAGATAAATGCATGTAGATATGGTATATTTTTGCACTCCAAACACTCCTTGGCTTCCTCTTTCTCTCTTCTTACTTTGGAACTGTGGGCCAAAATTCACCCTCTAGGTCACATTGATATTATTCTTACAAATTTTCTCTCCAAACTCTACCTGCAGTTGTTGTGCAAGAATACTGGCAGGACCAGGACTCCCTGAAAGGAAGCTAGAGGCGGGTGGCAAGTACTGACAGAAGTGAGACTGAAGAAACAGGCTCTGAAAGCCATTTACCAAGGTAATTAAAGCCTCTGGGGAGCAGAGGGAGGGTGACTCCCCTTGCGGCAGGCCACAAGAGGGCTGCTGGAGGTTATGGTGCCACACTATGACCTTCCTGAGCACAGGTTGCTCCCAGCCTTTGTAGCCTGCGTGCAAATGCTGGAACATGACTTGAACATAAAAAATAATGACTTGAACCACAATGGAGAAAAGGATGCCCATTATATGTCTGTTCTTCCTGCTTTTGTGAGCGGTTACATAACAGAAAATGACTGTCAGCTCATCGGCCGTTGAAAATCTGACCTACTATTTTCTGACCCCAGATGTTGCTCAGATGAAGACATACGCCATCTTGCACCAGAACCCCTGCCTTTAAACAAAAGACATGATGACACATCACATTACATGGCAAAATTATTAGGTAATTATGCTTTAGTAATAATAACATGCTTCATTTAATGACAACCTTTTTAGAACAGATATAGGAGTACAGGCAAAATATGACAACTTTCAGTTTCTTTTTATGATGGTAATTCAGCTGAAACCAAGAGGCTACCTGTGCCTCTTAGAGGCTACGAATATGCCTGACCAAGCCTGAGATGCAATGCAGACTATGCTCAGTTTAGAGATCCTAGCATGGTTCAGCACACAGAGCCATGTCAAAGGAAACAAAGACACCATGGACTGAAGGAAGCTGTAGCTGGACAATTTAGTGTGCCTCCTCATCTGAAGCTTCTGCAACTGTCCCACACTCTGTACCTGGACTGCTGTCTGCTAACCCATGCCCTGCCTCTCAAGAAGTAAAATTAGGGAACACATTCAACACTGCTTGGACACTCCAGGTTTCTGGCTCTGTGAAGAATTTTTAGCTTACGAATGGAAGCCTAATGGAGATGCAAAGACACTGACAGGAAAGGTTGACAGAGCCTTGAAAGATCCAAGATGGTGTCACTTATCATTCTTTAATCTTAACTGTGACATGGCATCTCAAAGAACCACTGGAGACAAAGGCTTGTCCATGGAAGACACTCATACAACTGCTGCTGTTAATCCTGAAAATTGGGTGAAAAGGGAAAAATGAAGTTTAGGTAAAATGATCTGACACAGGTCTCAAAAGAGGACAGGATGAAGAGCAGAAAAGAATGTCAAACATCCTGCTTGTTGGCCTTTCTCCTCAGCCCAACTCTGCAGCATCTTTCCCCTTGTCAAAGTCTGGGGATACAGAAAACACACATAAGAAAACTACATATCCCGAATTATCAGCTCTGAGAAAAATCAAGGTCCCTTTACTGCACAAACCAATGGGACCATTTCTCTCCATGTGCATCCCTATAGCACACTGGAACTACAAAAGGAGACTTGTATTATCCAATACATAAAACTGGTGGTTCCTTTGGTAGCTCTGAGCTATGGTAAAATACCAGTAAGAGTTTCTTCCCACCAGTCAGGGAAACTCTGCTGTGAGGAGTGACTCAGCTGGGACATAGTCCAGAAGGCAACAGGAGATGAGGGGCCCCAATGGCACATTTCCAGTCTTAATCAGCACTGTCTGCATGGTGATAGAGACTGATAAGCTGCCAGAAGTCATTTCTTTCTATGAGATGTGAAACAGTGGTCCAGAACAGTTGTGATCTTTGTGTGTGTGTATTTTGTCGGGTTTTTTTAAATGCAAAATCAAGGGCTGTAATTTCCCATGGCAGCCAACAAACAATTTTGATAGTTTCATTCTAATCTCCTATAAGTATCCATTTCTCCTCCCTCAACCTTAACCAATTTCCACTCCACAAAGTATTATTTTTTTCAAACAAATCAGACATGCCTGTATACTATAGCACATTTATCAACAGGGAGGGCTGTGATAGAGAGAAACTATCCCTACTGCACACTGCATAACACATTTGGGAATCCTTTCTAATAAAAAGGGATTTGATTAAAGACAGCCAACTACCACAGATCAGCAACTGAATCAGCAGTAAAGAAGGAAGAGCAGCTTAGACTTAAAAGGCTTCAATTTGCTGATCTGCCAAGGACTTCCCAGGAGAAGTCACTCCATACTCCAGAACCTACAGGAGAGTAGGAGGGGACATACATCAAGGATTAGAGTGCTTAGACTTATTCTAGTAGTGTGGCCTTAACAAAATTAAGTTAGGTAGAATACCCAATATGCGTGTTTAACTCCTAAAAATTTACAGTGCCTTTTTTTCCTTGAAATTATTATGCTTAGTAATTATACTTCCATGCTTAAGAACTGCCTCACCAATGGCAGCTAGAATATTTCCCAGTGACTGGATCATGCTGCTGTGATAAGTCTAGGCAACACAGAGCTGTCAACTATGATCTTGCTGCTCCAAAGTGTGTCTCCAGCACGCTGCTCCTGGCTCCCACCAGGCGCCCTGGCTCCCCAGGAAGGCAGTGTGATCCATGCTATGCTGCCAGCTGTGTGTGCTTGCATGAGTAATCACTGCCTAGAACAGTTCCGCCAACCCTGAAACCAGTTGCAGTAATTTCCACCCAGGGAAGCTGCAGAGAGGTGCAGTGAGCACAGACTGGATGGAAGCGCTGGCTGTCCTGCTCCAGAGCTCAGCTCACTTGGTCTGCCAGCAGTACCAACCAGCATTTCCAGGGCAAAGAGACAATTTCAGTGACTCCTAGCCTTCTTCCCTCCCAAGAAACCTCCACTATGCCCACTGCTGGGCAGATTCTGCTGACTTCAGAATCAAGATGGCTTGACTGAAAATCAGAGATAAGGAAAGTGAAATTGCAGAAGGAAGATGGTTACAGAAAAAATTCCAGAGTGCTGGCGGGCCAAGTAAAATGACCTTTCTCCAGCCTGACAGTTCAAATGTAATTATTCCAACAAATTATTTTCATGACTTAATATAACGCCTTGCAGCTTTCTAGCAAGGTTAATTAGATTCCTTAATTCAAAACCTATCTGCACTTAACCAACTTTTAATATGTTGAAATCCAGTTTTCTAAATTCGAACTAATAAAAGTGATTAGCTGACAGCTATCTGGTATGCTACAATTACCATGGCATTTAGACCTTAGGCATAAGATATTTAATGCAAATCAGAGTCAATGTCTCTGCCCATTTGTCCTTTTTCTGGTTATTTGATCAATGTGCCATATGAATCCTGTACAGTCCACACTACCATGCTAAACAAATAAAGCACAAGGGCAGAGATATTGTTTGAGACAGTTAGCCGAAGTTGAAAGACTTTTTTTTCCTCCCACACTTAATTTGTTCTTTCCACATGAGCGTGAAGTTACTGAAAGGCACTGGCTGACAGTTCAAGTAGAGATGGGTATTTAGTTCTGACATAGCCAGAATTAGTACAGAACTCCCGGCCTGCACTGCCATATCAAGAGGCTTCATCCACTGTGACTCTAGAGACCATCTTCCCCCAGGCAGGAGCTGAGGTTGGAACAAACCTAGAAGGATGAGGAAAGCCTACCTCTTTGATTGTATCCAACCATAAAAAGCAGTTGTGCTCCAGCACTATATATCTTGTTAGATAGATAATGCTCCCAAATGGCTGTGTGGGGCATAGCATGCTTAGAAGGCTGAGGAGGTGATCAGCCCAACACATGGTTCTTCTGCGTATCATGAATGCCAAGGCTGGACACTGCTTCAGAGATGAATTTCAGTGCAATTAGAAAATTAATCAGGTGCAGTTTGTAATTACACATCACCTGCCCAAGGTAGGATAATGTTGTTTGATTTTCATCTTCCACCTTGCATCATGCACGATTATTCCATCTTTGATCATGCCACCCCTTAAACGCTGCCAAAACTTCTGAATGCTCTGAGGCCTCCTTTCTATGTTCTTGTCTCGTGCTGAATTAAGAGCTATTGGCATGGCACTGGTCTGACCTCCACCTGACAGTCAAACTGATGACCTAACATTGAGAGAATATGTTCCAACTGTTTGAGCTATGCATCCCTTTTGTATGAAGAAACTTTGAAGTACCACCCTCTCAAACAGAGCAGAGCCATCTTAGTCATATAATATTAGTCTGCAAAATTTGAGCTTTTCAGCTTCATAAATACAAGTGCTAAACAAAACTAAAGCTTCACTTCAGGAAGTAATTTCCAAGCTGTGAGGAAAATTAATCACTAGAACAGCTTATCAGGGTAGGTGGTTGACTCACCATTGCTCGAAGTCTTTAAGATAAGATTAGATTTTTATTTCCTTTAAAGTCATGATTCAATCATGTTTCTGGGACAAACTGAGAGTAAGACATTAGGCAGTATAATGGCAAGGTCCTTTCTGACCTTGAAGCCTGTGCATCTCCAAGTTCTTTGTTCATTTGCCTACCTTCTTGGGCTAAAAGGAAAAGTGGATGGGCTCTGGTCCATCAACCAACTCCTGCCACACAATTCTGCATTAAGAAAATTACTGTAATCAAATCTCATGCTTCAGGGCTTCAGCCATGTGCCTGAAGGGAGCAGGAAAGAAGTTTCTGCCTCTTGCCTTCCCAGCTAATGGCTAAATGTTATGTTCATTTGTTCGTTGCTTTCGTGTTTAAAACATCAGAGAGTGAACCCAAATGGCCATGGGCAGAGATGAAGTCAAACACAGCAACACAGAGAATGCTTTCTGGCTATTTTCTATTTAGTCATTCCTGCTCACACCTCAGATCAGTGATAGTCATCAACTCTGATGACTACCAATGTTGACAGAGAAGACATTTTGCTTATGAAGGTGGAGACTACAGAAGATAGAAGGTACTGATGGAGAATGATATCAACCCATCTACAAGGGCAATGTTTGTTTGATGAGAACATCTTAACCTGCTCATGTTATCAGATTCTTGCCACTGCAAGATCCTTGTTTATTAGTAAAACGTTCGTCCCACCTGCTTTTGGATTAAACCAAACCACAAAAGTTTCTTTAAGCCAGAAATGCTTTGGTCTACCCAAACTCTATAGCAAATAGACCTAGAGGGCAATCCCAGTGAAGTTTTTAAGAAATTATTAAATAAAGGAAGACAAATAACACAAAATGAATGGCTTACCCTTGATAACATTATTACCCAAGCCTGTAAAAAATACAGGTACATGCATCAAATGTGCCCAGGACTCCTGACTTTGAAGCTGAGTTCAGAGGCCATACCACTTAGGTATCATATAAAGGCAAGACATACATTCTACACCTATAGATGCTTAAGATTATTCCGTTCTGTACTACTTAAGAAGGAAATTAGATGGCTATCTTTTTCTAGGCATGGAAGATCACATGGTTATGAGTGAATCAGTTCAGATTTGTCTTGCTTGTACTTGTTGGACCCAGTTCTGGGCTAACAGGTCCCCCTGTATAACCAACTTGATTGACTCAAAATTGATTTCCTTTTAATCTATGCCAGCACACAGAAACTGGAAATCCATGCCTTAGAAGCAGAACACATTTACACTGCCAGGTTTTTTGCAGTTTTTTGCAATGAGAAGGGATGGGGCAGGCGGGCAAGACAGCACACCACACCGGAGTTCAGACAGGTAGCCGAGAAGCTGGGGACAGATGGTGTGAAAATGAACCAGACACTGAAAAATCCAACTTTATACCCAGAGAGACTACAAACATACAGTGAGTGAGCATGAGATTTATGCTGAAATTACAGAGGAATTCCTATGGATGATTACACTTCCAGCCCAAGCATAGAAAGCACATCCATCAATAGGAATGTCACTACGTTACCAGTGCAGCTGTCAGGCCTCCCTGCTACTGCACCTGGTAAATACGGAAGAGGGCTATGGACACTTGTGACATGGCTCACCAAAGTAGTCATCAGAGGGAGGATTCTCCATGTCATACAGCATTTTCTTGGTCAGATGTTCCAGCTCATCCTCAGGCCTGAAGGCAGGAGTGCTTGATGCAGGTCCAGAGCTTGGATACCCACTCTGAAAGAAAAGGACAGTCTGTGATGTGATATAAAAGTATTCACACAGTAAGAAGGTCTATTGGCTGTTCAGTGTTGAACTTCATTCTTTGTCTTATTTTTGCTTTTTTTAAAACCCAAGGGATTCAAACAAGTAAACATCTCACTTAAGGTAATGAAAATGGACTGTGAAAAACATTTAGTGAAGTGCTATACATCCTTCTAAAATGAGAAGTATTCTGTGTCTCATAATTAGGTGTCTACTGGCTAGCACACAATAATAAATAAAGGAGAAAATTATTCCAAGCATAACTTGATACAAACGTTTCCCAAGACTGAAAACCGCTTTGGAAGTACTGAAGTTTGGACTTAGTAAAAGCTTCCATCACTTAACAAGACAACATAAAAGATGCTAGAACAATCATTACTACAGTGGTGGAGTATATGGACAAAGACAGACAATCCCAAGATGCCAGTTATGTTCTCTTCTTGTTCATTTTTACACAAATCCTGCTGTTAACATTAGTGAGCCCAGGAGCCGGTCCACAGATTTTTAGTACTAGGGATACAAATGGTTTAATATGTGTGTAGAAACTGAGATCTCTTGGCCTTCATATGCTAACAGCTGCATACAGTATTTGCAGTCTGTTTCAGAGCATCTTCTCCCTGGAAAACACCAGAAGTATGGGCATATTTTGAGAAGCACAGAAATAGTCTTATGCCTAGAAGTTTCTCAGAAGAAGCTAAGTTTGGTGTCCATAATGAGAAACTCGGTCATTTCAGGATTAAAAAATGCTGACAGCAGCTTTCCTTGCGTGCACTGCTTTCTTGAAAGACTTGCATATGAAAACTAACTTATTTATGAAACACAGCATTTCAGTAAAGCAAGTGATTTCCATTGATTAATTGCTGCCGTCATCAAGGATTGGACCTTTGATACAAAACAAGGAAGCATTTTTCCATGCACCATACCTACTTAAATGGCAAGAAAATTTAAAATCACTGGAGAAACAATGCACTGGCTGCTTCTAACTGGTTTACAGAGACTACAGCTGGCACAATGGATCTTCATTGAGCCAGTGATGTTCAAGAAAGAACAGCAGATTTAAGAGAATTAACGAATGTTTTCACACTTTTTTCTTTCAGGCAAGAAGGAGATTTCAAATGAGACCTCAATCAATGTAGAGAAGGTCTCAGAACTTTGCAATAACACTTCAATCATCCACTCTCAGAAACCAAACACTTGCATATTCCTGACCCTGTCATGCTTATTTTTCTAGTGTCCGTGATAAGCTGTACACCATCACCGTCCATGCTTGTTTGCTTGATCTACACCTCATAGGCACTGAACCCATGAGCACGTGCCTGTGCTCCCTGGATGGGCTGGATTTGCTGTGCGCACACAGTGCAGCAGTTGGCACCCGCTGCCCGCCCAACAATTGCACTCCAGCAGCAGCGCACAAGAGAGAGGGGTGGCATGATCCCCTAGGGAAAAAAAAAAGTGTACCTGGGATAAGCCCCAGGCTGGATGCATTTTCACAAAGGTCTGTGTGAGGTCTGTTTGTCATACATGCAGTCTCTCTGACTAAGAATATAGATACATACATTCAGGTTTTCCCAGAGATGTTTTCTTTTTTGGCTTATGCTTTTTTTTTTTCTGAAGCATACTTAAGGACTTTATGCATTTCTCCAGGAATTCTAGTTACCCTGCAGCTGCTCTGAAGAAACTGTTGAACCTCTGAAAATCCTGAATGTCTGCCCGCAGAGCAGTAAACTTTATTGTACAAATACAACCATGTTGATATGTTTGGGTTACCATAACTTACTTTTTCATGTGGGGAGGCAGGCAGTATGGTGCACAGGACTTAGATTTGCTTTCTAACTCATGCAAGTGCCACCTCTGTGGATACAGCATTTTGCATATGACTAGAAGTTTCAGAGCTGGGTATTTGACCCAGAATACTCAGATTCCCTTGGCCAGTACTTTGTGGTTGTTTTTAGAAGGCAATGACTTCATTAGAAATAATAAATAGCATAACCCTAAAAAAAAAAAAGGTTTATTAATAAGCCAATTAAAGGTGTCAAATGTAAAGCATTTAATCTTGGAACAACATATTTTCTCCCTTTGCTCTCTTGTTCCTAACAGCTGATCACGAATCTCACCTGAATGTATATTTTAACACAGCAAGTGTAGCCAAGGATTTATTAGCCAGAGAAATCAATCTGGCAACTGAGATTCTGAAAGTATTATTCCAGCTTCCATGCAGAAAAGAATGACCATTGCCATCCCATCAACAGAGACTCCTTTCCTAGACTTTGACAGAGAAGACAGTACAGCCTGAAGCCAACAATGGCCCCTATCCCTGTGTTTCCACCATTAGGATTCACCAATGAGGCACAAATGCACAAAGCACTGTGCTCCAGCCTCTTCTGCTGGGCTCTGCCCACACATCCTCTGAAACACCGCTTAACCTTGGACCCTGTAATACAAATGGACCAGAACAGAAGGCACAGGCCACATGATGGTTCACAGGAAAGGGAAGTGAGATACATGGAGCTGAAGTGATGTGCCTGTCACATGGACTCTGAGGCAAAGACTAAACCTGCATCCAGGATGTTGTGAGCCCCATGCCTTCCAACCTTGTACACAGCCCAGCAAGGCCGGGCTCAGTGTGCAGACCTACCTACATTGAACATACCTGTAGGCCACCATCAGCCAGGCTTTGGAAGGACACCCCGGGCAGGAGGTCTGGGAAGCCTCTCACTCTTTTCTGTGCTGGCTTCCCATACCTCCTGATCAGGGAGTCCACCCATGTCTAATTCAGTAAGGGCTTGGACTAGGCCATTTAAAATGAAAGACCAAAATTTGCAGATTTTCAGTTCTGTCTGATTCTCTCTGGTTTTAGAGGCCACATTGCCTCATGCACACACATAAATATGCTGCTCTCTTATTTTATCTACACTGCACTTTTCCAAATCAGGCAGATTTCTTACCCAGTACCCAATGTCAGCAAAAATAACAAATACCAACCACAACCTTAGGAGACACTTTAACTTATTTTGACTAAAATGCTATGCCTTTTTGACCAGCATTTAAGTAGTGCTAGGCAAATCTTTTTCCTCCTTGCATGTCACATGCTGACTACGTGCCTCCAGGAAAATGCATTTCATGCATATGAACGTGCTGTTGAGTTTGCTGGGACATGCACACACAATCATAGAGAGAAAAGTGTATCTTTAGTTCAATCTAAAATGCTTGTTTCAGCAAAACAGTTTCCTTCCTCCTCCTTTGTTAGGTCAGGGTAAAAATATAACACTGGGTTTCCTTACAAAAGAGTTGTGGTGTTGTTGTTTATATTAAGCTTCCTCTATTTTCTCCTGATCTGTACAATGATCAAGGCTGTCTAGAAATACAATTTGCTGTCTGATCTACCACAGTTACCTTCATGCATTTTCTTTCTCTATGATGCCTCAATACACACAAATATCCACTTCCTTAGCCAGACACATCTCAAAGATGGAGTCTGCACTGAATTGCAACACGGCCTCCCAAATTCCCTGAACACCACTCTGTCTGACTAACCACAGAAACATTAGAGATGATAAACTGACCCAGGAAAATGGAGAAGAGCCTTCATCAGCAAAAGCAATGCTTTGGAAGCATAGGCACCTGAGTCCCTCCTCTGCTACTGCCATCAAATACGAAGCAACCTCAGGGAAGAGAAGATTGTAGCGATATGTGCAAATGCAAAAGCATTCCTGAATAAACACTGTCCTGCATGCTTAGTTAATGGGATGTTAAGGAAAATGCCAGAACTTCCAGGGTTAAACCCTGTGACAGAAAATATCTCCATGCTACAAAGGAAATGAGCTAATTGCTTGTGCCACTATCAAAGCACTGCAGCAACATCTGGCTCATCTTCCTCATTAAAGTTCAGTTCCTAAAAAGCCAGGTCAAAAGAAGCAGTCGCGTGGAATCACTGCATAATTATTTTGGTACACAAAGTTGATACTTGTTTCAGTGCTTCCCTGGCACGTGTTTTCTACTGCAGACCTCACTGGTAATCAGCTGGCTCTGACGTAAGGACTGCCCAGAAAAGGGAGCTCTGCAGTCAGTGGGGTGCATTCACCAACGAGAACCTTCCCCATCCACACATAAATATTTACCCAAATGGGTAAAATCTGCAGTGCAAAATCTGCAAAGACATCTGAAGATGATGCTGTGATGAATGCACCGTCATTCAGAATACACTGTATGTGGTTGTTTTTCTTGTCCATTTGCAAATATTGTAGAAGAAGCTTCTTCCCTCTGAGAGAAAATAACTTCAATTACGTGTTCCTGATTACAGAAACGTGGAAATTATCTTCTTTTCAGAAGGTAGAATTAGCCCAATTTGGAATTGAAAGGCAGCCAGAAACATCTTTTACTGATAGTGACTTTCCCTTTATTTTATTTTCCTCCTTGTTCATCTGCACAAACTTGGTCCTTTCCTTTCACTTCACTCACCAGAACTGCTCATCAGTTAAATGAATAGTTAAATAGGATCAGAGCATAATTTTTATTCAATGGTCTGACAAAGACCACACTTTTTCATTTAAATTATTGACTGTCCAAAACAATTGCAAACTTTAGGAGCAAGAAATCCAGCATGGTGCCACGTCTCTCATCAGTCGCACGCCCAAAGAAGTATCAAGATTCCCTACAGCTGTAATTCAGTTTATAATTAAGGCCAGCTCTTATTGAGGAGATGTACTAGAAAAAAAAAATTAATTCTTGATTTATTTTCCCAGTGAAAGGTTACAGCTGCCAGAGTATGTACAGATTCCTGAAAAGACAATTCTGCCTGAAATCCCTGCAACATGCACGTTCCTGGGTTTACTCCTGGTCAGAGAATATCTCATCAAAATCCTTTCAGGAAGCTGCCCTGCATGATGAGATTTCTACTGACAGCCAGTGCCCTCTGGCCCATACCAGCAGTCTGAAATCACAAGTCTTTGGGCTGGCAGGAGAGGTGGCTCCTCCAGGACATGCCAGAGTGGGACAAGCCACTGGTTCCCTCACTGCTTACCTGCCCTGCCATCCCTTCCCAGAGCAAACCAGCAATCCAGAACACACAGTTCTGGCAGCAGAGCCCTCATTTGTTAAAACACTGCCTTGCTTTGAAATAGGACAGTTTTGTAACTGCTTCAAAGCTCTAGAGGATATTTTTCTTTATTTTTAAACTTCATTATTGTAACTGTATCCTTACTTAGCTATCCAAGCCCGTCCTATTCTAATCCTGCTAAGCCCTTAGTTTCAGTGATCTCTTGTGACATTAAGCCACACAGAATTTGAGTAATAATAACAATAAAAATATTTTCCTGTTTTAACTTCACAGCTTGCAATTTTGCACAATTGTCCCTTTTTTCTTACACTATGAAATTGGGATGCAGACAGATAGAAAGGGGAGGTGACTTGTTGGTAATTTTTAAAGTAAGAAAATAGAGCCAGAATGCAAAATCATTAAAGAGCCGAGAAGTTTCCCAGACTTCCAAAAATCAGGCTGCTCATACAGATATCTGTTTTGACTCACCAGAGTACAGCTTTTAGCTTACAGTCATGAAACCGAAATCTTGGTCTTTGTGTACTGATACTGAATTCAACAGGATCACCATACATATATCCTAATTACTCTGTAAAATGGATTGAACAATATTTCTCTCTTAATTAATCAGTGCCTGCAGAGCTCTCCAAGTTTCTACAATGTAAGTGACTACACAGAGTGTTTTATTAATCATCAAGGATAGTAACAAATGAACATGACTGTTTTGTCCTTGGATTGTTTTATGCTATTATATGCAAACAAACTAAGTAGCTTTTCTTGCTATTCTTCATGTTCTCACTAATGTTTTGAATCTGGAAGAGCTGGTTATTTTTGCTAGGTATTACAAAAGCTGGATAATCTGTAAACACTGCTATCTGCTTCTTGCTTCTGCAATGAGCATGACTGTGTTAAATGATACCTTCCACTGACATTATGGTGAGTTGTTGTTTGTGCTGGACATTTTGGACTGTTTGTATATTCAGGGTTAACAGCAGATGAGCTAGATTTTTATGGAGCAACATTGGCCACTTCTCATTTAAAAAAGCAAAAGAAACAGATCTTCAAGTAATAATTTTTTTATATATTATCACAGCAAACAGCAGATTTAAGCTATATTTCACACAGGAACACCTATAAAATACTACATTTTAATGTCCCATTGGTGCTTAGATGTATATACAGAAACAAATTCAGCAGTGCCTGATCTTGCCTGGGGCCTCTCAGCCCTATCACTACACAAATATGCTTTACTCGTCAAGGCTTATCTCATATGAAAAGGGGAGCAGGCTGTTTTTCCATTAACCCCACTTATTTTGGTAACATACATTTTAGGCACTTTTAAAAGAAGCCAGGAACTCAAGGCCCAGGCTGGATGGTACTACTGAGTGGGAGAATGAGGCACCACCATTATACCCATATGCAAATAAAGAGATTGAATCATTTTAGCCCTATGTTTTCAGTTGGAAGAGCTTAGTCTGCTTCATAAAATTACATCAGGAGGTGCTATGCTTGCTCATCTATTGTTTAAAGGTTGAAGGCTTTATTCTGCTCTAAGCTGCTTGCCTTGCCACATCTCTCTGGGCTTGGAGTCAAGCTCTCTCTTACTTCCATGTATTGCCACCAGCAGTAAAGACCCTAAGGCTGCTTATCAACCCTCCTCCTTTCTGTTGTAATACTGTAGGCTTCCAGGATGGCCTTCAAAGCATTAATTAATTAAGTATTATATTTACTGCTATAAGCAGGTCAAAATCTGCATTTCAGAGTAGGAGCCATAAGCATCCATATGAGATGACAGTCTCAAAGCCTTGGTCCCAAGCTGCACAGGGATATGCTGTACAAGGGTTTGAATTCTCTTCCTGTCATCTTGGCTATACATCTTGGGGTACACAGTGCCATCTAGGGCTTCTTGCCTGGGCAGATGATAAGCCTCAAGACCTGTACAGAGCTGCCTTGTGCAAGTCCAAGGCCACACTACTGAAAGACATTAAGCCATGGGGGACTCCAGTTGCAGTGACTGGCACTTCAAACAGGGGCTCACAGTCTCCCCACCAACCAAGCCATATTCCCATCTTACAGGACAAGCACAGAGGCAAACCTAATAAAAAATGGGAATGCTCCAATATTCATACTGATGAAAAGAGATGTGTTTTCCCAGACGATTCACTAACACAATGAAACTAGTGAAAGAAGTGCCTTCCTTTCAAAGCCTACCCTTCCAGAAATGTCCTTAAAAATCCAAGGAAATAACTGAGCTTTGCCCTTTCTTCACTTTTTCATTTGCAAAGCACTTCACAAAGGCAGACAATGAAAAGCGACACCGCACGATGGGCTTACACACACACCTCCGGTGCAGAGACCGCAGCGCCGAGGGATCTCACCACCATTCACCATGTGGAGCTGGGGGTTGGACCAGCTGCTGCAATGAGCAACACCTGCCCTGTGGTTCAGGTTTGTCACCTAGTGAAAAAATAGGCTGCCCCAGCTGCAGTGCCTTATCAGGTAACAAAAACAGAACTGCTGGGGCATCACTTGTTTCAAAAGAAAAATAAATCTCACCATTTTAGTGGCACTAATTTTGCATGTGAAACTTGCATTCATACTGTATTAACAGTTTAAATATAGCTTTTTTGCCAGATGCCTGAATATGCTAGAAAAGATACTTAAAATATGCAAATTGTGTTTCTGTTTTAATACACAAAGGAACCTAAAATCACATCACTTTCCATCATCAAGACAGGTTTTAATATAAGGTTTTTTCATGTGAAAACTATACCAGCAAACAAATGGTTAACCAAATGTGTTTAACCCACTCTCTGTAGTCTCACTTTTAGTCAACTGTGACATGGACCATTACACTTCCCAGGACACCAGTGACTTAAATGAAGACTACACATTTTGCTTAACATTAAAAGATTATATATATACATTGCAGTAAAATAAAAGCTTCTCAGACTGGAGCGGATGTTTGGTTCAACATCCATAGCATCAGAGGGCAGGATTCCTGAGCTTTATCCTCAGCAATATTCGTAACCAGTCTGATCCTGCACCCTGCTGTTATAAATGGTGTTCATAATGCTTGGCTGTCTCAAGAGAGTTTGAGAGTCTCAATGAACTCTTGATTACAAAATGCTTTGAGATCCTTGAATGAAAGATGCTGAATGAGTACAGATTACAACTATTATTAATTACCTTTAGTAGCCAAAACTATGCCTCCTTTCACTCACATGTGCCTACATTTTGTCTGTTAAGATTATAACATTTTCAAAACAAATACTGGTCTCCCAACATGCCTCTCAATGGTTGTGTATAAATAAAAGTGATAAGAATAATATTAGAGAAATCAGTAGTGTGGCAAAAGCAAATCAAATTCCTGCTGGACTCAGAAACTTCTTATTTCATGACTGGAAGATTTCTCCATTTTACTTAGGTTCTGATCCCAGAATTATCTGTTCTCTTTTCCTCATGTGTAGCTGCTTTCACTCTAAGAACTTTGCTGTTTTTAACTTCACACAGGCCATGTTTATTGAAGTGGTTACTGGAGGATGCCAATCCTTCCTAATAAAATGGGTACATGTTCCTTTGGAAAGAAGATGGGGAGCTCTGAACACATCAGAGAGTGTAAGTGCTGAGTATGGTTCTTCATTTGATTTTCAGTGACTGAGTCAGGGAAAACAAGGCAGAAATTTAAGACATAGTCCAGACACCTGGGTTCTGCCCAGATCATCTACTGTGCTTGCCTCACAGCTGAGGTGTGTTTCAAGGACGACAAAAAATTTTCAAAGTGACACCTTTTCCAGTGCTGCAAGACAAAAGAGAATTTGCAAATAATAATGAGAAGATTGCTACTCGTCAAAGTCAGAGGGAGAGCTCATTTGCTTGCACCTTCAGTGTTGTCATGAAAGGGTGTAGAGAAGAGTACTAAAAGGGTACTGACACAACTCAAGACAATCTGTAAACAGTAAAGATCAGAGTTCATCTCATCTCTGCCTCAATTAGAACATCTCTATATTTTATACCATCAATATGGATGGTTTGGTTGCTGAATTGCTTTATTCACCTGTAAGAGACTGAAGCTTTACTGTATTTAAAACAATTAATTCTCCCCATGAAGAGCCGTCTGTAGGTATCTATAGGTCACCTGAACCTCAGCTTAGCCATCTAACATCAAATCAAGTACCATTTACAACCACATGTTATTTAATCCATGAGAAGCAATCACCCAGACTGGCAGTGTAGAGCAGACCACATGTGCCACTTCTAACAGCAAGCCTGGCCTCTCTGCTATCTCCAAGGCCAAGCAAGGGCAATGGCCTCTTCACAAAATTACCAGACTGGAGTTGGTCATGACTGGTATTCAAAAACTTAGAGAACCCTCTCACCTTCTGTGAGATGAAGGTGCACACCAAAAGTGGGCAGTTTGCTCACAGACCTAATGCTACTCAATCACATTAGAGCTTGGAAAGGGTTTGACAGCAAGCTCGCAGAGCTGCCGCACCCACAAGGCATTAGCTGTACTTGCAGGTGTTACTGTGATGCTGAGCAACATCAGGCAGAGGACAGGACACACTGTCAGTAAGGAAAAAGGTGGTGAAATTAAACAGTGCCATCAGGAGCAGAGGGAGTAATGCACAAGAAAAGAAGAAGAGAGTGAAGGGCTGCAGCCACCAGTGAATGTCATCTTGATAGCCTAAGCACTGCTGCTTGTACATGTTTCACTA
The DNA here is from genome assembly GCA_013400415.1 of Scytalopus superciliaris. Lineage (NCBI taxonomy): Eukaryota > Metazoa > Chordata > Aves > Passeriformes > Rhinocryptidae > Scytalopus > Scytalopus superciliaris. Next base: position 129,714 of record VXBX01003097.1, on the reverse strand, counting down.
TCAATTACCTCATGATAATCAGAAATAATATTTTCAGAAGAAAGCAGTGCCAAATTCTATACTGCACTTGGAGGAAAAAGGCCAGGGTAAATGCCTGTCATCTAGATTATCATTTATTTCGCCCAATGTACTTATGAAAATGATCTCTCATTTGGCTCACAGCAGTAGAAATTTCTCAACAAAGTCATAATTCTCCTGTAACAGAGTCCAGGGCAGTTAAGTATTACTCAAATAAAAGCTCCAAGTCTCCCTTGAAACACTGTCCCTGCTGAGGAATTTCCCACAATCACAAGGGAGGTGGGAGCTGAGAAAAGGGCAGCAAGAGATGAGGAATGATGTTTCCTCAGAGAGAACCACAGGCTGAACACCCAGCACATTCTGTCTAGTGGTGAAATTGTAGCAGGGAGGCAAAGAAGTGGGGATTATGGCGTATCAAAAAATGCCGCTGGAAGTTTCACCATGGATCTTAACTTTCTCCTTGTAACCTGCTGGAAGGAGCAAAGGTCTGAGTTGGCTGTGCTATTCCTGTTGTGGATGCTACGAATCCTGCTCATGCACAGGGCAGGAGATGGCCCTTGGCAGAGAAAAGCCACAGAAGCGGAGAGGTGAAGGTCAGATCCGGAATGAGGGCTCTGACAACATGGGGAGATAGCTAGGGGAAAGCAAATTAGCTCTTACCAATACAAATACAGCAATTAAAAAGGCAAGAGAGAAGTGCTGGTAGGAAGAGTGGAAGACCAGTCAGAAGGCAGCATGCAGTAAATGATTTGAGCCAGAGCCCAGCATCAAAGGAGAGGATAGGATGAGGAGAAGATTAAGAAGAAAGTGCAGCCTGGTTAGGAGCTTCTAGAGCTGGCAAGAGTCCATGGAGAGAGAGCTGTTTGCACCCACTACATGAAGGAGAGTGGCTTAGGGAAGACTAATGTGAAAAGTAGCTGTACAAAATGGAAAGATGAACTAATGGTATTCTCAGAGCAGGGAGCAAGCAGGAAAGCAAGAGAAAATGTGAAGTGCAACATCATTACTGAATCACTTCCCTTGTCCAAGAATTATCCAGTGCTAAGCAAAACCAGCAGTTTCAGTATATGGTATTGGTCAGATGCTTCCAGACACCATGTGTGTGTGCATTCTTGATGGGACATCAGAAAGGGTAGGCACCCAGGGCAGAGCACTACACCCTCAGTCTCACGATTCCCATACAGAAGGGTTACACTGGATTGCAATGTCACATGCTCCTCCCTTTCACTTCCCCTGCTACATATAGTGTGTGATCTCATGTCTGTCACAGGCATGCTTTCCAGTCAAATGAAAAACTACTTTGTGGCCATGATGCTCAAGATGGTAAGTGCATATGTGCTTGTGCTGAGGTTTGTGTTGCGTGCTACAGAAGTACCTATGGAATGAAGAGCAAGGAGAAGAAATTCCCTGCTTGGTGCTGGAGCCAGAAGATAATATGGGATTTCCTGAATTCAGAGCTAGTCTACTGCTGTTCCCCATCCTCTGCTTTCCCATCAGCCTCTCAAAAAGCCCCAGGATCTTAGCAGGCAAACTGGGCTATGCACTAAGGAAGGGAATCTAAATTTCCACAGCTGCAGCCTCTAAGGTTGCTGCCATCCTGGGGGCACTGCCACTGAATTGACATACAGACCTAATGATCTACGCTGTTCAAGGCATCAAATGCTTGAGGAAACTTGCCCTTCTCTGAAGGCCATGCTCAAGTTGCATTTCTGTGCCATCTCTTGTGTGAGGCTGGGACTCACTCCGAGGAGGTCAGGAAGAGCCTGATGGCTCAATAAATAAGAGACACTAGAGAGAGTTAGCAGAACTGACAGTTCAACAAGATCCATGTTTAGTTGTCAAAACACTCCTCTATGTACAGAGATGCAGCTTAGAAGGCTGTCCATATACATCTAGGGCTAGAGACGAGCTTATCTCATTAACTGGTTGAGCAGTACTTTGTGAAGAATTGAGCCAACTTGAAGAGCTGGTGGCATGTCCAATTAGAACTGAGGAGACTGAGGACTGTGGCTGGATATAACATTGCACATGGACCATTTTGATGTATTAAAAAGATCACTTTGCCCATAAACTGTCTTCGTGTCCTGTTCAACCACAACAACAGCAGACCCCCTCTGTTTTTTAATGATTAAGCAGCTCGCAGGTTGACTGAGCAAAGGCTGAAGGGGAAAAACAAAGACACACACACACACACATATATATATAGTTCTGCTGCAGAAAAGGATGGGCTAGACATTCAGATGGTGCCAATCAGTCGCTCCAGGGAACTCGCTGATTTACACAGCAGCGGAGGATCTAGCTCAGCATGCCAAAGTGAGCAATGCACTCAGGTGTACATTGGCTGGTTGAGAGGCACTATTTGAGTCAGCAAGGCTGTCCAAGCTTGGCCCAGACTAATTGCAGCCCCCTGAGCCCTCAGCTGCATTTGTCTTTCACACAAACGTTTGACACAGGGAGAAAACTGGCTCCCAGACTGCCAGACCAAGAGTGAAAACTGCAGACAAAGACTCCACTCTCTGGGGATATGGGTGATTGAAACCTGTTTCCTTGCAGGTGACACTTTAGGGTTTAGTTAAAAGTTCCTGCCCCCAGATGTGGAACCCATATCAGCTTGGCTTTCATGGAGTCCTGTTGACAAGTCCCAGCTCAAGCTAATATTTTTTTCAGGGTCTTCTCTCTCCTTGCCCCTTCTGAGGAGCTAGCTCCCCCTTGAAAACGACCTTCAGAGCAATCATGCCTCCTCCACCTCCTTTCTCACCTACTCTTGTTCCTAAGAGCTACACAACTTTCAACAGCACATCTAGAAAAAAGTTGTGGCTATCAAACACTTCACAGATTTATTCCCCTTCTTTCCTTCAAAACTAGGCATTCTGCTCTACAAGCTCCTCTTCTGCCCCTCTGCATTAGCTTTAAACGACTAAATAAGGGGCTCAGGCTTCCCTTCTGTATAGGACTCTCATGTGAAAATCGCTTACACACTGCAGAAGGTTTGCAGTGTGGAGGAGGAGAAACAGTGAGGCCAGCAAAGTGCTGGAAGAGACTGCCTGGGGAGAATCTGTGATTCCCATCACTGAGGCTTTTCAGAGTAGGAACAAACAAATATTTGTGAAGAATAGCTTAGGCAGAGTTGATCCCGTCTCTGAGCAGCTGACAGATCCTCAAGTCTGTTCCAGCTTTATTGTTTATACTTCTGTGATTGTGATAGCAGTTGTGACATATTCTGCAAAAGAGTTGAGCAAAGCCAGCTGAAAGCCCCATGGATCATCTTCAGGGCTGAAGCTGCTTACAGGAAAGGAAGCTCATGTGCAGTGTTAAGTTACTTGATGATTCCAGATGCTAAATCAAAGTAACTTTGTTCAGAAATGGTAAGACAAAGAAGTCAGGTCCTAAGCAGGCCCTGCCCTGCTTTTACTATCTCCAAGATACTGTATCTCTAGCTTTGACTTCAGGTGCAAGAGGCAGCACATTCAGAGCACCCACTGTATGGACTATAAATATTTGTGTTTGACAAATAGCTGTCTTCTTTTGTCCTAGTCCTCAGGAATGCCCATCTGGCACTCGGTGCTGAATCTCTATTAAAACCTCCCAGAAGCTAGACAGGATGCAGAGAGTCTGGCCAGGAGCATGGAAACAGCAGGCAAAGAAGCATTCAGAAAATTATCACAGGTGCCCTAGACAGCAAAATGCTCCACGTGTCTGTTGTGCAAAGACCCACGTGCATCTGCAGTGCATGAAAGGAAAGAAGTTACTCCAGAAACATCAACACAAGCTCTCCCTGCAATACCACCTTATGGGAAAAACAAATGGTAGGGGAGCTATCTAATCTACTCATCGCAAAGTCTTTAAGTCACAAGACAGTATTTACTAGCTGGTACCAGACAACATTCAAGCAAGAACAGAAAGTCACTTTCCCAACCCTCCTTGTGAATTGCTCCCATCTGTGCAAGAGAGCAATCCAAAGCCCTTATGCCCATGACAGCACTGCAATCACACGCTTCATTTTTTAAACCCAAAATAGCGCGAGTCAGACCATGGTGAGGCTGGCACATCCCATGCAGCTGCACTGACAAAGAGGAGTCACCGGGAGCGGCTCTGGGGGCACAGGTTGCTAGGGAACATTGCAAAGCCACTGCAAATTTCGCCATCACTCCCTGGCTCTTTCCCCTCTTCCCACCTCGCTTGCGCTGTGCCAGCGCCTTCACTCCGAGAGTGCCGTTCTTCCTGTCTGAAGTGTGCAAAAACAAATCTGCCAGCAACAATGGAACACGATTGCTTGGCATGTGTTCCCAAGGAAAGAAATCTCTCTGGCTTTAATTTTCAAAGGCAGCCAGCTGAAGGGTTGGGAAAAAAATCTACTCTCACCATTTTTCCCTGTGTCTCGTGTTATTTCATTCAACCTGTGCTACAGTTAAGGGTGGGTGGCAAGCCCAGGTGGTACAACTCATCAGGCTGACTTTGTGGGAATCATGTCAGTTTGCAGATGGCAAGACGTGGTGTCTTGAGTGCCACGCTGTGTCCTCTGGACCCCTCCTCTAGCCCTAACATGCTGCTCTTTGGGAGGCAGTCGCAGAAGCCAGCACAGCCCTTTGAACATGGCTGGGCACCACATGGTGCTCTGACCACTCCAGCAGGCAGTGGGGATTGTGAGAAAGGGCACACAAGCAAGGGAAGGGCTACCAGAGAACTGGGAGGGAAGGAAAAGGAAACTTCTGACTTCTTAAGAAAGAGCTAGAGTAAGGAGAGACCAGTGACCAAGGTGGAAACACAAGGCTTTCCAGTATTAATCAATCTTTAAACAATTTGACTAAATGATTAGGAAATGCAACGCTCCCTACTGAGGCATTAGTGATTTATATTTAGATGTTAGGTGTTTTCTTTTTTTCCACCCTGTGTTATTTTTAGCTACTAGTTGATGCTGGGTTGGTGGCAGCTGCTGCTGGATCAATGAGGCTCTCCCATGATGGCAGCTGGGTGAGATATGACAATAGAAGAGGGATGCTGTCCCAGAATGCTGCCTATTGCTGGAATCCCTGTCTGCACAAGGAGACAGTGGGAGAGCAGAGCAGTGGCTGGTTCCCCAGATCTGTATTCACACTCCGAGGCTGCTGGCCTTGTCAAATGTCCTTCAGTGCCAACAAGGACTTAATTAAAACCTAAAAGCAGCAGAGACAAAACACTTAACAGGCCTGTAAAACTGAGGAATAACAAGAGAGAAGAGATTTGGAAGTGATTTTGAGAGGCTGCTTAATAAACTTCCTTATCCCACACAGGAATAAAATAAAATACATATCTGAGGACCTATTAGACACGTTAATTCTGAAGACAGAGAAAGAAGCATTGAACTTTCCTAGTAATAGCACACCATAAATCTTGGATGTCCACAGTGCTTGTACTAACAGCACCCTTTGGACAAGGAGAAACTCACGTAGTCCTCAGTGCAGACCAGATCTGCAGTTTCTACCCACTGCAGGGTCCTGTCTTCGAGAGAGACCATCACCTGATAACAAAGTGGTAAAAAAATTCAAGAAGTGTAAAACAATAAAATACTAAATAGTATGTCAAAAGACTACTTTCTTCTGCACTCCAGGTAATTTGCAATTAGACTGCTTTTAGATAGGAGGATTTTTTTCTTTCTAAAAACAAAGCCTCTTAGGCAGTGTGACAGCATGCTTTCTTATCTCATGACAAGTCAGGCAAGGATGGTCAAGGTCTTATCTTGAACTTCTCTCAACAGCACAGCAGCAGCACACCAATATGCAAATACCTTCCACAAACTCGTGTTATGTATCACATATTAACCTCTACACAAACAAGGATGATTTTCATTTTATGAGAGAATACAAAAAGCTGAATCTAAGTGCATGCCAGTACATCAGCATTCCTCTAGAGAAGCTGCCCTGCACCACTGTATCATCCTCCAGACCCTGTAGCATGACCTTAAAAATAATAAATATAGCCAGCATTTTCTAGAGCAATTGTGCAAACACTACCAGCCTACTTCCATTTTCCTTTTAATCTACATTTCAAAAATTATATTCACCTGCAGAGACATGGTAGGTTGATACATGTCAGGCACACTTTATTCCTCAGTTCAAGCCATATGGCTCTAATAATAGTGGCTAATAAAGGAAGACTATGTTTTCACCTGTAATTTTTCAAATCTCATCAAAATTGGTACAACACGGAACACTGCAGACTGCAGCACAGCACATGTGCTCAGTCACATTTTGCACTGCTCTGCACTTACTCTGCTAATGGCCCTTAATTAATATGCACAACCAACTCAGTATCAAGGGCAAAAAATGTTTGCAGAAATGGTACCTTAAATTAAAACAAACAAAGCAAGTTTATTAAAAGTGCATTTTGGGATCAGAGCCCTGTAACAGACTTTGGAAATACCCAGGAACAGAGGACATCAAGTTATCTAATGGGCTTTTGGCAATCATTTTACATCAGAAATAAATTTTCCAGTAGCACAGAGACAAATGCTCAAGGCCAACCTTGACATCTTGGTCTTGGCATATCTCAATAAACTCTGTAGTTAAAATCATCCATTAGGCGCTTCCAGGAAAGACAGCCAGTAGATTTCTCACAGAGGAAAATCAAGTAGCAACCATAGCTAACTTAATCAAGCTTAATGGAAAGGAAGCAAGGGCTATGACTGGTATTAACACCCTGGTCTAGAGGTAGGGGATTTCCAACTAATTTATTGTGGAAAAAAGTATCATTCACAAAGTCATCTATAGAGCACATACTGCAACACTGCATTTAATATAATAGCCTGGCATCATCTGACTCCAGATGAAAGAGTAAGAGAATATATTTATACTGCACATGATTCCAGCCTCCAAGAGTTGCACCTCAAGGCAGTAGCAGTGTGATCTTTTAGCCAACAATGTCCTTAGCCTGCCACAACTACTGTGCCCATCTGCCACAAAAGCATAGGTGTGTGCAGGCAGGGTTGCTGGGGGGAGCCTGGAGTACGGTTAGCAATCCAGCACACTGCCCCACCGCTAAGGTGCTCACTGTCTTCCAGCTGCCTCCCACAACTCTGAATGAGCCTGAGGGCCAGGCAAAGTCTTCCAGGTGACATTTTGCTTATGGAAGAGAAACCCAACAAGCCATGGAGATGCTGATCTGGCAGCTGCACAACGAGCTGCGGCAGACGGGTGCCCTTGGAGAGCCCAGCAATATGCACATGGCCAGAGAGGCTGCATAGACTCAAGCTTTACAACTCATCTCTGGGCTGAGCTAAAACCATATTCTCTGAACCTGACAAACCCAACAGTGAAGACAGACCCTCTCCAAGGGATGGAGGCAAGGCAAGAAGCCACATCACTGCCATACTTTTCAAGTAAAAGCTGAGTGAAGCCTACATTCAGTACTTAGAGAGGCTAGTCAAGGGGGACTATGGGGGACAAGTCTCCACTGAAGCGCATGTCCTGAGTCTGACCTGACTACACAAACACACCTGAAGTGACAGTCCTTTTCTCTAGGAGCTGCAGAACAAACAGGATCAGACTCCAATTTCTTATTAGGTATATGTCTAATTGCTCAGGGTATCACAGATTTCAGTGCAGCACCTAAACATTAATCCCTACCATATTGCCACGTTTATTGGTTCAGCTCTTTGGGAGTATTTTTCACCTTATGGGTTAAGAGATCGAGAGACAGTGGCAAGCTGAAGAATAAGATGGCCATCTGCCTTCTCAAGCAACTAACTATTGTCTCCTATCATTCAGGGGATCCAGTTGTTTGCTGTACTTACATAATCCTTTAGATACAGAGAAGTTTCCATCTGCGGCAGAGATATTTTGCACACAAAGCAAATGCCAGAAGCTTACTTTCCTCTTTTCAGGGTCATATCTCTTGATACACATGACCCTACTAAAAAGCATTCAATGGGGACACTTCTTGTTAACATCACAGAAAGAATCATCATTAAAAATCCAAGCCTTCTGGACAAGGAGGAAAAAAACCCATTGCTAATAACCTAAACAGCTCATTTCAAACTATGCATTTTTAGTCCACTATCTACTTTTTCTCTTATCAGCAGATTTGAATTTTCAGATCAGATCCCCACCGACACCTGCTCTCTCTGCTCAGTGAGTACTAGTGCTAGCATGCTAGTACTAGGTCTAGGATGAGAACTAGCTGATGTACAGTTCACGGCTGCCTCCACTTTGCATCCCATGCACTTTCCCAAAGCTGGCTGCTGTGTTCTCAGCGACCTGAGAAGAAATACTTGTTCCCTTCGTAATTAGGATTCACAGTAAATGCAGGAAGCGAAGCAAAAAGAACACAATGTTCAAAGCTGCCACTCATGGTTAAATAATTAGTCAATATTACGCTCAAATGCTGCCTCCAGTGTTCATGCCAATCTGTACGGGGAGGCATTTGTCCTTACATTACTTTGGCGCCTCGTTTCAGTAATTTCTATAAGCTGGCAGTCTGGCCTCAGTGGAGAATGGGTCACACCACTGCTAATTCAGATAGATTACTAAATACAAATAAGAATGGTGAGAGATTAAAGGTGGTGAGGTGTTAACAAAGCTTTTGTAAGTAATATGTGCAAGAAATCCTTTCACCTGATTTTTATAAAGTGGGCCTTGTCTAAAAACAAGGGGGTAATTAGCTGATAACTAATGCAGAACCATAATCCTGTTTAGTCTACATGTCTGCCATAGCTACACACACAGTGCTATTGGTTCCTGATGAGAGGGATTTGGTTGCTTCTCCACACTGCATAGGACTCCACTTCTTTTGGTTACCTATCAGTAATCCTGTGGGTCTTGGTAGAATCCTGAAATGCCTAGTCTGCAAACTGCCATGTGCTGAGACACTGCTCCATCTGCATATTCATGTTGCACCTCCCAGTGCAATGTTTACTGTGCCTGTATTTTTCCCCACAGCATTTGTGTGTGCTAGAAGGATTTCCTGACAAAGAGGAGTTGTGATGGCTTATAACTGATCTGGAGCTGAACTTGATTCTTTTGGAGTGCTAGGTGATGCCTGAATGAATGCTGTTGTTTGTTTAAATAGGCTAACTTAGAAGAAAAGCACAAAGCATTTCATGAGCTATAGGAACAAGTATAGACCAATGCCTGGAATGTTCTGCGTCACCTGCACAGCCATTCTAAAACTCTTCCGTCAAAGGAACAGAGACCGTGTCAACAATTAGCTTCATTGCGTAGTAGCTGCCTAGATCATATCTGGTTAGGCTGGGGAAGTTTCACTTCCACCTCATGCCAGCCAAAGCCAGGAGTGCTACAGACATGAATTTTTACTCTGTTGTAAAACAGAAGCAGGAAGAAAGGCCTGCTCTGGCTTAAAGGACCCTCCCAGCTCTGCTGAAACATGGAACCCCTGCTGTGAAGTTGTCCACAAGGAACATTATCATCCTAAGAAAAACTTTCATTCAATGCATTTCACTAGACTGAACTCAATAAGGGTCAATAAAACAGCCACATACCACCAGACATGGCAACAAATGAAGATCTGCAGCACGAAGAAGCCCAATCAAACACTAGCTCCTTTTTGTAATGTTGTTTGCTCCTGGAAAGAAGACACTTCTCCCTAATCTTTGCCTGGTGCAGGACTACTCTGACTTGGGCTACTGAAAGCATCACTAATAAAACCAAGAGCATCACTGCTAAAACCAAGAGTGTGTCTCACAAGCAGGTCCTGAAAATGCATCCAGCCAGCCAAGTGCAATTCTAATTTACAGTGTCTGTTGGATACCAAGATCACGGAGCACTCAAGCAGGGTGGGGTGTGCCTGGACACCCTGCCTGACCATTAACCATGTGAAAAAGGGGAGAGAGGAGAAACACTGATAAGAGAACTCTGAAATGATTCATTTTGTCTGAGTTTTACTATGCATGCCTGACAGTGACTTCACTAATCAGAAAGCTCACATCTGGGTTGCTTCACCCATACACCCTCCCCTGGCTGCTTCACCCATACACCAGCTTGCTGGGGGAAAAGAGAGTGAGATGGGATCCAAATTAGAAACTATTTATGACTGTTGAACTAGAAAATTAATTGCTTTTCTTCCCCTTCTTCCCCCATTCTGAAACACCCCTCCCAGGGAAACTTGTGCTGAGAAGTCCTTGTAAACAAACACATGGAGAGTAACAGAACACAGTCCATATGTACCAGCAACCAAAAATAAACTGATGTCTGAAATCCATACAGTCAAGTGGATTCACAATGTCTATCTCTACACCACAGTAACAGATGGTCAGTGAACTGTTACAAGACAGACCAAGACTAGTTAAACAGATGGGCAGTATTATTTTTATACTGGTTTATAAGTGAGTATTTAAGTTTCCACTAGGTTATCTGAAATACCATCAAAGAAGCACATGCAATCCCCATCTAGCCAAAACCAAGTCCCATGAAAGCATCTGCCCGGGGAAAGTACTGCGCTTCTTATGGCCTTTTGTTGATGCTGCTAGTGCAGCAAAACCTTTAGAGCTCAGGAAGGATGGCCCAAGACCTGCCTGGAAGCCCCTCTGGGTGCCTCGCTGCTGCCTATGGCAGCTGGGGTGTTTGCTCTGCAGCCCTGCATAGCTCTGTCCAATGCTGAAAGAGCTGTGGCAGCAGCAGATTGTGAACTACAGGGCTCCTCTGGTTGCATCCTCTTATCACTCTTCCTTTATCAGGTTTTGTCCCTGTTACTAAGTCACAAAGCAGCTGAGCTCCACAGCTGCAGCTCAACTCAGGCTGAGTGGACAGAAGCCATGAGCAACTGTCATTACAGAGTGGGAAAGGGAAATTGGGCATTTAAAGACTCGTCCATGTTGAACGAATGCATGAAAAAGACCAAAGACACAGCTAACTTCTCAGACTTCTCTCCATTTTTATAGTTTGCTTTACTTTTTTTGCAAGTCTCTCACCTACAGACACACTGGTCAGGTTCTTTTTCCCCTTCTTTGGGCTTAAGCAGAACATCTGGGCTCACAAAAGACCAAAAAGTAAGTTAATTAGCAGCTCACAGTATCTTAAATCACATCAAAAACATAAACCAGTATTTGCTGAAGACCCTGACACGTCTCAGTGCCTGACATAACAAACTGAGGAATTAGGCTTTTAAAAAACTACTGAACACCCTGTGACAATCTGAGCAGACCACTGTTTTCAAAAGGTGGGCAGAAGAATATTGAAGACAACCACATTCACTGAACAGCAGGAGAGGAAAGGTCTGTAAGCAGCCATAAACTGAAAGAATCAGTCTCCTGTCCACAAGATGCCTGGTTCACATCCACCCTGCAACTTTTTAAGCAATTCCTGCAGCGGGCAGGTGCAGATTAGTTAACTCCCATTTTAAAACAATTTTTTACAACCAGAATGATGCACAAAGGCTTCAAGTGTGACTATGACTCAGGTCTCCCTTCAGCACGACTGCTGCAATCAGATATGGTCACAATCGTTGGAACAGTGCTTGGTTTTGAAATCCACCATCCAAATCCATTTCGTACATTTCAGAGTGACCATTATCATCTCACTGTTTGAAATACTGCTGACTACTGCTATGAAGCTGCAGGGGTTTGCCTGCAAGCCTCAGAAGAGCTTGTACTTGCACTTCTTCATAAAGAAGTTCCACTTAGTGGCTGCATTATCTGTCCAGCTGCCACCAGAAAATAGTGCTAAAGAAAAATGAAACTCTCTTTGAAAGTATTTATTCCTGATTTACTAAGGGCTAACAGTATCCAGTGACAAAACCCAAAAAGTTGTCATTGAAATATTTCATTTACCTAACAGCTTGAAATCTCCAGGCTGAAGATTATGTGCACACACATGACTGTGTGCTAAGTCTTCAATTAAAGAAAATATAAAAGCTTTGCAGTTTAGCCGCTGGGAGACTTTTAAGAATTCGCAGCTTCATCTCTTTGCACATGAAATGTTAATGGGGCACCAGCGCATGGTTGGCTCCACAGATAAAGGTTCAGGTAACAGTGGCTTTGTGATACCTATCCCTGGGCTTCAGAGGTGAGGGGGCCTGTCTTGCTTTGTAGTCCATGACACCTAGACAGCATGTCATGTTCTCCAGTCAGTTCAGGAGTTCATTACATCTAGATATAATACCCTTTTTGCTCTCTGGCTCATGTTTATTAATGCGGCACACAACTTGGTGATTCATCAGAGAAGATGGAGTGGTGTTCTGCAGCAGGCAGACAGCCTCCAGTGGATCCACTGCCCTGGTTGAAGTTCACCACAGGGCCTTTAATTTCATGAATTTATTTACTGTAATTCCTGAAAGTCCAGTGCTGTTACAGAACAAACTCATAATTACACCTGACAAAGGTTCCAGGCTTGTCAAAATAGGTCCAATTTGTACATAGTGTAAACAACATTAAAAGTTTGGAAGTTTAACATTAAACCTTCAGTTATTTAAATGGCATTTTAAAATATGCATGACTAGAGAGATATTTGCAGAACACATTGTTGTGAGTGTGGCTGATAGCCAGCACAGGCAAGCAGTCTGCTCTGTGCTGTTCCACATACAGGACAGCAACCTACTGAAGCTCTCAGGCCAAGTGTCATAGTTCATTGTAATCTGCTGTGGAAATTAGTTTTCAGAGACCCTCTAGCAGTTACACAGAAAAGGCTTTGTAGTTTTGCTCAGTAGTTTAAAATAAATCCAACTGAGGAACTGGCAATACCAAAACCACTTTCAAATATAGTAAGGACTTTAGGCCTGATGCACCAGAGGTCAATGTTTTGAAATTCTTTGCACTAAACTTATATTACCATTACTTTTTCCCCTTGGGCATGCTTGCAACATCCCATTACCACTCCTTCAGTCTAACTCTTTTTAAAATATCCTCTCCATGCTCTCTCTGCTTAGGGTACCAGCAGGAAAAAAGTTACTGAGAGAACAAGACCAAGATTTTTCAAAAATACAGCCCAAGGTATATAGTATACATATGTATAACACGTACAATATACACACAGATAGTACAGCTGCACAAACACACAGCCACCTATAAAGCATCTAGGTCATGAATCTGGGCAGCTCAATGAAACAAACTGGAAGTGCTACAACAACAGCATTTAGAAGATGGAGTCATTTGTCTTTGAGCCTAATACAGGAAATTTCACCTTGGGCCTGCATTCCTAAACTCATCTCAGAGGACAAGAGCATTCAGCCACTGGAGCTGTGATCCTCTAAATACCATGGGAAAAATGAAAGGATAGCTGTGCAGTCTGCACCAAGACATAACACAATTTTGTGCTGCTGGTTTTTTGACTAAGTGCATGCATGTTTTATGGGAGTTCTGGTCGAGTATAAGAATGTAATTTGCAGGACGACTGAAAAATACAAGGACACTTAAAGGACCTCTGATGTGACTCAATTTCACGTAAGGAAAAAACATTGGTGCTTACTATACTATAGGTGAAATTTTGGCTCAGCCAGAGACAGTGGGAGTTTAGCCAAGGCCAGGTTTTCAACCTGTAATTTCTCTTCAGAGACCAGCTAAACCTAGTATCAGATTTACCTCACAGTCTGATTTTATCTCTGGAGAATGGGGCTTTTCTCGGGGGGGTAATGCAAGACTGACTGTTCCACTGAATGAACGGAAGAACAAGATACACCAGATAACTATTGTTATAACAAAAGCTATTAATATTACATTTAACTTAACTTTGACTGAGAGACATACAATCACAGAACCACTGTGCCACACTTTTCAGAAACAGCAGTCTGCTGAAGCTTGGAGGATAAGCAAATCCCTGCTATTCAAGAAATAGGAGAATAACTAAAATCATTTCAACAGCTAAAGCCAGCTAAGAGCCATTCCTTCCTGCTAAATGGAGACACACTATTTAGATACTATTTTCAATGCAATTTGGAATTTTATGCACCAACCTGGTGTCAGGGTGTTTGCTAAAGCAGTTATATTAGTTGTTACAATTACATCTTCCTTCTACACAAAACCATAAACCTTCCCACTTGTTGCATAATGCTGCAATTACTCCATAAACTCTGCCAGTCAGTTTGTTGACTGCAAAATAAAGTAAGTGTCAATGAGACCCACTGGCCTGCACAGAGGATGAGAGTGCAAACGGCACCCAGGGAATTCACCAGATTTATAGAGGAGAGTTTATTGGCTGTTATCAAAATGTCCACAAGATTCAAACTTTCCTCGGCAAATAAAATTTGTAACTGTAAAACAACGGTATTGCAATGGAATTTTCCACTGCAGGATGTGAAGGAGAGAAGGAAACACTGCTGCACTCAGGGAGGTCATGCTCGCCTTGACTGGTGCCCTCCAGGTCTTAATTTCCCTTCTGTAACCCCCAGGGTTAAAAACATCCCCTTGCTCTACCTGGTGGCTGGCCTCTAGGGGGACTGAAATATGCTCAGTCTCTTTCAGGGGTGTGAAGAGAAGCTCATGCTCTGACTGGGAAGAAGGAATATGGAAAAAATGCCAGCAAGTTGGTTTTTATCTTCAATTTCTTGGACTACTGCACACTATCAAAAGCCTTTTGCTTCTTCAAACCCTGCAATTCCTCTTCAGCTGAGCTGTGAAGTTGTTTCATCAACAAACTCAATAAAAACTCTCAATGACAAGCATGGAAGATTTATGATTTTTGTCATCTTTAAATAGCCATCATAAAAAAAAATATATTGTCAAGTTGCTGAATTCATTTGCTGGGAATTGACACTTACTGATAGCTGCTGCTAAGGGATAATGTGGTGACCTGCTGCAGTAACAACCAGATAAGAGCTGGCACTAAACCAAAAGGGGAAAAGGACTTCAGGTCAAACATTTTCAAATTCACGTGGGTGAAGTCAAGCTTTGAAATGCATCTGTAAACACCAAATGAGAGGTTACCTTTTCTGAACTGCTGCATCCCTTCAGCCCCTACTGAAGTCAAATACATTCTGCTATGGGAAATCATACCTTGGGCAGTTTCTTTAGTAGCCAAATTGAGATTTATACGTCTAATGATGGGTGCCAGAGAGAAAAAACTGGCCTCAAAGGAAAGAAAAAGAAGAGAGATCAATGTGTTACAGCTGTAGTGTCACACTATCACTGTACAGCTATTTCTAATGAGAAAGACCAGCTGCTAACTTGTGTTTGCAAAACTTGAGTTTGAGGCCTTGATTTTACACGGTAGAAAAGAAAAATAATCATGATTTGGCAACAAAACTGAAGATTTTCCTCTTTTGGAGAACCGAGAACACAAAGAAGCTCAGGTTTCAAACACTCCCAAATCTACTAAAAGCCTGGCTGCTCACCGCCCCCATGCCAGGCCTGCATGTCTGTTGATACCAAACTTGGCATGGAGGAAACATCTTGGCAGCACTGGCTAAGCCTGGGTGCCCTCACAGCATTACACCACCAGGAATTCAGGTCAGGAGCCAGCAGGTATTTGGTATCAACACTGGGATTCCCAACCAGAAATGGCCTTTGCCAGGAGAAGTGTCTGGGACCTGCTCTCCGAGATATACTCAATCCTGCTTTGGTGATGGGAGTGGGATAAGATAGTCTCCATCCCTCCCAGCCTTTTCATTTCTAAGATTCAACGATCTGAGGCATCTTGGGTGACATCAAGGTATGTGGCTTGTACATTTTTGGCAGAGACACATCCAAACTGCTCTTTTTTGCCAGCAGGAAAGACTTGAGCATCCCCTGCTGCTCTCCATGCTGGAAATGAAGAAGGAAAGCGTAACCAGAAAGGGGAGACAGCTGCAGGGACCTATTAGTTATATTCCACTCTCAACAGGGAGCTTCCCTATGCCTCTCCATGCCTATTTCCACACAGTCACTAAGTCCCCACCACATTCCCTAAAACTGCTAGTCAGCATCACCCCATTTGTTACGTGCTCCCCATTGCTGCAGAACACAAATAGGAAACAATGCCCTGTCTCTAACAAAGGTCACAGATGCACAGAGCTGGCTTACCAGGACTGCCATCTCCACGGCACCCTTTTTGTAATGCCACCAAAAAGCAAGTAGGGCAGAGGCTGCCCACCTTGGATGCTCTGTTATAGAGCTGTTGTCCTGTGATGGAGCAGAGTTAGGGTGGTGATCACACTGTGCAAATTTTGCTTTCAGCACAGAAGTGGCAGATTGGGTACTAAACTTCAGTCTGTGCCCATAACATGACATGAAATCCAAAGAAATCCACTGGTGTGAATCTTTCTGCTTAATTCACTGGGGTTTGCACCAAACTCTATCAGCATGGTTGTCAGTGCAGAGCAGCAGCGACATGGAGGGAGTGATGGATTCTCACCACGGACAAGAGCAGGTGGTGGATGTATGAGGCTAAAGATAAATACCTTGGGCCAACCAGTGGCAATCTTGGTCCTACTGATAATAGTCCACCCAGGCATCTGAACAGAGGTGGTGGTGGTAAAAAGGAAAAGGGTGAGGACAACAGCAAAGAAGAAAACGAAGCTGCAGACAAGTGAATAAATAATGGATCCTGGGTGTGCAAGCAGCAGCCAGATAAGCTGGAAGGATCAAAGCCAAAGTGTAATGGAGACCAAAGACAGTATGCTTTGGTGTGCTGGTTTTGGCTTAAACTGTGACATGTGGACAGTCTCAGAGTTAATAAACAACAGCCTTACAGGCTAACCCAGAGATACTGGAAAACAGGCACCAGCACCAGCATGAGCCTACTGGCTGGAGAACCGCCTGGCCATGTTGAGGCTCAGGGATTGGGCAAGTGACACCCAGGATGTTACTGACTCTTGCAGACAGACCACAGGGCCCTGCAAGGCAGAGCACTCACATATTTCACCAGTGGCCAGTTGCAAGTCCTGTAGGATTTAAACAAAATGTGGCTCTTAATCAATAGATTGAATGTTGAGAAACCTCATTGTGAGGCAGATGCCAGAGCCCACAGCCAGTGAAAGTTGTTATGCACCAGAGGACATGGCCAGACCAGGCTTTGGGCCTGAAATGACTGTGATGAGAGCAGCATATTTTCTCATTTTAATGCATTGCTCTTTCATGCACCGTGTGGTTACAACAGTGCAGGTGACAGAGTAGTTGAATGGTGACACCACATACCACAAAGACTAACTTCTCATAGCTCTTCCTGAGGCTGAAGAGGTGGAATCTGACCACGGCTTTCATCTGGTTAGTCTTAGATAATTCACCAGGGTTGCTAAATGAGGTGCAGAAATAACAGAAGGATTGTCCCTCGTTTGAGACCACTGCAGTTTCTTGAGCTCAGGGCTCAGCTCTAGTAGCCAAACTGAAGTGCAAACCTCATGTCTGTAAAAACTGTCTCTCGGGCAATAGGAAACTATGCTTCATTAAACAGCAACTCAGCAGTTTGCACATGTGCTGTGTTTTGTAGTGTAACAGATTTAGGACTAACAATGTCAAGTTTGAAAAAGTAAAAATCAGAAAGACTTCTCAAAGCTTTTGACAAGGTTTGCAGTTACTTCCCTGTGGTTTCTTGTTTCTCTCACACTCAGTAGAGGAGATGCATGCTAGAGCTCTGTCAAAAGCCTTCAGAGTCACTCTAGCCTAATTCCGAGCACTGGGGTTCCTAAGTGCTGTCCTATGCCATAACCATTCCAAAGCTGCTTTTGTTTGTGGTAGACATCAGTCCTTAGTGTTCTGCTTTCTCTGGGTTCCTCAGCTCTCCTCCATTCCTTAGCTTTGGTTTGCTCTGGAGCAAACAGTTTCTCCACTTTTTCAGTGCCTGCTCCTCTCCTTTGGTCAGAGTTTCTGCTTTTTCCTGCTGAAACTTCCTGTCTTCTCTTCTTCATACAGGAGGGCAACATACTCATCTCTAGAATGATTGCTGGACCAAGGCCTTGCTGTCCTGTTAACATATGTACACTTTGTTTCTGTCTGTAGCCAAGGCTCAGGGAAGGCTGGAAATGTGCAGGCTCTTGCATGGTCAAAATCTCTTTGCCTTTTATTTGCATCTTAGGTGTTGTAAGGAAATAAAGACATGATATTTCCCTTGTCCTTCTAAGTGCTGCAGGATCTGCAGGATTTTTCTCATAGCCAGCCCTGCAAACACTAGCAAATGCTTTTTATACATGTATGTAGCTCTGAAGAAACTGTGTTCAGTAATCAGAACGAGGAGACTTTTCAAAGGGGATGCAAAACAAAGTACTTGCTCCCCTTTTGATCACTGCTGCCAATACACCCTAATGTCACCTCTCCAGGCCAAATTGTTAACGTTCATTACACAATTGTTAACGTTCGTTACAGGGATCATGTCCTAAGCTCTGGGCATCCCAAAACAGGCAAGAGCAGCTGGGTGCACTTCTTTTGAAAAGCAGGTGCACAGGCACATCTTCTGAATGCTAGAAGTATGCAAGAGAAAAATAACATTCCCTTTCTTGGAACTCATTTTCTGCGGCTGAACAATTCACAAAGAGAAACTGTTAGTGCAAACACTCAAAAGGTCAATCTCTAAATAAACAGAGAGAGAGAGTGATGAAAGGGGTTAGTTGTTATTAATGAAGCTGAGATGATCACAAGTCAAAAAAAGCAAAGCAGCAATGAAGGCAGAGCACTGTGAGCATGCTAGAAATTTTGGCAAGATCACATGAGAAGATACAAAAAGCAAAAGTTACATTCCCCAGCCTGAGATGGAACATGGCCCCAAAATATCCTTCTTCACTTCTCCCTGGGATTGTCAGCTACTTTCACTCAGTTTAGGAGGATCAGCAACTGGTTTTGCACTAGAAATGAGCATCAACTCTCCACACATAAATACTATATTCATACTAAATCAAAGTATGAAAACAAAACTGATTTGCACATACTACACAAATCTTGCTTTATCTTCATGCCTGAACAGGATTTCCCTCCAAATCAGATGCACATTTCTCCCTGACATATGATACCAGTAAAACATGGTGGGGGTAGTTCACATTAAAAGAAATCTGTACAAAGTCAATTAAGAAAAACCAAAAGCAAGCAAACAACAAAGATAATTACAACATTAGAAAAATGATAATAGTTGAAAATATTTAGGGAAACTGATGATGTAAATCCTGTCCACAGCTTTCTTATTTTACCATGTTTACTTCTGGGACTTGTTTGTTTACCAGTCATGTGGCAGTGTTACATTGACTATAAATACTAACTTACAGAAAATGCAGAACTGTAGAAGTTACAGATCAGCTCTTGGCTCTGAGCTGAGAAATTCAAATCTGATTATGTATCCCAGTTAAGGACCGGCTTTCCTATAATGAGCTAAGTTCCAAACATCAGCACAGTCAAAATTTGGCTCTATAGTTTGTAGCTTGACCCTAGGTAAACCTCAAACAGAACCATTTGTGGTTCAAAACAAACAAATAAAAAAATCCCTTGATGTTTCTGAGTCATCACATTGCACGAGTTCCATTTTCAAAGGTGAATTTGTCTCAGTCGGTCAGAGAGCTTTTTGTGGGATCAGTAAGTGCTTTGTGGCTCAAAGGGGATTTGGCATCAAGGACACCACTCCTATGGAGGGAGGATCTATGTGAAAACAGCCATGTGTTCACAACAAGCAGAGTCTCATGTGCAAGGCTGAGAGGGCTATTTGCAACTGCTTGGAGCTGGGCCCCGGCTCGCTGAGAACAAGGAGAGCACTTTGGCCATTCCTGTGAATATCAAACATCTGCCAAAAGGGTAGGATAAAATCTTTCCTCACACACCAGTAAAACCTCTCTGTGCCATCTCACACTGTGCTGTATGTCTTGTCCTTTTCCTTCTGGCACTCATCCAGGACAGTGTATTTAGAGCACACATGGCGTGACAAGAGCAAATGCTATGTCAAATACACACAGACCAACGGCCCCAGCTGAACAAGTGCCAGTGTTCCAACACAGGTGAACAAAGGCCCTCAAGTAAGTAAGCAGCTCCACAGACACTGAATGACAACAGAAGACTCTCCAAATCAAGACTGAGACCAAAACAGCTCATGAATTGGTGGGAAAATTAGCAGGTCTCTCAAGAGCCTGATCTATATACATGACAACAGCAGATTTGCAAATGACTCAAGTAAGGAGAGAAATGGATATATGCAATGGCCTTCCATGAGACAAGATTGCAGAAACTGGTGAGTTTAACAGTCTCTTGATTTGGGGGAAAAAAAAATAAAAAAAGGAAGGACTACTGGTATTACTGATCAGGGTGCTGAGGATAAAGGAAAAGAAACAGCAATGAATTTCTGTAACTCACTGCTACAGAAAAATAACCAAGACAAATACTGTTGGACTAACGGCGCATCAAACACGATAGAAGCTTGGCCCTGGGTATTGACCTGTCACTTTTAGGTTAAAACTGTTCATGTTAAAACAAGAACAGCGAGGCAAGGAAATGCTGAAGGTCAGCTCTGCAAGGTGCTCAGAGCTTTCAACAGAAGCCAGACAGTTGTACAAATGCCTTCTTGTTTGTCAGAAGATGCAAGGGAGAGGTGTAGAGCAAGAGGGCATATGTGCATTCATGAATCAGCAAGTACTAGTGTGTGTTGTGGTGGCAAGAGAGTGAAAGTAGAGAGATCAAACAAGCAGGACTGAGTATGCCTTGAGCTACACTGAAAGCTTTTCTTGACGTTTGCTCTGTCAGTGTCATCCACAGGAGGAATTTTGGGCTTGCTGCACTGTCAGGCTCTCTTAGCCTTTGGACTAAGACAAGGTAGCGGATAAACGTAACGCGCTTTGTGGACAGTGCTATCCCTTAATAAACAAGACAACCAAAGGATTAATTGAGATAACGTTTTACTACAGGCAGCTGTGACCGCTGGCTGTCCCCTTTCCTTTGTGCTCTGAAACAAGAAGACAAGGCAGCTGTGTTCTGGTGTGCAAACATACACACACTCAAACTTAGCTGTGTTTGCTCTGCTCACTGCCCCATGCCTGTGCATCCCAGCCACTGAGGCAATGTCATTCTGTAGCATCACTTGAAAGACATTCCAACTTCAGCTCCTGGCCTAGGCTTACCAATGGTGCCCAGCAGCTTCCAGGAGCACACTCAGACATGGCCCTTTCCCTCAGAGCTTCTCTGACAATGCAGCAAAGCAGGAACAAAGGAAAACTGAGACACTCATTGAAACTTGGATTTGGCGGTTTGGATGGCCTCACACAAACCCCCTCAGACCCTACAGGTGCCATTACAACTTCCCCTTTTCAGGGGAAGCACAGACCACTGCATGCCAAAACCTCTGGGTTCACTTCCCCACTTCAACAACACTTTCACTTTGGACTAGGGCATGTTAATTAACCCGAACAAGGTTTAGTTTTCACATCTGTATGAGGAGTGACACCTATTCAGAGGCATTCTTATGGTTCTTCACTGCTTGCACACAGCAGTCTGCACGCTTCTCCCCTTGGGGGCAGATTTAGTGATCCCACCAGAGTTCCTATCAAAGGAGAACAGACACCTGAATCACACATGCCTGGGGGCAAGCAGGTTGATGAGGGAAATCATCATGGAAGAGCTTATCCACAGTAAGCCCCAGGGGAAAGGAAGGTAATACAGGGTCCAAGGTGTCAAAGCAAGCTGGCAAATTCTTTGGTCAGGGTGTGATAACATCTGACATTAGGCCACTTAAACCATCATATTCTGGTTGAGAACAACTCATTGCACATGTTTGGCTGAAGGCCGTAAGTTGCAGTTCTCAGCCACAGTACTTCAAACTTCATGGTTAGGAGGCACAAAAGAGCAGAAATCATGGATGATCAGCCAACACTGAGAACATGGGTAGAGCTGTAGTAGTGCTATTATCCAGCTGATATTTGCCTACATACATGTGTATGCATCTGACTGTTACTATCCCACAGCAAACCTCAGACTAAACATATGTCAGCAAATGTCAAGTTGTTTCTTTTTCTTAGGTAGGATTTTAAATTCATTCTTGTAGATTTATGAGTCCTCATGGTTCTCACAGCACTCAAGTCTCTTGGGCTCTTGCCAATCTAAATCTACCCAGTGGCAATCACACAGGTCTGAGGAAAGCTACACACCTTTGCTGAGGAATTGCAGTCTCCTGCAATACAAGTGCAAAATCAGTGCTGAGGAAGAAAGGCATCTGCAAAACAGCTGAGGCAGATATGAGCTGATAAGAAACCATGAGCAATAAACTCTCATCAGCAAAAGCTCAGTGTAGCTGCCTTGCTCATTGTCATCACAATGTTCTGGACCCTGTATACTGAACCTTGTATATATTCATCACTGAGGAGGAGCGAACAGCTGCCTCTGGTGCAGAGAGCAAGAGAAGCAGGAAAAAACCTCTCTCCAAGAAAAACAGGATATGGAATTAAGAGAAATCCTTCTGGGAAAAATCAGGAGTAGGGGGCTTGAAAAGAAAGCTGATGAGGAAACACATATCTGTAAAAAATGGCCCAAGTTTTCAACATTCTTTCTGCTTTGTATTGTGAGGATGCATGCTCACAACAAACCCATTCTGATAACTGCCTCTGATCCCTACCTATACTGCCAACTGTCCTTTCTAATGAGTCACATCACTGGTGGAGTCTGTTCAGAAACCACCCTAATCAGTCACAGTCCACTCTGAAAGCCACAGCAAACGCCCCCAGAAATGGATGAGCATCCACTGCAGGGTGTCATTTACTTAAGCTGTTCTGTTATAGTAGTCCCCTTCCTTCTTTACAAGAACTCACACATCTTTTAATGAGAAATAAAATATCTGCTTACTCAGAATCAATGCCTCATGAAAGAAGGTATGGAAAAATGTTAAGGCTAGTAAACAGCAGGCCAAGCTCTCCTACATACCAGCAGGTATAAGGTGTTGATATCCCTAGAGCTAACCATAAAGTCACTGTAGCATCAGAAATAGGTTCAGTGTGTAATTCTTTTAAACAGTCAAGAAGGAATAGAATAGAATAGAATACCAAATAGAGAATAGAAGAGGTACTCTATGATTTACTTGGTCTCCTAGTTGTTGCTTGAGAACCCTGGATGACAAATACCATGTTATTCTCTGATCTATACTCCCAGCTGTTACTAAATCAACACAGTTGCTCCAAGGTCAATACAGCTATACTGACATCACTCTGGTCCAATACACATACCACGAAATGGTAACCTGGGCATTACAACTCAAGTGCCTTCATAGGATAGATCAAACTCATTGCTAAAATATTCTACAGGAATTCTGTATAAGGGTTTCATATATGTGGTGTTGTATTTGCTGCAGCTTTTTTAGATGTTTGCTTGTTTCCATTCCTGGTTTCTCATCTCATTCCAGAAACATTCTCATTCTCTAGCTGGAATTACTGTACAGATCTAGCCTGACTCCAGCTGCAAAACAGTTCCTTTCATAAATGAGTTTGTTTTACCACCTTCTAAAACCAAACAGGGCATAATGTGGCCACCAAATGTCTGATGAACCATTCCAGACTGAACACCAAAGGAAACTGGTTGAACAATCCTGAACACTGGGCAACGACATTTATCCTCTTCCTCATTTCCCACATTCTTTACATTTGGTTCCCCATAAAACATAGAGATGCCTCAGTAACAGAAAAGCCCAAGATGCCAGTAGTCATGCCTGATCTCACTGGCCTTTCCCTATGGTTGGCAACAAAAGAAAACAGGGACATATGCCATGGTGAGGCACTGAGTATTCCTGCCCTAACTGCACACTAAGCAGATGAGAGAGTGGCCCACATTCATCCTAAATCCCAACAAGGCCCTTAAAACCAGACAAGGACAGAACTCTGCATCATTCCTCAAGGCCAACATGTATATACCTCACTGTCCTAAAGCTAACTCATTCGTAAAACCATATGATTTGGTTAATTAGCTCATGCACCACCTCTGAGACAACCTTTTCATCTGCTTGGCACAGGTCCTTGCTATCTATCTCTCACCGATGGAGGAGAAAGCCATGGGGCTGCTACCCATGTGAGCCTGGCTGGGTTACCTTCTCCCTCTGTGACTATGGGGAAACGATCATAAAAGCAGGATATTGCCATACACTTTTCAGAGGCTTTGTGAAGAATTTAGTTAAGATTCATAAGAGGGCTCTGATAATACAAACCAGTACACAAATGTTAAAAGTTAACTGTTTTAAATAGCCACAGATTTAAGAGAGGTCTTTTCCTCATTTCCATACAAAGGTGCAGAAATATCTTCATTTCAAATAACCACTGTGCCTGCTGTGAGAGGCTCTGCACATGATTTCCATTGCCTTTCACATGGAATACAGGAATACTGCTTTGCAGTTATAGACTTTAAAACTAATTTGCAGACAATGCAGTTTCAAAACCCCCACTGTGACACAGGAGGCAAACATTTTACCTGTTTTACAGAGAAGAAGAAAAAAGGTTAAACCACCAATTCCAGGGCCAGAAAGGAGACATATGAGAGTAAGCATGCTAGTAAGGTCTATCTAGACCCACACTTGCTCACTTGTTCTTTTCACTAAACAGTTAACTCTAATGCTCCCAGTGTTCTATACAGCAGGGTGTAGAAACCACGTGGTCACAGCATTTATCTGCGTTACCATTAAATATAATCTTTTCTAGATACTTCTGTTGACCACGGAGTGTTTCTGGAATTGCATGAGGCCACTTATTCCATTTTCTAACATGTGTGGCAGTAGAAAACTGTTGACAACTAAAAGTTAACCAAACATTTATTTTTAGAACGTCAGTCCAACCTTATAGTGTCTGGACTCATAACTGCCCATTTCTCTGACATTAAGCTGAGTTACCACATGAGAAAATTGCTAGAATGATAGTATTTCCAGGGCATATTGAGTCACTGTCCAACATCTAAATTGGGAAATAAAATAATTTCTCAGCAACTGGCAGCACAGTGGGAGGTGAAGTTTGCAAGAACTCAATTTGTGTAAAAAAATTCAGGTTTCTACTTTGAAACAGGTTTCACATCACTAAACATGTTTGGGTTTTTTTAAATTTTCCAATCACATAAAAGCAATTAGGTCCCATAGTATTGATTTCTTGACATTATCTAGTATTTAGAACAATTATTAAGCAACACTAGTAGAATTATAACGGTGATAACCAGGGAGCAGCTACAGCAGCACTGTGGGGACGCAAAAACATGTACAATTTTTTAATCTGATCCATCCTAGAGATGTGCCATGGTCTCTGCCTGAAGGCTCTTTCTGACTAGTCCCTGGAGAAAGATGCCTATGAATCTCAACCCTGCCTACACAACAGGAATTCCCAGCCCAAAAGAGACCACCTTGGCTTGCTTCCGCAATGTCCCATGGGGAATGCTAATGTGCAAGAGTAAAGAAGTCCCTAGGGCAGTGTTCTTTTGCCTTTTTTAATTTGCATACTTTTTTTTTTTCCTCCCTTGGACTTGCAGGCCCCCACATAATGAATTTAAGCTTCTGACAACAGACTTTCATAGATCAGGGGAAGTACAGCTCAGAAGTAATTTGCTGATGCTTGGGAACTGCAAGGTGAAAGCCACTGATCTCCTGCCCAGGATAGCCTGTCCTTCACTGGAGAAAGCTGTCTATGGTCCCACAGTTAATGATTAACTCCTAAATGGAAGCAGAAGGGTTGATGAGAGTGGTGCGGGTTTATGACTGCATGTCTTTGTATCCTTTTTGAAAGAAGAAACAGATGTTTCCAACCACCACAAACCTCCATTCCACAAATCTCTTGCTCTGCCTGTTACCTTGGGGCAGTGACATCCAGAAGTTGAATTAAAAAACAAACAAATTAGTTGTTCTGCTGGAAGGTTCAGAAAAAAGTATGGGGCAGTCAGAGGTTGAACACATTCCCTCACACAGCAGCACATCTCCTGCCTGCTCAGAAGGCAGGAGACAGCATGGGAAAATCCTGTTCTAGCACTGCTTTTTTTGCTGGTAATCAGGGTCTCCAAGACTGCCAGTTCAGCTGGAGAAGAGCCCTGGAAAGTCTTCTGCTTTGTCAGCGACGTGGTCTCAAGTAAAAACCCGTCTCATCTGTCAAAGTACAGTCTGGATGCTTTTACTAGCATTAATTTAAATTTCTAAACAAACACCAGACACTACCAACTTGTGTAATGTCGAAGAAGTTAATTTTATCTGAGATGTCTGGGTTTCCTCCCCTCTTTTCTTTCCCACTTTAAATTGATGCCATCTTGATTTAAAAAAAAAAAAAGGGGGGGGCATTTTTGAGCACTGCTTGCAGATATGCATTTGTATGCATTTTCCATCTTTTAACTAACAAACAGGGAGGGGGGGAAAGTTAATTTTCCTAGCAGCCTGCTGTGATATAAATAAAAATAATAGGTACATTCACAGATTTTGAACTTTTTACAGCCACTGTTGCAAAAAGCAATTTTAATTTATAACCACGGATTCTTGCAAAACATATAACGAAGACATAATAAAATGGAATGTTTATCCTGTGGCTCCCATTAGACCTCTTCCGTTCGATGGTTGTAACTAATGACTTGTTTTTCCACTTTTATATTGGAAGCCTTATTATTGGGCTGCACAGAGCATACATACCTTATTTGATTTCCCTAGCAATATCTGCACCTCTTGCTGAAGCCTGCAATTAGATGTTCATGAAATAATATTAAAAAGCTGCATAATTTCATCTGTGGTCAAAAATTACAAAAAAAAAAAAAAAAG